>OZ038478.1:61556396-61738896 GCA_964036315.1 Acanthosepion esculentum
TATTTCTCTTCCTTCATCTCTCTTTATAGTTTATATCGCTTACAAATCTATCTATATTTCTATTTATTTCTGTGGTAACATCTTTGTTTTATTTTATTCACAATGTCCCGCAGGTCAATTTAATTACCGGCATTTGTGATTGATTATGGCAACAAACAGTCATTAAATGATTGATGCCATTAGAAAATTCTAAGTTTCCTAGTTAATATCTATTGGTGAAAATTATCTGAAGCAGGTATGGTTGAATATTGAAGATATTTCTTTCTTTTTTTAGATAATTTTTGCAATTTACAAGTCAGTAGTGAAAAGGCAACAGTCTGTGCACTGAACACAAAACTCAAATTATTATAAGGCTCATAAATTTGTGATATCAACGTTTCGAAACAACAATTTAGATTTTACATAAATATAATTTTAAAGATTGTTTGAGAGTGAAGAAAGAGTGTGTAGACCCAAGTTTTTTTTCTCTCCTAGACTGAGTTCTAATCGTCTTACAATTTAAAATCTTAATTGAACGATTCAAATGGAGTTAACTTTGCAGTTTATCGGTCCATAAACGTTAGACATTATTTTAAAATATAAAATTATTAATAAAATTATTATTGCATATTACGATGAAAAATATGACAAAACTACACACTGCCTGATAAAGACAAGAATCTTAATAACATTAAGTAGATTTACACAATTTATACAAATTCTGTCTACTGAGTTATCCAATTATATAGCAAAAAAGTTGTCAATTTATTTTAATCGTAAAATCGATTCACGTATCTCCCAAGAGTAAAATCATTAGCAATGAATTTACATTATACATATCATAGCTCAGTTTTGTCAGTAACATTTACATCAATTCTTGACAACTAACAATGCATTTCTAGAGCAGAATCATCTTTAATTTCTTTTTTCCTGATCAAATGATATAGATTCATATTATAATAAGACCATTGTGGATGGATTTACATTATCATTCATCTATAGTTAAATTATTTCAGTAAAGTTTACTGACCAATGACAATTCCGTTCTTTCTGATTTTCAATACACAGTATAGTGAGAACACTAAAATTGTCCATCGCAAATTTTAGCTCAAAACTTGTAAAACTGTGTTTAATTCTCAATTTTCTTCAGCAACCGCCAAAAATATTTTACTTGTTATTGCCAGAATATTACTAAAACTAATTTTAAAGATGAGTGTAAATGGAAGTATAAGCACAACGACGGTTTCTCCTGCAAAGCAGGATGCAAGTTTGAATCCTGCAGGAGGGTGCATTTTTCTCTAATAAGATTCTGGAATGTTCAAACCGGTAGACGAAATAAAATATTATTTTAAAATTAAATTGAGTGTCTACTCAAATATGGGTATCCACTAAAACAACGTTTAAAGTATTAAAATATATGTCGTACTAATAAATAAACATTCATTATTTCTTTAGAAATTGCTTTGTTTACGTTTCGAGTACGAAACTGGGCAGATATTTGAACGATGAAAAGTGTGTTGAAGGGGCAAAATAGAACCTCGCTTGATCACAATGCTCTTTGTAGTAGAGATGTCTAAAGTACGTCATATGTAACGACGGTTTCGCCTGCAAAGGAGGACGCAGGCTCGAATGCTGCCAGAGGGTGCATTTTTTCTCTAAAAGGTTTTCTCGGATGTTCAGGACAGTAGACGAAATAAAATAATGTTTAAAAAATAAACGGAGCATTAAACATGGACTTCCAATAAAAATAAAGTAATGGTTAAGGTTATATATATATATATATATATATATATATATATATATATATATATATATACAGTGCAACCCGGATATAAGAGACCCGGATATATGAGATATTTTCTCTGGTCCCAAATTAGAGCCTGTGTTAATGTATATATGATAGACCAAACCCGGATATAAGAGAAACCCTCATATAAGACACTTCTCCGGTCCCGACAACTCTCTTATATCCGGGTTACACTGTATATGCTTGTTTAGAAACAGTAATTAAAATCCTAGCTTTACCAGAAATCGAACAGCAACCAATGTTAAAGATGGAATACAATAAACTCACTCACACTCTCAGAAAATTCACTTTATAATTCGATTCTTGATATCTATTCCACAAATACACTATAAATCGGACATAGGTTGACCTGTGTTCGTGTGTCTTAAGGGTCAACAAAGTGGGATAAAAGTAGATGCCATACGACTGTCACATAATGCGAATGAAATAGGCCTTGCTAACAGTTCTATCAGGTTAAGTCGTGTAGTCTTTGCCATCAATTCGATGTCTCGTCTACGCAAGGATACTTTTCAGATTATACTGTAAGCTAAGTGAGTTTAATTCCGAATGTTTTCATGATCATCAGTTACTGGTAGGCATAATCAAATTAATTAGATGAATGAATGAAAGGAATGGTTAACTATTAAAGAAAGAAAGAAAGAAAGAATACGAAATACTACACACATCGTCAGCAGTAAGATAAGAAATGGTAATGGTAATATTAGTCGTTTTCTTATAAGAAAGCATTCAGCATTCATTGACCGAGCAGCCAGTACTATGTTCGGGTGATATTTAAAAAAAAAACTATTAAATCAATTTTTCGGGAAAATAGGTTTTTCAAGCACACTGTCTGTTATCACTCTTCCCATTATTGATGGGGATTTCCTCCCTAACCTTTTGTTTTAAGTAGAATGGAATGTCAGCATTATTTTCTTTTCGAATTACGGTTTCGCCATTTTACTTGTTTCTGCTGTTGAAAGTCATCAAGTGATGTGGTTTCTATTACTAAGTATAGTTCTTTGTGGTTCTGCAGCTCCAGTATACAATGCCCGAAGAAAGATAATATTCGATAAAACTTACAGGTTTTATTCCCCGGAAGCCATTTTAATCATTGATCTGAGAAAGCAATTGTGTACAGTCGACAGTTAAGTTATTTCTGAATGAGATTGGCGTCATGCATGACATGCGTATGAAGTTTTTCATTTTACGCGGCTATTTAAGAATATGACTTATATTTTTACGATTTTGCAGCAACTAGTGGTGTTGGGCGAAACTATCCTTAGCACATCCCCTTTTATGTTCAATGTCCTTTTTTCGATATTTAATTTGTGATAATTGATCTATACACCAAGGTATCTGAAATAGTCTGTCTATATTTCTGAGATGAGGTATTATGTACAGTATTTACATTAGTCGGAATATTTTCCTCATCTTTGTCGCCATATTTGTCACAACGTTTCGGCCGTTGTACGCTCCGGCCTTCTTCAGGTGGTTGGAATTTCGAACCGAACCCTTTATTTCGATCACTGGGGTAGACTGTTCTAGTTCCACGAGCCATGTTTGATGGATGTCAGTTATCAGTTATCTCCTGGTAATTTTCCCTCCGAAAGTTCTCCACTGCCTGAACCGGGTATTGAACTCACACTCTTTGGGTCTGTCACTGGATCAAACCAACGCCTTTATCCACTGTACCATGTGTCCTTGAGGGGAAATTACCATGAGATAACTGATAACTGTCATCCATCAAACATGGCTCGTGGAACTAGAACAGTCTACCCCAGTGATCGAAATAAAGGGTTCGATTCGAAATTCCAACCACCTGAAGAAGGCCGGAGCGTACAACGGCCGAAACGTTGTGACAAATATGGCGACAAAGATGAGGACAATAGTCCGACTAATGTAAATACTGTATCTGAAATATTTTAAATATACTAATTCCATATCCTAAATGTATCATCAATGCTTTCATTCAAATTTCAGAAACATTCATTCTGTGGTTTTTCATACTTGATTTTTCTTTTCAGCTGGTAGTTGTTAAAAAGAAATTAAATAAATCAGATTCCTTATGCCGGAAACATTTAGATGAGAAATCATAATTGTTATTAGCAATTACATTCAGACACATATCATTATAGATCAAAGAATTGATCGAAACATATCTAGTTCCCTTGTAGTTGTGAGTTCAATCTTTATCTGGTAGTGTGGAGAATGCATATACTCTGGTTCAGCCAAAGCAACAGCTAAGTAAAGCTAAAGAAAAAAAAGTAGATCAGACAGTATCGAATAAACGGTAGATTACGTATATTGAAAATTAGGGAAACTGTCATGAATTTATTTGAACCCCCTTTCACTTTATTCAATTCCCATGAATGCAAACAGTAAATGTGAAAAATGAATGTTCATTTATCTTGATTGTGCATTAGTAGTAATTTTGTCGAAATTCCCATTTCGTATTTGATCCCCTCTCTGTTTACTCAGGAATAAAGAGCGTTAATGATATGAAATATTTCCTATGTGTAGAAAATAGTATGAAAACAAACTACCGTATTTTCTTGATTATATTACAAATTGAGAATAATACGACCGCGTGCTTATGAAGCTACAAACAGGAAATAAATCATATCCATGTGTTTAATAGTACAACTGTTCCTATGTAATTTTGTTTGAAAAGTTGTACTATATTATCCATTCAAATCTCAATGTCGTATATATATTTCACTAAAATATTTAATCTTTCATGACATTAAAGAATAAAAAGGATCCAGGTGTTTAACCATTGCGTGTTTCTTCTCCTAGTTTCCATTTCGAAACTCATTTTCTAATATTCAGGGAAAAGAACGTTTTTTGTTACATTAGTGTTATCAAATACAGATCTTATAATTTTCCCTTTATTATTATTTTACTCAATTTTGATGAATTTCATGTCTTTGAGAAAAAAGACGTGCAATTACGCTGATTCCCAAAGAACAAATATTGCCAACAATCAAATACCTTTTGTAAGCAATTGTTATCAACACCGACCAATTTGTTTTATTATCTATTGTGCTAAGTGAGTGTATTTGCAATATTGCTGTTTCAAGAAAGAGGGTTTTCAGCCGAGTAAAAATTTCTGAAAACGTGTACTTGTGTAAAATACGACCCTCTCTTTTTTCGCTTTTAATTTTCCTTCGAAATTTCTCAAGAAAATATGGTACCTCGTGTACTGAATAAAGAAAGAATGTTTATACTCAGAATGAGGAGGAACCAGCTGGAATTACTTGGATATAATGAGGAAGTAAGTTTTGGAAAGCTTAATGCTCACGAGGCATATTGAGAGCAAGAAAGATAGGGAAGATAGCGAGCCACTTACCTGACGAGCTTGGGGATGGCGGAAGGAGAAGTGGGAGCCTTAGTAAAGGAAGAAAAAACAGCTAAGAGTAATAAGGGATAGGATGTTATGGAGAGTCATGATTGCCTATGTTCTGAAGGGACGCGGCACATAGAAGAAAACCTGAAACAAAAGCAACCATTTACAATATGAATCTTCGTTGCCAAAAGTTGGACAGTGATGTTTTCCCTTACCTATATCTATCGGATATTTGCAGATCAGGAAATGCAATAAAACAGCAGTATCCACAATTAAGATTTGCTGATTGTATTAATATACTTTTAATGTGTGAAAATATTTAAAGTTTCGTTTTTGATATTTTCCCTAAGACAATCTAGCTACTGTGAAGCCATATATTTCAGTAAGTCTCTGTCATTATTAAGAAACGTTTAATCTGACCGAAGGTGTTGAAAGCATCATCTTTTGAAGGCATTGTGCAGTATTTCATTACTATACAAAATGTATTTTCTTTTCATCAAATAATGAAATATCTAACGTAAATATCTTAAAACTCTAAATTATAGATGGTATATTTATGCAACAGGTAGTTAAGATCTTACATTTAATACAAGAAGTCTTTGAGTAATCAATATTTTTTCGTGTTTAATTTTAATCACTTTTTCATATTCCTTTTTTTAAATTAATGTTCACCCATAAATCCCAAGAGCCGCTCAATGATTACTGAATGATGTATGAGCGTAAGAGTAGGGGGTAAGAATTTCATTTTATGATGTTATGTAGGAAAGGTAATGGCTAACCCAAGAATTGAAGCGGTTAAGATTGCACTGTTCGGAAAAACATACTGTATGGAGTCTGTTCCACAAAGCAGCGGTTTTTGAGAAGACGCTGTCTGAGTGGAACTTACGCCTTACCAATGGAACACGAAGGGAATACGTAAGATTCTTCCTAGTGTACGTAGCATGGAGGGTCTTAACTGTGAATATCAGAACTGATGGAACTAAAGAATCTAGTTCGTCAGAACATTTGCCATGGTAATAGCGATAGAGTAGCAAGAGGCTTGCAAATTGTCGTCCCTGTGAAGGGGTTGAAGGGTAGAAAATAATACATCATTCACAAGGACGTGTAGACACTTTTGAACTGTATCAAAACTGGAAAGAGAAGATTGAGCATCCCAAATACGGCATCATCACTCCATTTTGGGTCTGGTCTGGCTCTTGTAAACATAAACGTACCAGGAAAAGTCAGGTATTTACTGGAGTGGTACAAGGAAACGACTATATTTCCTGAATCTATAACTTGATAGAATATTAAGGAATTTACATCTTGTTTTTTTTATATCTTTCTTTAAAATTATTCTACAGTGTAACCCGGATATAAGAGACCCGGATATAAGAGAGACCCGGATATAAGATAGATTTTCTCTGGTCCCAAATTAGAGCCTGTGTTAATAAAAAAATAAAACAAACCCGGATATAAGAGAAACCCGGGTATAAGAGACTTCTTCTCCGGTCCCGACAACTCTCTTATATCCGGGTTACACTGTATTTATTCTTTCTTTCGCATGATCTCTCTCTCTCTCTCCCCCTTGTTTTGTTCTAGTTTCTCACTCACTCTCTCTCTCTCTCTCCCTCTCTCTGTCTCTCTCTCTTCAATCTTTCATTGCTTCTTTTTTACTACTTCTTTCTTTCTCTTTCACAAGTCTCCATTCTTTTGTCTTTCTTTCTATAATTCTTTTTACGCTTTTCTTTTTTGTTCTGCTTTTCTTTTTGGGATTTTTTTCTTATCCTTTTTCTTTCATTGTATTTTCTCTTACATTTCCTCTTTTTATTTCTCATTTTCCTGAACTGTCTCCTTTTTATCTCATTACTTCTCTTCTTCTATTATTTTCCTTTCATTCGCTCTCTTTATAAATTTGCGAGGCATGGCTGATAAAAGAAGTAAAATAGAATAGGAAGATTGTGTTTCGTCATTAAAAAAACAGGAATTTCTGTTTACCTAATAGCCTTAAAATTCGAGATTCGGACATTTACCTGAGCTCAAATGCCGACAACTGGCGCTTCAGAAACAAATTGGCAGATTTTTTTTTCTTTCTTTTCTTTCTTTCTTTTCTTTCTTTCTTTCTTTCTTTCTTTCTTTCAACTCTTTTTGTAGCATTATTTTTCTATCTTTATTTTAACATATTTATAGGATATTTTATCACTTTTTTCGTTCTTTCAACATTTTTTGGAATTCTTTTTCTGTCTTACATTATTACTGATTTTTAAGATCTTTGTTTAATTTCTTTCTTTCTTTGAACCCATTTTAGCATTATTTTTCTCTCTTTCTTTAATTCTCTTAGAAGATTTTTTGCAGTGTCATTTTTTCTTCTTTTCCTAAAACGTTTTTTAGGATGTTTTTTTATTTATCTTTTTATTGCATTTTATGAGTTTTTCACTTTCAACGATTTTTAACATTCTTTTCTGTTTTATTTTATACACATTTTATGAATTTTCTTCTTTCTTTCCCTTTATACCATTCTTCTTTACTGTTTTATTTTATTCTCTTTTTATGACTGTTGTTCTTTCTTTAAAGCTTTTCAGCATTCATTTCTACATTTCTTTTATTCTCATTTGTAGCCATATTCTTTTTTTTCTTTCAATTTGTAGCATTTTTCTTGTTTTATTCTCTTTCTACGGCCTTTTTTTTATTTTTTGCATTTCTTTCCTTTTCTGTCAATTTCTTCTCATACTTCTGCGTTTATTTGGGATTTTTTCATATTTCTTCCCTTTTTTTTATCAGTTCTGCTTGATTTTCAACTGAAGATTCTTAACTCGCCTCCGCGTTGAACTTCCGAATAACACACTGGCAGTTTTATGCTAAAGTCTCCAGCTTCATTGCTAACAGAGACAGTTTCTCTATATCGATTCTCGTATTTTGGACAAACATCTTGTGCATGAATCCGACCGAGTTGCCTCCCCTCACCCAGGTACTAGACCACAAGGATGACCGGAAATTGACCAAATAGATCGACGAGTGAAAAAGTTTCCTGAACAATGACCACCTGACATCGCAGCAAATACACTGTCCATTTTCTCCGATCATACTTGTGTAAGAACGCTCTTTCTTTTTCACACGGACACTCTTTCTTTATTTACACTTTCATTTTTTTCTGTTTCTCTTAATACACACACACGCGCATATATATATATATATATATATATATATATATATATATATATATATATATATATATATATGTATGTATGTATGTATATATATATATATTTGGCTGTTGTTAAATCAAGAGTTCGAAGGTTTTTCGACACGAGTATAGTTACCTATATATATATATATATATATATATATATATATATATATATATATATATATATATATATATATATATATATAAGTGAACATTGAATTCAACACACAGAGCGACAGTCTGTTTCAGACCTGAGGATTGCGTTTAACAGGAAACAGACTGTCGCCATTTGGTGTTGACCTCAATGTCCACTTTTATATTTACATACGCTCTATCCCTGATATTGGGCACTTTAACCCATAAATATAGCATACCTTAAAACTATATTTTATCATATATGTATATATACAGTGAAGCACAAAAGAATTTGAGCTAGCTACTTAATATGGTCTAACTCATCCCTACGCCTAAATAAAGGCACTCCCGCAACGTGATATGTAGTCTTCGGGTTGTTGGAGTCGTTACCTGGGTATATCTATCCACGCACGTTCTGTTCAAAGATAAATGAGTTGTTTTTGTTGTGTGTAGCTGCAGGTAATTTAGTAGGGTCCACAAAATCTCCTATATGTTCAATGGGGCTTAAATCTGGTGACTGCTGGGATAAATGCAATACTTGAATCAATTGAGTTATCCTGGAACCAGTTTCTGGTCACTTATACAAGATCAGGTGGCTGCGTAACAAACCATCACAAATGGTAAACACGAAAGACAGAATAAGATGCAAATAGTCCTCAACAGGATTTGTGTACGTCTCACCTGTGAAAACAGACACTAGTTTTCATTTTGAACTCCAACAGAACACACTCAACACCACAAAAGCTCCACATCCAGCTTCTACAGCACCGTGCTTACATACTTATGGCCTTATTTTCGCAAGAATTCAAACGTCTAAACCATGGGATTCTCAACCAAGAGGGAATTACTTCCCAGGGGGAATTTCAGGGTGGAGAGAAAATTCTTTTAATTTTTCTTGTTTTTTATTTACAGAATTTTATTTATTTAATTACACTACCTTGGCATTCAATTGAACTTTTTGTTTATTGAAGTATTTTTCAGTTTATTTATTTAATCATCTGTTATGAATTAAAATAAATTACTGTACAAGTATCCAGGTTTACAAATCCATGGACATTTTCTATTTCTAATAGATTTATAAAACTCCTCTATACAAATAAACCATTTAAAAGTATATGTACTAATATGGAAAGGAATGGAGGCTTTCAGTAATACATGCATATTATTTGGAATGCACCTTTTGAGACGGACAATTTTGGAAAGTGGGAGAATGACATTATGACATGGGGAAAAATGCACATTGGGCCAAAAAGGTTGAGAACCAATTGTCTTGGAAGTGTTGGAAACGGCCTGTCTGACCAATCAGAATGCGGCCAGTCTCTTATGAGAAGATGGCAATGTTCTCTGGCTTTTGAGACACAATAACTGGTCCTGTGAATTTAAATAATGGTAATGCTTTAGGTCAACTTATATGAAACCCAATGGAATGCAATATACTATGGACAGTATGTCAACTGATAGGTTGAAAGGCACCAGTGCTGAATTAGAACGTGGTTTGATGCAATAATAATTCCTTCATCGAACGTCTACTATCCTAGTTAGTCCTCTTCTGGAATCGCGAGTAGATGTCCTTATATTTCACTTGCAGCTTACATCTCTTCAGAATACACATATTACTGATATACACTTTCTATTCTAGGACATATCTCTCTGGATTTTGAAATGATGAGTTATCCTTATTTATCTTATTTGCAACCGAACTAATGTGGTTATTATCACAACATTTCGACCAATGTGGCCATCCGGTTTTCTTCAGGGCAACGTTCAAGTAATTTAAATCTACACCCTTTACTTAATGTACGTGTGTAGACTGTTGTCGTTCCGCTGTCTATGTCTAAGTATACCGTATATTGTCTTGTTCTTAGTGTTACTCAGTTACTGCAAGTAGTGTTTCTATTGAGAGTAGTGACTGAATTAATAATTACTATGTCACCAGATCTACGAACCACCGTTTTAATCAACAAGGCTATCGTTCTGTGCGATAAGCATGGCGCTAGAACTTGGGGACTTAAAACTAATGTTATTATCGCTTGCCTGCTGCAGCATTCCTCTTAAGCTTGGCTCTCTTCTCCATCGTTTCTCTTTGTATTAATATCTCCCATATGTTTTGGAAAATGAACATAGAATAGACCGCGCTAGGGGTAGTTTTATCGAACTAAAAAAGTAAACCCTAACCTATGAAATCGATTAATATTCTTAAATAATCTCGTCATATTGTAAGCGTTCATGTGGATGTCATGCCTGGCACCAAACTCGTTCAGAAATTTTTAAACTGTCAGCTGCATACAGCCACCGTTTCAGATTAATGATTAAAATCGCTTCGAGTGAACAAAGCCTGTAATTCTTAGTGAGGACTATGCTTCTTCGATATTTCTCTAGTGTTGCTAAAGACTCACACACAAAGAACCGTACCAAACACCAGAAACTACATCGCTTGAAGACTTTCAAGAGTGGGAACAACTAAAATTGGTAGCAAATGCAACGAGATGAGAAAATATTGACATAATCAAGATGTTAATGTGCCACACTACTTGGAAGGAAAATTTAGATAAAAAACACCCATAAATACTGGAAAAGTGATAATAGTAATCTTGAGAAACCTATTTCACTGAAAAATTGTTTTAATGGATCATATAAATTTCAATCGACGCTAGCACTGGCTGTTCGGTCAACAAATAATTCCAACATAAGTGTTGTGGTGGGATCCACCTAATCTGCATAGGTGACTACCAACTATATAAATAATGGTTGGTACCGGAAGACGAGGGGAGGAGGAATCACGAGATCCAACTAGAGACTCTGATCGACTGCGACTAGTCAACACATTCTCCAGGAACGTCTTCCCAGAAATATACAGAAATACTATATGTACTTATTGTGTACACTTCCTTGTTATAATACATTCTTGTTCTAAGTACATTTTGTGTTGCATTATTATTCCATGCATTAGGCGAGATTCAACAATGAGTCAAGACTCAACAATAAGGAAACGGCTAATACTACCATTACCATATGCTATTTATATCACTGCTAGGCCTACTGACGAGGCGCTAATAGCCTCGCATATGCGTTGATTTCTTCAGGCGTTGGATTCATCTGCGTTCTATCCTATCTGGTATTTTTAGTTCAGTTTTTTTTATTCAGCAGTGGTTGCACATGATCAGCCATGAATGATTTCGATGTCTCACCCCCTAATTACGGCTTTTCAATGTTTCTTCAGTCTTACTCTTACAGGTAGAATGAGTAAAGGATTTATTTAGAATGTTACACAGAAAGAAGACACCTGAAATAAGACGGAGGCCGCAACGGAGGTAATGTTGCAATAATAAAAAAACAAATATGAAAACATTTGTCCGACTGTGTCCGATCTAAATAATTCTCTAGAGTAGTTGTCACTTCACAGAAAGAGTATCCCCTCTTTCTGGACCCAACAACTGCGGGCAAATGGAGTTAAATCCTGCCCACGACCCAAGCGTAGCTGCTACAGCGATACTGTCACAGATACACTACCTCTTTAAGTGCTAAGTCAGGTATCCAACTGAGTCTACTTTAAGATATTAAATAATTATCCCACAAAAATATAAACTTTTACTAATCTCCTCCAAAATCCAACAAATAGTTTTTGACATAATTTTCAACCCATGGGGAGGAGAGATTTTCATTTCTAAACTCGTAACTTAAATAATGTTTCTTTCTTTGTTTTTTGTTATTGTTTCCCAAAGATATCATATTTAGCTTGTATAATTACTGAAGTTAAGCAACCTTGAGTCTGGCCTGGGAATACCAGATGCAGTAAGCGTTAATGTGCGGATGGTGTAATGAATAATAGCTCGGAGTTGGAAATTAGAGAGCCGAGTTCCAATTCCACTGGGGTTCGTTATATTTACTTATGGGCAAATACCCTTGAGAAAGGTATGAATCCACAGCTCTCCCACCAGTTATGTGTTAATTAGTAGGAAATGTATCACCAAATCAGTATTATCTCCAACAACATCTTTCAACCTAAAAAAAATATTTTAAATAATCTACAAAAGTTTGATGAGCTGTAAAAAAAACCCTGCTCAATCGCGATTTAATTGTTTTCATTCGAGAAACATTTATTAACGTCATTATTGTCGATATGTAAAATGTATTTATCAACATACGCGAAGTAATTAGCAGCTCTTACTTACTCTTTTACACATGTTCCTTGGCACAAACTCCTCGATTGGCCACATCCAAAGGTAAAGAAAATCCTGTGTAAACACTGGGAATATATAACACTGACACCAAATGAAACTCTGAACTTTGAGTGATTATATAAGGAGAGGAGTTGAGGTGTACATTGATGCAAACAGAAAAAAACCGTATTAGTAACAACAAGCACAGAATAATCAATAAATATTATATATATATATATATATATATATATATATATATATATATATATATATATATATATATATATATATATATATATATATATATATATGATGGACTTTCCCGTCGTTGGTTCTTAATTCACTCAGATGGTCGAGACGATTCCTTTCAAAGTTAGTTACACATCGGTAGCAGGTATTTCTCCAGTTTGCTCGGTTTTCAACAGCGAGTTCGAACTCCCCTATGGTGATGCTTGCAGCATTTAAATTGTATTTAACTTTGTCTTGAAGTGTCACCAAGGACGGCCTACATTACGCTACGATGAAAAAGTTGGCTATACATGACGATTTTCGGTATCCGATCATCACTCATTCTGATGACATGACTAGCCCATCTGAACTGTGATTGTACCAGAAAGGAATCGATACCACTGATGCCACATTTGATTAAAAGATCAGCTGTAGAGATTTTGTCCCGCCGTGTATTGGACGAAGACAACGTTTATGAAAAGTTGATTGGTGTGCGTTCTGTAACGCGTCCACGATTCTGACCCATAAATTAGTGTGGTGAGAATGACTGCTCGATAGACACTGACTTTCTTTTTTCAGTGAAATCCCTCGAACATTTCACTTGCTTGTGCTGCCCAGACCAACTCGATTGGTTTGGGTCAACCACATAATCTCCTTGGTTTGCAGGCTGGATTCGGATTCTTCTACTGCCGATCATTTGGTGCCATTTTGATATCTGGCCGTAACGCAGGTACTTCTTGATACACAGCCGCGTCTACTGAATGCGAGTAATATAATACACCTGCAACGGTCACAGAAGCTGGGGAAGCAAACCATGGTGGTAGCACCGAGCCTTCAGTTTGCCAGAGAGATGAGTTCTGTCGATGGATTCAAGTCAATCTACTGCATCTTTCTGCACCTCTTTACCTCGGTGCCGAACAGTCAGTGGAATTTCATAATGCTGCCCGTGGCGCTTCACTTGGTTCTCTTTGACTGTCGGGATCATGTCATCCTCAATGTAACAGGGAATATCCCTGACAGAGCCTCTGAGTAATGATAAGTTCTGGCTATTCTTGGGCTTAGCCCTCATTCTTGCCCGCGTAATAAGCTTATGTTAGCGCTGCATCAGTTCATCGGCACTGGCCTTAGACGCGACCAGAACGGTGATGTCATCGATGAACGCTCTGGACGGAGGAAGGACCATTTGTTCCTTAGTCATCACTCCCTTTGTTGCGTCTGCAGCACTCCGTAATATGAGTTTCATGGACATAATGAAAGAAGTGGTGAAATCACAGACACACAATCATGATGCCGACCTTGAGGAATTGCTACTTGGTGGTGTAGTTACCAATAGTGAACTGCATAAGAGCTGCTCTGAAATATTTCATTAACATTTCCTCAACCTTACTAGGGAAATTGAAAAGATTGAGGGACATTCGAATTAAATGATGAGGAACTGATCCATACGTATTCGCGAGATCAATCCAAATTAAATGAAAAACTGTTTTATTTTGTTTGGCTGATAGAATTGAGTTCCAAATCATGTTTGAATGCCCCAGCAGCTGGGGAAGCCAGTGTGACACTATGAGTCGGATATATGCGCACACGTGTGTGTGTGTGCGCCCGCACATCTGTGTGTGTGTATATATACACCCCCACATCTGTGTGTGCGTGCGCGCGCACACATATGTGCGGGAAGATTAGTTAGATTTGACCTGGACATCAAACTTCAAGACCAAATTAGATTGGGAATCTAGATAAAAACATGTTTGGACATATGGCGAAAAGGGTAGATAAGTGTTAAGTACTTGTCAAAATACTAAGATAGGAAAAAGACCGGCTCTGGTCAAAACTTAAAAGGGTTTGAATTTAATGTCCCCGAATCGGAGTCAGCTAGGCTAAGAAATATTTTTATGTCCACTTTCTTCAAAGAGAGAAATGGTCATGAAAAAGTTATGGGTTTATTCGTGGGTGTCCCTTGTCCGGAAATGATGAAAGAGGATTCTCCATATATACGGAGCGCTTTGGGCCACGGGTAGTTAGACTTAGTTTAGGTTCGAGGAAGGTTGATTTAGGCCGGAGCACGTAACATCGAAGAGCGACCCATTAGCAGCCGGACATTGTTAGTTAAGATATATATTTTTTTCCGCCAGCCGAGAATCAACCAAGAGTTATCATCCACAAAAAGGTCACACACCTTCTCTCCTCTTTTCGTCCTACCCAAGTTTGTAGTTGTGTTTTTCTTTTACCTGTGAGCCTACCTCTCGCTCGATCCACCGCACAGAAATTCTACGACGTGGGGTCAGTGTCTTTGTGCAACGAGTTGCAGAGGTGGGTATTCTCACACCAGGTATCCCAGCCTTCTGGACAGCTGTGTTTATATAATTGTTACCGATCAGGATGGACCACAAAAAATAGTTCCCTTCTACGTTTAAGAATGAGATGGGGCGAAAATTTGCAATGCCTTTTGCATTGTATTCTTTAAGTATCCAAATGCAATGCGCCAGGCACCATACTTATGGTACAATACCTTGTTTCCATGCCCGCTGGAGGAGGATGGTGAGTTGCTTGAGGACGTTTGGACAATCCTTATATAACTTGTAGGATATTTCATTTATTCCCTGTGCACGACCGGCACAGGATTTGAGTACGGATTCCCGAATTTCCCTCAGCTTTAATCCGGTGTCACTAAACATAACTTCTGAATCTTGGGGTCGAGGAAGGTCATTCATAGGAAGGATTGGAACATCTTTCCAAGCATCAGAATACGTCATCCTCGAGTGGTTCTTGATTTCCTCCTGCGATATGTCGAGTTTGCCGCTCTTGGTCACGGTGAACAGCTTTTAAGCAAAAGCGTAAGGACTATTGTAAAATGATCTCCAAAACTGTAGCTATTTCTTCCGACGTTTTCGTTGGATCTCAGCTGTAGCGATCACTAAGATCCTTTCTTTAATATCATTAAGAAGGTTTTTAAGGCCTTCCCTCTCGTAAACTGGGGCTTCTTTGTGTAGGCGCTTCACAACCCTCTACTCTGCTCTTAGTTTACCCTTCTGGATTTATCGTCCATTTAGTTGCTTCTCTTCATTCCTATCCAATCTTGCAGTTGTCACACCAAACCATTCAAGACAAACCTCGTGCACAACTCTACAGAAAGATCTTATCTTCTGGCTAATGGCGCCCTGTAGATGGTTGGTAAGTATTAATGAGAGTACCAAGTAGCTCTCTGATTGCCTCTGGGCCAGTGAATTTATGGCTTGCTTGAAATTTCTCCGACGTGTTGACGCTCAGAAATGGTGTACTTGACACTGTGGGTTTAATCCGGATTCATAATTCGACTTACATTCTCCAATAGGAGAATGGCGATACCTGCACCAGCGTATTTTATGGATGCGTAAACCTCGAAGACTATTGAATTTCTTGCCGCTATCACACGTTGTAGACGGTTTTAGTTCCATGTCATTATCATTTAAATCATTCAGATGTGTGATGCATTCTCCCTCCCTGCTACAGACACACAGAAGGCACGTATATAAGAGTGAAAATTAAGGTGAATGCCCAGCGGCAACAAACTGTTTCATGCTTAAACGGAATTTTCAAACCATCTGATGGCCAGAAACAAACTGTACCCGCTGGGTGTTGACCTAAATTTCCACTTTTATATTAACATACGTTCTATCATTGATAATGAGCATGCTTTAATACTATATTTTTATCATATATATATATATATATATATATATATATATATATATATATATATATATATATATATATATATAAATCTTTTATAATAACCTTGCTTAGTTGTCAAATTTTTCGGATTACCATATACTTGTATTTTGATTGGTCATTCTAGCTTATGTAACAGCGTTTACTCCTAGCTAAGGATCGTTAATTAATTTGAAACTTTTAAAACCATTTATTCCACATTCAACATCATCACTTGATAAGACACCAGAAGTGTTGAAACAAAATGGCTATTTTAGTAGTGATTTTATAACATATTTATGTTATAATATTTAAATAAATGATTATATATATATATATATATATATATATATATATATATATATATATATGGGAAAGATGAAAGGTTCTTAACACCCTTACCTTTCTAAAATCTGACCAAATGACTTAATCCTTCGTCGGTAAAATGTAAAATATATATCAGATTGTAGGAAGTTACTTACTGTACCTGGTAGTCCCCAGCGGAGCCCCTTCTAAGTACTAATTGGGGTCGACGCTGCTTAACTTTGAGCGAACGTGAACCGGCGTTTTCAACGTGATTTGACAGTTACAATCAAACGTGTGATTGACTTGTTTAGCTTTTGACTTTGATTTTTTTTTAGTTACTAATGTCAAGAACTTTACTGCTTACTCCTGATTTCACACACACACACACATACACACACACACACAAACGCACACACACACACATATATATATATATATATATATATATATATATATATATACATATATATATATATACATATATATATACACACACACACACACACATATATATATATATATATATATATATATATATATATATATATATATATATAAGACGCAGTGCTGAAAAATTCTCGGGTCAACCAACATTTCAAAATTAGGACAAATTAACAAGGATCCGATTCTTTCAGGGAGAAGAACGTTCAAGAGAAGACAGACCAGGATGACAGAAGATTGCGATTGATGTTGGATTTAAATTTTGGAAGATTGTAGTTGACAAGGAACCAAGAAACCGGAAGAGGGTTCCACATCTTAGGTGTGCCAGAGAAGACAATATTAGAATAGAACTTACGCTTACATCTAGCTTATTCAACAGTAAAACCATGAGAATTAGTCACCTATCTATAGTATGTTTAAATTATTGCGGTCTAGGTACGAAGGTAAAAAGCCCATTCGTCAGATACTATCAAATGGTTCGCCAATATAACTAATAAGGATAAAGCGACGTTCATTAAGTTTGATATAATAAATTTCTTTTCCTCTCTCTCCGGGGACTTCCTAGTTAATAGTATTAACTTTGCAAAAAACTATATGGAGATAACGGATGATGAAACTAATATCATCTTAAAGGCTAGAAAATCACTGCTAACACTGACTAACTCCACCTGTACTAAGTGCCACAATGACGAATTCGATGTCCCCATGGGAGCATATGATTCAGTCCAGGTTGCTGATTTAGTAGGTTCTTATATTTTAGATGTACTTCGTAGAATCGTAAAACCGGAACTAGTAGGACTATATAGAGATGACGAACTAATCGTCATCCCCAATAGCAATTGTCTGCTAGCAACGTTGTTACAAAAGAAAAATATTAGGGCCTTTAAATTTCTAGGGCTTAAGGTTGAGATGTCCGCTAACCTTAAAATAGTTAACTACCTAGACATCACCCTTAATCTTAATGATAAAACTTTAAATCCGTCCATAAGGAGAACGAAATCCCCAACTGCATTAATATTGGTTCAAATCACCCCAATGCAATCCTAAGACAAATACCCGCTACTGTTTGCACTAGAATTAGTAAATTATCGCCCGACGAAAAAAACTTTAATAAAAACAAGGAACCATATGAAAGACTCCCCCAAAAAATGGTTTCAAAAATAATCTTTCTTACTTAGCTTCTAGAGGTAGTACAGAAACACTGAAAGTGGGACATAAGTGCAGAAAAAGAAAAATCATTTGGTTCACCCCCGCCCTTTCTGCAAACTGTCAAGTATTAATATCGGACAGTACTTCCTAAAAGTAATAACTAAACACTTCTATAAAAACAATCCTCTAAATAAGATATTCAACAAGAAGGAGATAAAAATTAGCTACTCCTGTACAAATTATATGTGCCAAATTATTAATTCCCTTAATAATTGCATCTTAAGTAAATTCTATGGAGGGGGGGGACTAAATCCAGCCTGGACACCCCCCTGTAATTGTAGAAATAGAGGAAATTGAAGGAAAAGGGTCTGAATCCTCAGATATATTGGGAAATTTTAGATTTCGCGAACAACCCTAATAGTTTTAAAGATAGATGCAAGCAATTTTTAGAGGAGAAAATCAGAATAACAAAATACAATAATCGATGCAAACTATTAAATCAAAAGAAAGAACTAATTATGAAATGTAGGCACAGGAGCAGGTTCAAACTTATATAAGAATATAGATCTTATATTATTATTTACTAAATCGCACCCCAAAATACAGTCCCCAAAATGATGCAACCCTCTGCGATTAAATTTCAATTCAATACCTTCCTCTAACAGAATTCCGGATACAACTTAGTATCCCTAATATTTTAACCGATCCCGAATGGTGTAATTGAAAGGCGCACACACACACACACACACACACACACACACACACACACACACACACACACACATATATATATATATATATATATATATATATATATATATATATATATATATATATATATATATGAGTGTGTGTGTGTGCGTGTGCGGGTATACATTTGTGTATGGGTACATGTGTGTGTGGGTATATGTATGTGTGTATTTATCCTAATTTTAATTTGTTTTATATTTAAGTTCCCCCATCACATACTAATAATATTAAACGCTTATTGTCTAAATACCACTTACTGTAAATTCTAATAAAACAGACTGGTTGTTCGCATATAGTATGCCATAGCAAGAACTGAAATTCATTTACATACAACTAAACGCTATGGCCATAAATAAAATCAGACCCCTTAAAGAGATACCTTACGACCTCCCCTTGTCACCAGTACAAAACAAAGCGTCCTTCTGCGTAGGACTGCTATCTAACATAAATTCAAATCACAAATCCGGACAGATATTCCAAAAGGCATTCAAGGCCGATGAAGAATGTCATTGTTATGCCGATCTATGACCACATGAGGTAATTTTGGATTTTTGCTGTTCATATATATATATATATATATATATATATATATATATATATATATATATATATGTGTGTGTGTGTGTATGTGTGTGTGTGTCTGTGTGTGTCTGTGTGTGTATGAATATATATATGAATAATGACCAAAGGAAAAAAATTGTATGCCCACCACCACCAATGTATTTAATATTCCCCGTATCCCCCGTTCGTGCGTATGTGTAGTCACTCCAGCGTAATAAATTTTGTCCGTTAAAGTCCTAAAGGACGAAATGAGTAACACAAAAACTATTTCATACATTCCCCCAGTATATATATATATATATATATATATATATATATATATATATACTCTTAAGAATATTTACTACGAACAAGGCCACAATGTGCTAACCGTATTCGGAATTTAAAACATCTCTACAACACACTAAAACATACACATGATGCCCACACTCAATTAAGCTGAAAAATCGAATCATCCTTGATAATGGCTAAAGGTATAGCCGAAAGCGCTCGGAACTATAAAACATTTGGACAGTTTTTACACACTGTTTGTCCAGAAAAGAAAGCTCTTGTTCGAACACAAGAAAAATTAAATAAAATACTTAACCGTGGTACCTTGTCTGTCGTTTTTAACGAAACATGCATATATATATATATATATATATATATATATATATAGAGAGAGAGAGAGAGAGAGAGAGAGAGAGAGAGAGAGAGAGTCATCCGCAGACAGATTGTTTCGTTGTATCACAGCTCATCAGAGAGGTGGGAAATTGAGTGAAGTCGTGATGCCATGCCAGGACCGATTATATATATATATATATATATATATATATATATATATATATATATATATATATACAAAGAAAGACAGACAGACAGACAGACAGACTGAAAGGAGTGGACACGGATATCAACACTTCATGCTGACTGTCATCATACCTCACTGATATCTTCAGATGAAGAATTGAAAACTTCCTGGAAACTTTTATGTCTACACTGTATATATCAATAAACATTTTATCTTCGACAATGGACACTTTTCTCCTCTGCACATAACAAAATTTAAACAATATATATATATATATATATATATATATATATATATATATATATATATATATATATATCCCTGTTTTTACTAAACGATGAAATTAATGCCAACCGGCCGAGATTGAGACGTCCTTTTCATTGCTTAAGGAAATAAAAAGCTTAAATATCAACACAAAAACATTTATCCACTAAAAGTAATGTTTATCGTGATAAGAAATAACGTTGTAATGAAATTCGAATTCCAGTCGAATCCATTACATTCACTTACGTGTTAATGCTCTTGGGAAAGTTATGAATCCTTTTCTTCTCCCCAACCTCAGCTATGGGTAAATAGCAGGACAAACCGGGTTCTATAGCCTTGATGGCAACTGGTCTACTGCAGAAGGAAATGGCAACCTACTACGGGAAAAATCTGCTCGTCAGTCATGTATCAAAAGATACATGATCGCCTAAGCGTGTATCTCGCATGGCACATAACTGACGCTTCAGCTATAGGTATCATTTCCCCATTGGAAAATGGGGATAAGCGTTTGATTCTTGTCGGGAAGCACATTTTCTGTGATACTTTTCGATCTAGGTTAGTTGGTATTAATTTTTAGTTTCATAAAATAAAAACAGGGATAGCAAATTTAAACATCATGACCGATTAAAAATAATGTTTATAATAATAGTAAGTAAGTGTGATCTTAAAAATCCCTTTAATATTAGGTTGGTACAAAAATAATGTCGTTTTTTGACGTTCAACTTCATGTGAGAAAACGACATTATTTTTGCACCAACCTATTATATATACATATCTATATATAATTATAATCGCTTTCTTCAATACAGCCTGATTTCCGAAATTGATAATGTAAGTTTAGATCTTTTAAAAATATACACTTCGGTGTTTAATAACCAAAATGTCTCCCTATCCCGAGATATATTAAATTTATTAATAAAAAAAATAACTGAAGGTGCGGCGGTAGTGTAGTGGAAAAAGAGTCGATCTGTTTTAAGCATAGAAAAGTGATATATGTTTCCATGCATTTTCGTAAATAGTGTAATTTTCTTCACAAAGGACATAGATTGGGCATAGTTGATAGCCAAAGGAGGTGGAGTCAATTGCACCATCGCAAAATTACTGATGGCAGCAAATCGGAATTTCTGCTTGTTACCAGATTAATTACGTTTCATCTTCCTGGCCGTAAAAATGAGGAGAAACCTTTGGGAGAAGAAAACCAGCCGTTTGTAGAGAAAAGCAAATTTAGTTTTTCATTTTTGAATAATCGTGCTTATCGCTCTCTCTCTCTCTCTCTCTCTCTCTCTCTCTCTCTTGATCTCTTGATCTCTCTCTCTCTTGATCTCTTGATCTCTTGATCTCTTGATCTCTCTTGATCTCTTGATCTCTTGATCTCTTGATTTCTTGATCTCTCTCTTGATCTCTCTCTTGATCTCTTGATCTCAATCATTCGGAGGATGAGAAAGAGAACATCACCAATATGGTATGTATTCTCTTCTTTTGTAAATGATATAAGCATATCCATTGCAAAGACAACCAGATTTTTATCACAGTAAACTCCATGAATTGAACTACCCTCCGAAACATTAAATTCACGTGCTGCGTTCATCAATGGTTTGTAAAGAAAAGATACCTGACCAGAAATCTTTTCAGAATTCAATCCTGCATCTCCTGTGGCGACGGGTCATTAAATCTGACGTTCCTAACCCGCTCGGCCACGCGCTTCTGACGCAAAGCCCGAATAGAGTCTCTGAACACACACTCTTCTGATTCTCGAGGCAACTATAACTGCACTGTTTTCGTATCCTAACGTAAACAACAGACAATTTTATTCGAATATTCAGTCCGGTAGACGTAGTTGGATATAAATACTGTTTAATTAAAAAGAAACAGAGCATCCACTCGAATATGAGTATGCATCGAAAATAACATTTAAACAAAATAAATTAAATATAAATATATATATATATATATCGGATTTAATTCATTTACTAAAATAAAACATACAAAAATACATACATATAGTATATAGTGACTATCGACTCACATAGCGAGTATGACCATCAATGACATGTCCTGTCTATCAGTTAAACTCTCCCTCACCACCACCACAACACTGCATTCATCGGTTGTGTAAATGACAGTGGCTTATAAAACCAGCCATCGATCTGCATTTCTTGATACATATGTGGCATATCAAATTATCTCCGGATGATGGAAGTTGATTTTGATCATCATCACTTCCAATATCTTTTAAAATGCTTTTTCAGACCCGACCTGGACTTGCCGACTCTAGTGTTGGCCGGGATTTTAAAGCATGCCATTACGAAATCGTCATATGCAAGACTGTTGGTGTGATTTCTGGTGACTGAGCAGACCTGCACTGGACAAACATATCCGATTGCTTTGGGCACATGGCCAGGTTGGTACCTCATTGCAATCCAGGGAACCTTTCCGAACCCCTCTCTTCAGTTCTGCATATTTTTTGTTCCCAGATGAAAGATCTTGATGCCATCAGCAATACCAGTTCACCACAAAGCCAAGTCTTCAGCTAGAATCTCTCAGTTATCCAGATAATATTGCACTTGTTTAATGACTCTTTATCTGCGATAGACTAACCATGTCTCTCATGAATATAGCAGAGATGACATGACGCAGACATTATATATTTTGTCTGCTTTTTATGCCCTTCTGTCTCCAGACACGGCACTTGAGTGTTGCAAATGCATCGGAGGCCTTCTTAATCCGTAACGCTATCTCAGCATCAAGTGAGCAGTGGCGGTTGAGGGTGCTACCAACGTATACAAATTTGTTTACTACCCCAAGTCGACTACCATCAAACATAAATTGATGACTGTATATAATGAATTCCTCGGGCAGGTTAATACATCACCACTGTCTTGTCAAGGCTGATGGACAGTCCAAAAGCCTTACATGACCCTGATAGTCGATCCATGGAATCCTGTGCGTGCTGAACTGTATGTGCAACCAGGTCACAGTCATCGGCATAGTGAAGGTTGCGCACTAAACTAAAAAAGGCTTTTTTCTTTGCTGCAAACCTACGTATGTTGAAAAGCTTGCCAGTTGACCTGTATCTTATCATAATACCATCATGGCAGTCCATGAATGCATCAAACAATACAATTGCTAAGTAGGTAGAAAACAGTGTAGGGGCCGGAAGATCTCCCTGCTTGACTCCATTTCCAACCTTGATGGGCCCCGTAAGCATACAGCCAAAACATTCATACCGTCATAGAATGACTTCAAAATCTTAGAAAGTGGTGGGGACAGCCTAATTTTGAGAGGATTTTCCAAAGAGAAGCACGATTAAGTGTCAAAAGCTTTCCTCAAATCTACAAATATTTGATAAAGTTTCAATTTTTAACAGCTCTTTTTCTGGATTTATCGTGCTGTGAAAATCATATCTGTAGTCCATCTGTGTTGGCGGAAACCACACTGTGACTTAGGTAGTATATTGTAAACTATTCTCTGGTTTAATCTTAATGGGAGAACAGAGACTAAGAACTTATCTGCCAAAGAAAGGAGAGCAATCCCTCTATAATTACCACATAATTCCTGGGCACCTTTACCCTTATATATAGGTGTCATTGTTGCATTCCTCCAATCTTTTGGCACTTTTCCATCTATCCAAATCTTTACAATAAGATCATGCATAAATTGACTTAAATGTGTTCACCCGTAACGGAATATCTCAGCAGGAAGGCCGTTAACCCCAACAGCTCTGCCCATGTTGAGTCCCTCCATGCCACGCAGAACCTCGCCCAGCAATGGTTGGCTGTCAAGTTCTACCACTATGTGTCTTTGGGGTATTTACTCGAGAACCTCAGGTTCCACATTTGAAGGCCTGTTCAGTAGCCCATCAAAGTGTTTCTTCCATCTCTTGGCCATGCCATCGCTGTCTGCGAAAAGATTATTGTCGTCCTCTGTCCTGAGAGGTGCAATCTTGGTGGATCTGGGGCCAAAAACAGTGTAACCCGGATATAAGAGAAACCCGGATATAAGAGAGATTTTATCTGGTCCCAAATTAGAGCCTGTGTTAATGTAAACAAAATAGACCAAACCCGGATATAAGAGAAACCTGGATATAAGATACTTATTCTCCGGTCCCGACAACTCTCTTATATCCGGGTTACACTGTACTTCACGAAGTAGTACATCTGCTTGGTATTATTTGACTTTGCAGCATTCTGTATTTCATCTACTAGTTCTGCCCATCATTCTTCCTGCATAGTTCGATGAGCACGTTGAGCTTCTGCTTTTCCAGCTTTATACTCCTTGCACAGTTTACTCTGGTGTTCTTTGAACAGGCCTTTTTGCAACATCGAACTTTGTATCTGATTTTTTTCTTGCAATGATCTCCTTGATAACATCATCATTATCATGAAACCAGTCTCGATGATTTGCTGGCATTTTACCGAGAACTTCCTCGGCCGCTTCATATATATTCTTCTTCAAAGAGTCCCATGAAGATGCATCATTGATTTCAGTAAGTTGTTGTTTTAGTGACTCCTCTGTTTCCAGGGAATGCAGTTTCGCGACATTCATGCGTGCATGAGGCTTTCCATTGTTTTTTCTAGTTGCTGATTTAAGAACAAAATTCATCTTGGCCCTCACTAGGACAGGATCAGTTCAACAATCCGCATCACGCATAGATTTAACAATATGGACATCCTGCATATCTCTCTTGCGGTGTAAATGAGGATGCATCCCCGTAGTAACGTGATCACCCCGGGGCTTGAATTGAGTGCTGGAGATAAAAAGATTAAACTCGGTGCAGAGTTCAATAAGCATTAAACCATTGGTGTTGATTATCCCGACGCCATATTTCCCCAAATTATTCCAGGTCTCCCAATCTGCTCCGAATCAGGCGTTGAAGTCAACGAGGGGACAATCTTGTCATCTTTTGGAATCATGTAGAGTATGCTTCTCAAAGATTCATAGAATTGAGTCTTTAAAATGTCGCTACTTTTCCATTGTTGGAGCGTAGGCACGAATAATTGTAGCGTATCGTGATCCATTCAGATATAGGCGAAGGGTCATTAAACGCTCACTGACTCCTTTAGGAAGTTCAGAAAGTTTTGGTACAAGTGTACTACGTACAGAAAAATTCACACCAACTGCATTTTTGCTCCTCAGCGCACTTTCCCTTCCAGAAGAAAGCGTAGCCACCTCCAACTTCTTGAAGTTGACCATCACCAGCTAAACGAGTTTCCGAGAGAGCAGCTACATCTATAGAATATTTCTCTAGCTCCTTAGACACCAGTGCTGTTCTGCGTTGAGGAGGAGATCCCACAGGATTATCTACCAGAGTCCTTACGTTCCAACAAGATAGTTTCAGTTTCATCATTAGCTTTTTACTTTTGTTCGAGCGTCAAATAGACATCCGCCAGCAGCGCTATACTGGCCAGATGAATTAGGCAATTTTGGGCCACCTTTTCTAGACCCTTCCAGTAATCTTCTGGTGTGCAATGTTCTTCTTAAAGGGGTTGCACAGACACCCATGGAAGAACCGAAAGCCACCCCTGTCACAATAAAGATGAGCTAATGACTTTACATCTACCCAAAGGCTGCCAAATGTGCTGGTGAGCAGCTACGAAATTCCAGCCCGTCAGACCTGTACGCCTCGCTGCACCGCCATCGGCATCGCGATTGCCATCGCCATCGCCATCGGACGGGTTGGAAAAAAAAACTATAAGCTAGCAAGTTGTCAGTAATGCCCGTGCGGGTTTTAATGTCTGATGCAGCTTGCACAGCACTGCATCGACCCTCACGACAAAACCACATTGCCCAGAGACAAACAGCATGATATCTAGTGTAGCCATGAGGCAGGTTTTCTATCAGAGTTTCCTTCTCCTAGAAGACTGCCAGAAGGTCGTGCACGTCTGGATACCAGCCAACATATATCTATGGCCTCGCACAGAGATAGCTAGATGACCATTGACCTTTCAAAGAGGTTCATCCGCCCTTTGATTTCGTCCTGCAGGGATTCTATCCTCACTCCTCACCATGGATGAAGAGCACTGTTGCCCGTCTACCTTTATAATAAGTTGCAGCAGCCGAGCAACAAAATTACTACGTCTACCCACTGACCCTACACACATAAAACATATTTTACATTGGATGTCGGAGTAAACAGATCGTCATGAATGTACCAGTATATTGCTATATATACTAAAATATAAAATTATTATAAAGTATAAGAGAAGATTTTATTATTCATATAATTATAATTATTATTATTGTTGTTGCTGTTGTTGTTTTAAAATATTTGATAGATAAATAATAAAACAAATTGTCTTGTAGTAAAAATGAAACAAAATAACGTTATAACTGTGGACGCTTCACCAACAAAATTGAAAGTACGTTACTTTACAATTAATAAATAATGTAAAGTAGTAAGAAAATGTAAAAGAATAAAATGTATACCAAATGTTATTAAAAGAATCTTTGAATATAAATAACAATAAAGAAAGAAATCGGCAATAATGAGCCAATAGTCAAAGATAAACAAAATAAACATTACGATTCTACTTTCATTCAATTTCTAAAATCACGACCCCTTTCGTAAAGAAAACGAAAAAAAGCGGGAAAATGTTACGCTTGAATATAAATAGACAAGAATTTTTTATTTCACTATATAACTAATTTAATAAATACAATGCATTAAATGGTCTTAATATATATAAATCTTAGTGAGATATTCTTAATAAATTACACTTAAACAAAACCTATTTTTAAAAAATCGTTCTTTACCACGACTTAAAGAGAAACAAATATGTAAAAAAGATTATAAAATGTGTATATTAAATACTAGATGAATTCATAATAGCATAACGAATAATATAATAAACAAAGAAAAATATAAGAATAATGGATGATTAATTTAAAATACTTTCCTTTAAAATAAGTCATCGCTTTCTTTGAGCAATGAAAAGAACACGTCCGTTTACTCCGACATCAGCGCTCATATATATACATATACATATATATATATATATATATATATATATATATATATATATATATATATATATATATATATATATATATATATATATATATATATACGCACATGACCATACAATAACTCATCTACAATCGTTTCTGTAAGGGTTATGACTGATAAATATACGTTAATCAAATAAAATATAATACATCTTGACAATTATACGAATGAGAAAGTTATTAAAATTCTGATATATTACGAGACTTGAAACACAAACTTCTGGGCACAGTTGAACAGAAGTTAATCCTTCAACTACAGTGTACACTTATGAAAAGGCTTTTTTTAAAACAATCATTTCATAAAAATTAATTTTGGGTTATTATTGTTTCTTATATTCATTTTTTTTTCAAAGTTTATTTATAAAATGTTTTATGTTTATTGGTAATCTAAGACTATATTGATTTATTCATTTGTTATTTGCTTTTTTTGTTTTGTTTTTTTGTTTTTTTTGTTTGTTTTTTTTTGCTTTATTTTCTCTCTTGATTCGTAATTGTCAAGATATTGTCTTACTCAGGTGTAGTTAGACCGCGTATACGACGACAGTAGTAAGTAAAGGGTTCATTTCAACAGTCTGAAATTAGTTTTTACTATATCACAAAGACGTCACAAATTAGATTTGCTTTTAATTCTAACTGTCTTTTTTTGTACAGCATATTCCAAACATTGTAAAAAAAACATCAGATGACTAAAAGTTGCAAACTATGAAATCGCTTGCATGCGCCACGACAAATCTATCTATTGGCAATCAAATAAAAAAAAATCCATTTATATTTATATAACCTAGTATAAACTTGCCTTTATCGGAAATAAATTAAAAGTTATCTATCCAAATAAAAGAAAACCATTTGATTGGCCAAATACGTGCATCTCTCTGAGCATCAGAAAAATAATTCTAAAATATTTATTGTCAAACAAGTGAAAATGAGTGATTACCCAGTACATAATAGGGCGATAGTCTGTCAATCGAACGAGACAATCATGGGTTAGCAGTGATGGCGTTTTTGATAGTTTACAGCCTGTCTGATTAAAGTAGCTACATTACGGGGCCTCATGTCATTTTCTCTCGGTGTATTTATTTGAAAGGCAGGCAGCGGCGAGATGGCTGAAAGTAGGGAAAAATAATCACTTTGTCAATTCGAAGAATTACAAACAACATAATACAAATTAGAAATAAGAGAAACACTTAGAAAGGTATTTAGAAAAAGTAGAGAATGAAATATCTTGTCAGCTTTATTAGAAAAAGAAAAAGGTACAAGAGTTTTTGAACCCCAATGTATAAAAGAGAAGCGTAGAATAATTCTAATGTACTAAATCTCAGAGTTGGAGTCCTACATTAGAATTTGAAAAAGAAATACATTTTTATTTGATTGTTAACTGTAGTTTACAGTTGTTTATATAAAGTATATTTTCGTTATTTTTTCTTTCGTTTTTTTTTACCTGTGCTCATTTGTATAGTTATTAGATAGATAGATAGATAAATAGATAGATAGATAGATAGATAGATAGATAGATAGATAGATAGATAGGAACTGATTGTGCATAATACACACAGATACGCACATACACACACACACACACACACACACACACACACACACATATATATATATATATATATATATATATATATATATATAGAGAGAGAGAGAGAGAGAGAGAGAGAGAGAGTTTGGAAAGTGAAATCATAAAAAAGACAAATGTCTGATAGAATAATAGATATTTGTTTCACATCTAGTTATTTTTATCTACCGCTATTCTTTTTCTTCTTCTTCTTCTTCTTCTTCTTCTTCTTCTTCTTCTTCTTCTTCTTCTTCTTCTTCTTCTTACCTTATCCCTCCTCCTTCTTCTTCTCAATCTAATTTTCCCCATCCTCTCTCCGTTTTTCTCCATCATCACTCTCTCTCTCTCTCTCTTTTCTTTCTTCCTTTCTCTCAGCTTGTGATCACAACTTTCTCTCTTTCCTTACAAACTGTCTACCACGTTTCCCCTCTGTTATTCTATCGCCACTTCATTCTTCCTTTTACGTTTCCTTTTATACCTTTCTCCCCCTTTAACTCGTCCTGCTTCTTTCCTTCCCATCTTCATTATTTTTCTCTCTATTTCTCCCCGTTTCATTTATTTCCACAATTTGTCAATTTTCCACTTCTCTCTTTCCTTTATACATTTATTTTCGTTATTTTTTTTTCCAGCCTTTTTATTTTTAAGAAAATCACTTATTTTATTCTCTCCGGCCCTATTTTCTCGTCTTTTTTCTTTTCAATGACTACGAAAAGGAGATAATGTCAGCATGTTGAATTTATCTGCGAAAGGCAAGCAACAGTGAAATAGGATTTAGTTTTGATCAATCATATGACAGGAGTGGGCAGTGTTGGTGGATGTTGCTTTACTTAACAGCAGCAACAACAACCACAAGAACATCGTAAATTGCAATCAAAAATCAACGAACATCGAAAATGAAGCAGTGAAAATGTACAAATTAACTTGGGACGCGCTGACTGACCTTATAACGTTAGATTTCTTATGTGATAAGGTGTCATCGGCTCGCCCAACTGGGAAATGCGTCTTTTAACTGTAAAAATCAGTTAAAAGAAACGATTATACATCTACAGAGTTACATTAAGCGACGATGACGATTGGCAAGCCGGGCGTAAAAGCGCCTGAATTTAAGGATCACGTATATAAATGTTCGCTTCATTACAGACTAGATAATTCCATTCGCCTTCCCTACTGTCTTCAGCGTAGCACACATTTGCAATTTGTTCTGTATTTCCTGCAAAAGGAGTTGATGTGGTGGTGATGGGGAATAAACGTGCGTAAGTCTATCACGAAGAGAGTTGAAAACTTTTATCTTTTTATTTAGTTCTTTTTTTTATATATGTAGATATTTATTTTTAAGCGGTTTTGTCCTTTGTGACTTTTTTTTTTTATTACTGCGTAGTATTTTCTGGAATTTGCATCTATTACAAGTATACGTCTGTGTGCATCTGCATGTGGGTACACGTCCATGCGTGTGTATAAGGGCGTTTTGTGCGTGTATGTGTGTGCATGTGTGTGTACGCGCACGCGCATGCGCGTGTGTGCGTGTGTGTATAAGGGTGACTATGGTATAGAACTATATATGTTCATGATTAATCGTGCGCGTATATAATGGATTAATGTGTCTATGTTTCATATATATATAGGCAATTTATATACATGTATATTATTATTATTATTACTAAGTGAGAAAAGAAGAAAGCAGCGTGCCAGCAAAATGGGATCCAAATATCCGAAGCCTATTATAATAATTATGGGGCTATAATGTGTACAAATATTTTCCAACGACAGCCGTCTAAGGAGGAGCTGCTTCCCTTGAAAATCGATATAATGGCTTTTTTTCTGGTCTTTGAATCCCGAACCCTAGCGCCATTGTGAAATATGAGACGGTTTTCACCGATATACAGATTGAAATATTTTAAATATATTTCAGATACCTGTGTGTTTAACGCTGTTACACGGTAAAGATTTTAATGCTCTTGAGAAATCCACTTAACCCTATATTTTGTCCAATCACGTGATAAAATCTGAATTTTCGAAGCAACCCTGATTAACCGAATAAAACAGTGGTTGTATAAGTGTTTGCTTAAAATTCTTTCATAGCTATATGTTTTACTGGATGTTATATTATGTTATATAAAACATCAAGCGAATTTTTTTTTATATCTTACGGTAGATACCTTCCAGGATTCACTAAAAAGTGACCATACATGATGACAAAATGCCCAAAATTTAATAAAACACAAAATGTTATCGTCAAAGTCATTGATATTACGAGGAAAGATATAAGGATTTTTATTTTAAAATTTTTTAATCCTTTTCAAAACCTCCGAAATTTTGGTTATATTGTTTTTCTGGCGTCAACAGGTGACGACAAATTCGAGCGTTTTTATTTTTGTCTTTGTTTTTTTAATTTTTTTTTTTTGAGGTGAAAAAACGTTAATTTGAAAATTCTTGTAAAAATCAGATTTATCATTTTAATGAAATTTTCAGCACTTATTCAGAAATGAATGAAATTATATTTTAAACGTTCCTTTTTTAGAAAATTTCAGTATATTTTACATCTGTTACTCCCACCCACCCACGCACACACGTTTAATTTTACGAAATTTCTGGAAATTCTTTTTTGTAGAGCTGAATACACTAGTTATAAGATTAAGACCACGGAAAATTTAAATCATCCATTTTTGGCTCAAACACAACCCGCAGTTATAGAAAACTTGTTCTATACTGTAAAATAAAAATACAATATAGTTAAGACATTATTTAATTATTTAATTAGAAAAGCTTTTAATTGCTTTTTTAATAAAATATATTGTGGACCCTATCGTCTTACGAAAAAATTTTTTCGATAATTTTTACAAGAATTGTTTTCATCTTTTAAAATTTTAATTAGAATAATTTATAAACTTTTACATTTTTAAAATTCTATACTCATTTGTAGCAGTCATGTGATTAAATAAAATATATTTATTTATCATAAATGGAAATGATTAGTACAATCCACCGAACCCAGTATTTTAAAAAGTATTTTGAATTATTTTTTTTGTATACACTCGTGTTCATTTTTGTAAGTACAGACTTCTATACACGACAATATCAGAAAATAATGGCGGTAACTATAGTAAATTTAAAATTTATTCGTAATTTTCTAACATTTCTTCAACAAGAGTTTTCGTAAGATTATAAAGCCAAAGTACATAACATTCAATAAAATATAAGAATGTTTAAAATATTTTAAATTTTTTAGTATTACTGTGTAGTTAAAAAAAATTATATAAAAATGGCGTTTACTTTGTATTCGTCATAAAATTTTATTACAGTTATCTCCCTATTAAATAAGCTAGCCAAAGATCAGACTAACGAAAAATGTGTCAACACCACATAAACACACCCACCTCCGTGCTAAACATTATACTCTTTGGCGATATTTTAAACTTAAAATAAGTAATATTTCTTTGAATTCAAATTAACTAAACTTTAAATCAGCTATTTTTTCTCAAATAACTTTTCAGAAAAGTATATTTTATTTTTGAAAGTATTTAACAAAGAGAATTATGTTGCATTGACGGATTTCTCAATAGAGGCGATTTCATCGACATCACTGACAGTCAGAAAAAATTTGTTCAATCAATTTAAATTCCATTAAACACCAAAATTATTGGAAATACTAAATTTAATTTATTAGAGTGGAATTAAAACTAAAATAAAAGCTTCTAGAAAGGTTTTTCATTTTTAAAATGCATTTTAAGCGTCAGGTATCGATTTTCCTCAAGGTATCTTAGATATATATCTTAGAGTCAAGTATTCTGATTTCTCTTTCTTAGTAATGAGATATTCCGTTTCTATAATAAGAATATAATTGCTGATATTCTTATTCTCAACTATTTAAGACGCCTTTGTGTTTAAATGTTGCAAGCTCTGATGCAACGATTTTGAAAACGGTATCATTGAATCAGTTTCTAATTCTGCTACTCGTGTCCTTTCTGGTCAATCACCATTTAATTCTCAACCTTGACAGAATTCAATCTGCGTTAGCATTTACGTATATGAAAAAATTGGACTACGATCTATAGATGTCTACTTTATTTCTGTGTGGGGATCGGAGTACGAATCACGATTTTTATTTGATTTTTTTACAGGACCTGTCTCAATATTGTCCATTAATTTCCGTTTATATTTGTCTCCATTTGGAAATTCTTTTATTTCCTGTAAAGCAACTCATTTGTTCTAAGGAACGTATTACCTTTTAAAAATCAGGATTTGATTTTTCCCTTGTTCACTGTATCTATACATACATACATACATACATACATGTTAATAGGTTATTTTTCTTTGTTTTGTTACTATGCTTGTATTATTTGTTTGAGTGATTATCAATTGATGTTACATTTTAAAAGATCATGTACTGACATTTTCTTCGTTGTTTTCGCTGAATAACCTTCTTTTTTTTTGACAGTCCAAATTCATAAACATGTAAATAGAAATAAAGGCAAACAATGTAGGAATATTAATTACATTTTCCGACCATTGTGATCCTTCAATGTTTAAAAATAATATACAGAAAATAATAAGGAAAAAATCATAATAAAAAATTAAACCGAAGTCTACAGTAAGGAAAAAAAGAAAGAAAAATCCCAATAAAACGAGTCTGAAAATAAATTAACAGGCGAGAAGATAGTCCGTGAATAAAGGAAATTATCGACGTTACTAAGATGGCATGATGTATTTTATTTTCATGAATTCCCTACTGAGAATATTTCTTCACAATCAACTTCGTATACTATTCAGTTTTTGATATCTTAACATATTTCTGTAAGAAAATATTAACTTCAAAAACGACACTTCTAAGTATATTTAAAAACTTTACAGTCAAATTCGATCCGTTACCTTTTTACTCTTAAAATTTTTTCTTAGTGTTGTGGATTCCGGGATGAAATCCGATATCAATAAATAACAAACGCCAGGAATAGATAAGGAAAATAAATGTATTAACGTAATAATACAAACTGGTAATACGGGTTAGTAGATCCAGGAATGCGGGTCAGTAGCAATAATATATATACAGTCTTGGTATTGAAGTATCGCGGTATGACTCCTTACTGAGTCTAGGTGCTGTGACGGTGACTCTTGTGTTACCCTCCTCTAATACTACTCTGATACAGACTTGATACAGACTTCTCGACTGTCTTAAAGTACTCCGGGTATTCACTGGTGGTAGTATATATATATACCTCGGTTGAGTCCATTTGTGTGAAAAAGGGGAGACCCCTTAACACTTAGCTTCTCAACTCACACACCAAAACGAGAGCATTCAAAAAGTATGATTAAAAAAATACAGTATAACGAAAACGTAGTGAGATTTTATTTGTGTTGCTATATTTTTTGCCTTTTAATCTATATATATAAATAACCTAAATATGATCTATGTAAGCTAAATATTTTCTTTCAAAAGGATGTCATTAGTATTCATTACAAAATTTATACGTATGCCCATAACGTAATAATATTAATAGGAGTAGATAGGTTCGACTATCGTCCGGTTCACATCCCCCCCATGTCTTTTGAACAGGATCATAGCTTTATCCTTTGTTTCCTGTTTAGGATTGGGTTTCTGGATCCTTCTAAAGTGTACTTCAACTCGATACTTCTAACGTCTCCGCCTAAACACTGAAATGTTACTTACTATTTTTCCTCAATAGGAGAAGATAGATTTGCCTATCGTCCGGTTCACACTACTCCCCGGTCTTTTGAACACGAGTAGAAGTTTATCTTTTTTTTTCCCTGTTTAGGATTGGTTTTCTGGTTCCTTCTAAAGTTTCTTCGTTCTCTTTCCCTCCCAATAGACCCATGCGTCTTAGTGCCATTATCGCCTCGCTTGGGATGAATTGGTTAGAAGAAAAAATGTTATTGACGGACAAAAACTTAACAACATGAGATACTCAGATGACACCGGACTGATGACTGATGGTTAACACGGAAAGAAAACTGCAGGGGTTGCGAGCCAAGGATGTAAAGGAAATCGGAAAGGAAGTATTAATCATCAATTGTTAAAAGAAAGAATGTATGATGGAAGGACACCCCAAAAATGTGAGCTCAGGATTGGAGATGCCAAAAATCAAACAAGTATAGACATATAAATATTTGGGAATTGTTTTAACCGACAACGGAAAATGTGGCACCGAAATCCGAAGGCGAACTGGAATAGTGAAAGTTTCCGTCCAAAAGCTAAACAAAGTATTAATAAACAAGAAATATTTGCTAGAATCAAGGGGTGGGGGAAGAGATAAACTGATATGTAATATATATAGCAGTGAATGCCGGACAATTTCCTGACAGATAAAGAAATAGATTTGAGTTAGAAATGCGATTCTACAGAAGGATCCTGAGAATATCATAGATGGAACATGTGAGCAACGAGGAATATTTAAAGGAAACGGAAACAAAAATAACAAATACTTCGAAAGAGACAATGACATTTCTGGGACAAATAATGAAAAAAGAGGCTTGGAAAATTTAAGACTCACAAGACAAGAGAGGCAGAAGACTAAACATAATATTAATGTTCTAATTTGTCTAAATAATGCTTAAAAAGATGAATATGAATTTTATGATGTTTTTTTCTGATTGGTTATATACTTTAAAATGTCCATTGACGAACAGCAGTAACATTATAATTTTGAATGTTCTTTCGTTCTTTAGTTAATTAATTTGTTAGCGCGTACGTTACGTCCTGAAAATACCTAATAAATAATGTACCTTTTGATTGCGCAAAAGATATCAGAGAAGCTGTTTGCTTTAAGTAAGAAAGAAAGAAAGAAAGAAAGAAAGAACGGGAAACGTTCTGATATGTTTAACAACTAATTCAGTGAAATTGAATTGTCAATTTTAAATCTTCATTTTTACCGGCTTATTTCTTTAATTAATGACCTATATTCATATCATTTTTATTGTAATATTTTGTTAAAGTTGTTAAACTCAAATATTTAACAATGTAAGATGGGAATCTCCATGAGTATTCTGTATTCGTGGAACTCATACGGAGCTTACTCAATAATTAATTCAATAATTAATTCAATAATTAAGATTTATCAAAAAATTCAAATAGGAAAACCGTGGTATTTTCACGAGTATTCATTCATAGTTTCCTATTAATATACTATAATAATACATCAGTAGGGATCAAGTGAACTGGTTTTCAAAATCATCTTGCAACCCATCGTGCTACAGTAAAAAGCTTACTACACATTTTTTATGAGATAAATAGAACGTTTGATTAAATTCGAAAGAAATCGAACTTCAGTTATCAAGAACAAAAATAGATACGCATTACTGGCTGTAAACTATGCATTGTTTTTCATGTTTTATAATTCATCTAAGAAAAAATATCAGATTTACTAAAATATAGAGTAAATAAAACCAGGCGGGGAAATCAGCGCTATTCGATATTAGTCTTCAACGCGGATAACATTTTTCATATCATCTAAGGCATTCCAATGTTCAAGACCGGTTAAATGCTCGTTTTTAAGTGGCACAACGAAATTGTCTTTGTAGTTTATTGACTCAGGACAAAATTTCTGAAGGCAAAAATAAAAAATGTAGAAACCTTTGGTCGGTTTGCGCTTAAAGCCGTCCCTACTTCGTGCTGAGTTGTGGATAATTAATCCTCTCCGTCTAAATAAAGGCGCAGGATGAGAGAAGTTTCTTTCGATTGCCCGGCGGCGACTGGGTCATACATAAGCAGATTTGTTTGTAAGAATGGCAGACATCAATCATTATTTTTATGCTTTAAGTAATCAAATTAGTTTGTATTGTCAGAGAAGCAAAATGCAACTCAAAGGCTTTATATAAAAAGCACGAAAAGGAGATTTCAAATTCAGAAATGATCCGCATATAACATTGGAATGCAAACATGGAAATATTTTTGCAACTGACGGATATTCTATAGGATAAGATTGTCCGCCGAAAAGTATTTAAAAATTGTTTTATTTAATTAATTTACTTTTTGGTTGTTTTTGATTTGGTTTGTTTTGTTTTACGGCATATCAACCTCAATGGGTTATTTAATGCCAAGATTTTTATTGTTGGTAATATTGTTTTTAAATGTAATGCTGGTAATATTTTTTCTTCAGAAATGCATTGTTGGTAATAATGTATTGCTGCTAATAATTATTTGCAAAAATGTTTTGCTGATAATATTTTTTCGTCAAAAAATGTATTGAAGGTTTTAAACCCAGTTTAAACTTTTTGCCCAAAGTTGGGGCCCTAACAGATGCTACCACCCCGAGTCAGAGTAGACCTGGGAACACCAGCAATTAAAAGGTGGTTCCATGCTCCTCAAAACATCCTGATCAGAGGCCTTGCTGTTGAATGTAGTTTATCGTCATACCCAGGACGCAATTTACTTTTTAACAATCTGATGAAAAAGGAAATTCTTAAGGTGCTAAGCTGGTTCCTTTAGGAGGCTTTCGTAAAATATCCCAAAACATTTCAGTGTTTCTCCATCTTTTTTGCCAAATGCACCCTTTTTACCACATGTCAGAATGTCATTCTCACACTCCCAAGATTGTCCGACTCAAAAGGTCCATTCCAAATAATATGCATATATTATTGAAAACCATAATTTCTTTTCCATATTAGCACATATAATTTACATGGATTATTTTTACAGAGGAGTTTCATAAATCTATTAGCAACAGAAATTGTTCATGTATTTTTAAACTTGAATACTTGTACAGTAATTTTAAAAAAAATTCATAACTAATTATTAAATAAATAAACTGAAAAATACTTCAATAAACAAAAAGTTCAATAGAATGCCAGTTTATTGTAATTCTGTAAATAAAAAACAAGAAAAGTAAAAGACCCCTCCATGAAACCCTGATATCCTCTCCGGGATCCCCCCCCCTTAGTTAAAAACCTCTGAACTATTTGATAATCTCCTAATTTGGCTTTCTTTCCCCATTCTGAATAATGCTAATTTTTGTTGCTCATAATTGTTTTTCTCTTCTCTCGTTCAAGATATGAAGTTTTACTTACATCATTTATTTTCTCAGTTTGTCATGTTAACGAATCTCATCGATACAGTACAAACATGAGATGTTTAATTTCTGTCATCAGTGCTTCAATATGTTCAGTGTATCGTCTATAACGTTGACGAGATATTCAAAACTCAAATGTGTTCTTTCAATATTTGCTATTGCAAATAAAATGTACAAACGTCACATTGAATTCAATACGGATCACATGCCCAACATGATTCAACATTGCTCAAATCTCTTCTGTATATTCGCTGTTATTATATCTACATTTCAACCATTCCACTTATCGATCCTCGTCAAGTGTAATCTGTGAAAAAAAAAGGAAATGAAAGTGAAACCACAATTCTCGAAACCCCACTACTTTGTATCAGCATCCGTAAATATACAAACAAGAGATTTGCGCATCTGACAACGTGCGATTTTCTTCAGTATTACTTTTTTTGTATCTTAATTTAGATTATATTTTCTTCTCGTCATTTTATTGACATTTGTTTTTAAGAATGATTTAGTCAGCAGGGAAGATGAATCAGTGAGTTCAAATTTATCTGATAGTGATGAATCGAACTAAATTCCGACGGGCACAGAGACAGTAGCGAACAATTTATTAGAATTGCAAATTTTTAGAATAAAAAAAAAGTTCTAATCTAAATTTTCTTACGGCATACAAAAAATAATTATCTGCCCTTACATATAAAGTGTCATGTAACAACTCCGAACTCGAAATACAATGCCGACCAAAAGTAGTTCCCAAATGGCGGTTAAACGAGAGTTATCTCTCTTACTTTATCTCTCGCGGTTCAAGAGATAGCGACTCCACAAGTTTATCTTTGGCAAAATACTGTGACATTCAAGAATCTTTTTCTTTACTTTGTTAGCATTTCTCTTAGCTTATTATTCCCTGATAATCTTCCCAAAAAGCAATATAATAACGCTGTATCCTCCTAAGCTATAGTAGTATGAGCACAGATATGAAAAATGTTAAATAGAAGAGAAATGATGATAAAAAAGATTATGCTGTCAAAGTCTATTTTAAGTGCTCGAGTTTATTAGAGCCCAGTTGGAGGTGGAGAATATGCAGTTATTCAACATTCTTAGGCTGAGTTTGGCATCAATATATATATATATATATATATATGGAAAAATATGAAAAAAACAAAATCCGAATATGCAAGTTTACTGTTTTAATGTTTCAATATCGACGTCAGACGTTTCGGTCTAGTAGACCTTCTTCAGGACATAGTTATTAAAACATATTTAAACAATATTCAAGTCAACATAAAAAGACGATAGACATAAGAATAATCAAAACAAAATGACTGAATTTTAAGAACGGAACGCTGATCTTAAAATTCTGTTATTTTGTTTTGCTCGGGTTGGAGGTGGAGAATGTGCAGTTATTCAACATTCTTAGGCTGAGTTTGGCATCAGAGTTATAATGAAAGTGCCACATACTAAAAGGGAAATGTTGCCGTTCAAGTAACACTAAGTTTTTATGAATTCAACACCGGGAATAAGGCAGCCAGAAACCACATCTCCCATGAGATCAAAGCAAAAAAACAGATATTAAAAGAAAATTAATGACCAACTACATCCTGACGGGACAAAAAATGAGGTCCGTGAACACTTAAGTAGAACCTCTTTCTTCTATAATTGCAAAAAAAGAATACTAATGCTAAGTAGCTGTTACCTTCCTAGTCAAACTTGACAGTAATTCTATAAGTCCTTTGAATTGGTAGAAGCAGGTATATCAGATGTAAAGAGTATTAAGCTTTCCACGTTGCTCAACAGTGCCACGAAAAAATGTAAATAAATATGATTAAAATCTCTGCTTCAAATCCTGATATTTTAAAATCTAAACCTGCCAAATTTCAAAACATTTAATCGAATACAAATGCGTTCGTGGGAAGCACTTGACATATAATCCACAGCGGGAACTGTTCATTACGACCTTCTTCATAAACACTGACGATAAATATTTTGCCATCTATAAACACACGTCATACACACGCCAACTTTTACAAAATCTATACTTAAATAATCTAAGATATGTCTACAACTTCAAGCGGTATAACTTAATTTTTTTCACTCTCACATAGAACATCCCCAAATCAACATACGGACAACCACCAAACTAGACGCGCGCACACACACACACACACACACACACGCACACACACACACACACACACACACACACACACACATATATATATATATATATATATATATATACATGCACACAAACATACACATACAAACGAATACCCATTATCATATAAACGCCCCATAGACAAACTAGAAATATGATACGCATACACACATGAATTATACACACGAGAATTATACCCACGAACGCTACTTGACAAGATAGATTAAGTCTGCTTAACCAATGAAAAACGAATAACACAAAAATAAAAATTCTAGAATGTTCTTTTCTCCTCCAAATTTCATTTTTCTGATGAAGCTTAACTAAAAGCGAAACATGTTAAATTTATAAACGTTTCTTATTTGTTCCTTATCCTATCAAACACTGACAACGAAAAGATGCACGTACAACAAAAGGCCGGTGTTGATACAAAGCTGAAATAATCAAAACAAAAACACCTTCTTTCTCTGATCGGCAGATGTTTATTTTCAACGCTTTCCTTTGTAATTGGCAACTATTTACTGATAGATTCACTCATTTCTCTAAATGTTTCCTCATCCCAGAATCTATCTCTTGATGAAAATTGTACTCATTATATAACAAAATACTTGGGCACCTTAAGGTGTTTTAATGGTTAGCAAGCTTGTCTCGCTAGAACAATTACGACTGAGCATTGTGTTCGATCCTCACTGGGTGCCCCATACTTTCGGCCTTGTACCGCATCTAAGCTACGCCTGGAAAATCACTATAACAAAATACTGAATGTAATGCGTGGATATTCAGCGTGTATCAAAGAGTAATGGTTAAGAACATTGTTCAAAGGAAAAATCCATTGAACTCTTAATTTCATAATCTAATGTTGCAGCATTTTCAAAGAGTCTATAATCAGAAATATTGCCCGACTTATTTTTAAGAAAAATATAGACTAAATTTCGAAATAATTTTATTTCTTGTTACTATAACCGTTATTTTAGTGGGTAAAAATATTTGAGCTGTTAAACCGGGTGTGTTTTTTTTTTGTTTTTGTTTTTTTAATAACATCCAGCCTACATTCAAAAGCCCGACTAGTCTAAGCCAATTGTTATTAATATCACTGTTTAAAAACATGGATTTACGCAATAAAAATAACATTTACAGCAAAAAGAAAACAATTATTATTAAAAAAAATATCGAAAAAATTCATTAAAAAATAATTTTATCCATTTCCCGTTAATTTATGAGCGAATAATTCTATGTTTGCATCGAACAATAATATCGTCTGCCATTACGAGTTTCTTATGCAAATGATCTTGAAAAAAATGTCAAGAAATTAGTACATCAAAGTAAAGAACGCAAAAATAAATCAGAATAAAGCTAAACAATTTTAATTTAACTCAGTAACTTTTAACGATGAAATAGTTCAACTTTGTAATTTCTTTTTTTAGCATGAGCTGCTATATTTAATAAATACTCTTCTGAGTAACTACATGAAGTAAATATTAAATATAAAAATGAATTGTAAAGAAGAGAAGTGCGGAAATGAAAAGACTGCAAATGGCCAAGGGAAAAGACATAGAGAAAAAAGTTCATCAAAGTAGATGATTTAGGACAGAAGATGACATTTTTGTTTGACTAAAAATCAAAATGACGACCCAGTGGCAAAAACAATACTCCCATCATGGCTTGCGGCTTTGTGCTTTTGGAAAATAGTTAGCGCCTTGAAGAAATAATATTATGAAATAAAAACAAAAATATATTTCAGAAAAATGAGCTTATGAAGGAAAGAAGAACGAAAGCCGCGGCAAAATTATACCAGAGAAAAAATATAAAGGAAAAGGAAAAAGAAGAAACTAACAGATGATAAAAAACGAAGAAAAGGAAGAGGAAAAGACGGCAGCAGAAGAAGAAGAAGAAGAAGAAGAAGAAGAAGAAGAAGAAGAAGAAGAAGAAGAAGAAGAAGAAGAAGAAGAAGAAGAAACGGAGATAGTAGAGATGAAGGAAATTACACAATAAAGAAGTAAGTAAGAAATATGCAAAAGTATTAAAAGAAGAGTGATAAGGATAAAAAAAATGAGGAAATAGAAGGAAGAACAAGATGAATGACCACTGTTGAAATTATTTTAAAAGAAAATATTACGTGTAATATTTTTAAAATTACTTCAAGAAAACTTAACGACAAAGACAAAAGAAATGAAGAAGATTTTTCCTTTTTTCCTCAGTTGTGAGTTCAAAGACTTATACATTGTCACGAACGAAGGAAGTGAATGAAGGAATAAATCAACAAAGTTCTGCGATGTAACATGGCTGCCGGGTAAAACAAAAAAAAACAATAAAACAAAACGAGAACAGGATAAAAAAGGAAGATTTTGCAAGAAATCGGAGGAAGATAATTGAGAGTTTGGTGAGAGAGAGAGATAAGAAGAAAAAGAAAGACTAGCGGGAACTAACAAATGCATAGAAATTAAATTTTCACAGGCGAATCGAGAATTTTTCAATCAACTCTGAAATGAAATAGCTCATCAAAAGTTAAGGGAGGCATTTCCTAATTATTCAAAGTTGAAGCAACCTTACCAAGCCTCGCACCTCAACTTGCCATCATCTTTCCTTCCGTCCTTCCGTATTTATTTCATACCCTTTCTCTCTTATTTTCTTTTCTCTTGTTTTCTTTTTATCGAATTTCTATATAGTTATTCCATGTCGTTTTATTTGTTATATTCTACTTTTTCTGACCAGTTTCTACGAAAATCATTCTTCATCATTCAGCGATTTCAGAAAAGAAGGTAATCTATTAGTCAAACAGAAAATTATGCGCAAAGAAAGAAAGAAGATATCATAAATAAAAATATTAATGATCAAATGGTTAGAAAGAAAGAAAGGAAGTAAGAAAGAAAAACAATAAATGCATTTAATTATAAGCATAAAAAGTTTTAGAAAAGAAAGAAAGAAAGAAATATATACGAAAGTAAAAAAAGCAAAATTGAGAAAGAAAGAAAGAAAGTAAGAAAGAGAAATCAAAACAATAAATGCGTTTAATTATAAACATAAAAGGTTTGTAAAAGAAAGAAAGAAAGAAAGAAAGAAAGAAAGAAAGAAAGAAATATAAACGGAAGTAAAAAGGCAAAATTGATATTGAAAGAAAGAAAGAAAGAAAGAAATATAAACGGAAGTAAAAAGGCAAAATTGATATTGAAAGAAAGAAAAAGAAAGAAAGAAAGAAAGAAAGAAAGTTTTAAAGAATGAAAGAAAGAAAGAAAGAAAGAAAGAAAGAAAGAAAGAAAAACAATAAATGCATTTAATTATAAGCATAAAAAGTTTTGGAAAAGAAAGAAAGAAAGAAATATATACGAAAGTAAAAAAAGCAAAATTGAGAAATAAAGAAAGAAAGAAAGAAAGAAAGAAAGAAAGAAAGAAAGAAAGAAAGAAAGTAAGAAAGAGAAATCAAAACAATAAATGCGTTCAATTATAAACATAAAAGGTTTGTAAAAGAAAGAAAGAAAGAAAGAAAGAAAGAAATATAAACGGAAGTAAAAAGGCAAAATTGATATTGAAAGAAAGAAAGAGAGAAAGAAATATAAACGGAAGTAAAAAGGCAAAATTGATATTGAAAGAAAGAAAGAAAGAATGAAAGAAAGAAAGAAAGAAAGAAAGAAAGAAAGTTTTAAAGAATGAAAGAAAGAAAGAAAGAAAAACAATAAATGCATTTAATTATAAGCATAAAAAGTTTTGGAAAAGAAAGAAAGAAAGAAATATATACGAAAGTAAAAAAAGCAAAATTGAGAAAGAAAGAAAGAAAGAAAGAGAAATCAAAACAATAAATGCGTTTAATTATAAACATAAAATGTTTGTAAAAGAAAGAAAGAAAGAAAGAAAGAAAGAACTGTCTCTACAACCAACGGCCCACTCGGAATAATTCACACATAATCCCAAAGGATGGTGACAAATGCTTTATTGTTTGATGTGTGTTTGTTTCTTTTCCATATTTCGACGACGCTCTTTTTAAGTTTTATTTTCTAATCGCTTTGTCATCAACCTCCTCTTTTACTTCCAAAAGTTTAAGCCTCTTTTGAAAACCCAATCTTCAATATTAAAGAAGATATTTAACCAATGACATTCGAACTTTTACAAGGATGCAAAAGAGCAGATTAACAAAAAAAGGTTTAAAACCAAAAACCAGGAAAATCTGCTGCAACATCTATAACCTTGAATTTAAAGCAAAAGTGTAATTTCCAGTAGCAATGATCTTACGGAAAACTTTGCTAACGTTTCCTTTTAAGGAGAAAAATGAACGCATAAATACACGTATCAAGGCTTCGTATTAATCTACGACTACTTATCATCATCATCATCATAATCATCATCATCATTTCCATGACCGGGGTGAAAACGTTGGGTCGTTGCGCAGCTGAACACCCATCATTTCCTTCAGTTATCTGATTTGACAGATTAATAGATATTCATTCATGTGTAGTGTATCTGTGGCAAACGGACCTAGCGGAGCCCATCCCCCGCCTGGCGGAACCACAATCGATGTCCTCCAATTTGAAGGCATACTTTGGTCACGGACACGTGGTCGCTGATTCAATCGAAAAAAATTCTCCGCCCTACCTATTGATATCAGTCTAGGAAGCCCTCCACCCAGCGAATGGTTACGGCGACGAAAAGAGGATTGAACATTGTTCAATTCTCTTTTCAGTCGTAACGTCAAAACTAATATCGGCAGATTTTTCTCAACTTAATTAATAAACACTTCAAACATTCACCAACATTTAAACGGCTCTTTAACCTGAACAATATTAAAATTAGTTATTTACACATAGACACAGTCCTCTTCCACCATAAAAATTTTATATTAAACAAACGTTTTCCCAAATGTAATTACACTTATATCTCTTCAAGTAAATGCAACTGACGAAGAAATACTATATGCCCGCCAAACGGTCAGTTATGACCGATATTATATACCGAGCGAACATAATTTCCGGTAACGATATTAAATTCTACTTTGGTTCAAACAGATAACCCTTGAAAATTCCGTTTTTACAATCACAAAATGACCTCTCTCTAAATATTACTTTGAAAGATAGGGGAGATTCATCATCTGTTAACTGGAAAATTGTTTCTAGGGCTAAGGATTTTTATGAGAAAGGCGACAACTGACTTGTTCAGCTGAAAAACTAGTTATTCTAAAAAAACTTAGACAACCCTAATTATTGAACTAAAGGAGTGAATTAATAACTACGTGCAGACACAAAAATAAACATCCCCTTAAATAAATTACACGAGATTAGCTTGTAAACATTTATTAATTCTTTTCTACATTTGTTTTACCTTTTTATATATCACTTTTTTCTTACATTTATTTCTTGGTTATTTTAATTACCCACATTTAACCATTAGTTACCCCTCCATTTTATTTTTTCTCCTCCGTTTTATTTTTTTCTCCTCCATTTTCTTTTTCCATTTTATCATACTTTAAGTTTGAAATTTAATTTTTCTAATTATGATTTTCGTCTCTCCTTTCTTTTCTCCCACTATTTTTTTTAACTTTACTATTTTTAAGTTTCAATATTAAAAATCTTTAATATTACGTATCACCACATCACTGTCGTGATACCCAGATATATTTTGATCCAAACTGTAAAACTGTCAATTTGAGCTCCGCACCCGAAGACTGTGCCGAAGAGGTGTGAGATAGTATGCATATTTATTAATATATAGTTATCGGGATAGATAAATCAAACGACCGGATATAAGCAAGCATATAGACGTGTGCTGGTATGCATACGCGGGCAAGCAGATAAATAAATAATCATCAAATTTATACGAGCTATAAACATAATACTGGTCGATGTGGTTAGACAGAGCATATATATATATATATATATAAATATATATATATTACGCGAATCATTCATACGAAAAGCAGATAATGAAGTTAATGATATGCCAAGAATCACTCTCGCAAACAATTTTTAATAAAAAAATACATTAACCTCGAATCTGTTAATGAATGGTATGATTCTTGTTTATAAATTCCGGTTTTATAAGGTCTTTTTTTACTACTACCTTTCAATTGTTTCATACAATCATCATCAGGTAGGGAAATAGGTAATTTTTTTTACATCCAGGTAATAACAGGACATCGAAAGATAAAGTGTAATCCCAAAGAAGTGTTTTTAGGAATGTGATATTGTTAACTGTAAGAAATACTTTTGGAGCGTGCAGTCACGACGCTGAAGTTAATTTTTTTAAATTTTAAAATTGTGCGTTCTTGTACTAATATAGTAATATGAGAATTCTTTTGTAGAAGTAGTTTTTTTTTAGTAAAGGTGGCATGAACTAAATTGTTCAATAAATAGAGTAATGTCACAGTTATTATCAGGAATTCGCACGTCGGATCTGTTATTTTAATATCAATTATGTGGTGCAGGTTCAATTTATATTACGCGAATCATTCATACGAAAAGCAGATAATGAAGTTAATGATATGGCAAGAATCACTCTCGCAAACAATTTTTAATAATAAAATACATTAACCTCGAATCCGTTAATGAATGGTATGATCCTTGTTTATAAATTCCGGTTTTATAAGGTCTTTGAAAGCTAGTAGTAAAAAGACCTTATAAAACCAGAATTTATAAACATATTTGATCATACCATTCATTAACGGATTCGAGGTTAATGTATTTTATTATTAAAAATTGTTTGCGAGAGTGATTCATGCCATATCATTAACTTTATTATCTGCTTTTCGTATGAATGATTCGCGTAATATAAATTGAACCTGCACCACATAATTGATATATATATATATATATATATATATATATATATATATATATATGTTTTAATTAGTACATTTATGTGTACCTACGTTTAGGTGTGCGACTTAAGTTTCATGCAGTTTTATCATAATTGGCCAATGTATGACTGAAAATATTGTATACCGATCTAGCATACATTTCGATAGCGATGCCAAATTTTATATTGGAACTGAAAATCCTCGGAAATTTCGTCGAATGACTTTAGGTAATGTAAGATACATGAATAGCACGGCTCTCTCCGAACATTTCTGGTAATTAAAGAATGGTAATAATACACCCACAATTATGTTGGATGTAAGAGCTAAAACCAAATCTTACAATGGGAAAGACAACAGATGTAATTTATACCCTGTAGAAAATTTGCTATCATAAAACACTTAAATATCCCTAACTTATTAAATAAGAGAAATGAATTGATTGCCACATGTAAGTATAAAAATGAATAATGTTAAAATAAGTTGATTCAGATTAATTTCTACTGTAAACTATAACTTTTTCTTTTTTAATTTTCTCCTGTTTTCTTATCTTCTGACGAGCATATATATATATATATATATATATATATATATATATATATGAAGAAATATAGTCTTAAGATGTGCTATATTTATGGGATAAAGTGCTCAATATCACATATAGAGCGTGTGTAAATATAAAAGTGAACAAAGAAGTCAACACTTAGAGGCGACAGTCTGTTTCATGATATATGCAATCGTCATACTACGAGTGCTGTTATCTTTCTCGGCTATTTATATATACGGGTCAGTGGTGCATTGTGCGTAGTCTATTTTGGCGGTTATTTTACCGGAAGTCATTTATTTGTTTATTTATTTTTGGGGTTAAATTATTTTGCTTGTTTTTATTTATTTTTATTTTTTATTTGTTTTTTTTATTTCTTATCTTATATAGTTATTTATTTCTTTATTTTATTTTGATGGGTGTTTTTATTAACGTATTAAAAATTTGTTTATATAGCTTATTTAATAGTTTTGTTTTTGTTTGGGAAGATAATTAAAGCTATTTGTTCAGTTTTGTGGTTGATTGTTGTAGTTTGTTCTAACTATTATTTTGGCAGGAACAGTTTTTAATTTGTTTATTCCTTCATGTATTTATTTGGATTGATTATCTTTATTTGTTTTTTCTAACGGCTAGTTTATCGGTATCGGTTGTTGGTTGTTTAAATATTTGGATGTATTTAGAGCAATTTATTTTAATTGATATTATTTATCTGTTATACTGTATATTTTCTCTTTTTGGTTTTCGATTTTTAAGTAACGTAGTATATTATTTTTTAATTTTATTTTTTATTCATTTTTCTATCGTTATATAACAGTTATACCTATTTTTTTCTTCCGATTTTTGGTTTGATTTTTATAGTCTAACTAATATTTTAGTCATAATAGTTTGCTAATTTGTTTATCATTTACTTTATTTATTGATTTTGTTTCTTATTTTTTATTCTATTTCGTCTATCCTAACAGGTGTGATTTGGTAATTTGTTTGGATTAATTTATTTTCCTTATTTTATTGTCATTTTGTTTATTTATTCCGTTTTCGATTTTTAAATAAGGTAATAAAATTTGTTTTCATGTATGCATTTTGAGATGAGCTCGGATCTTTTATTTAATAATTTATTTTGGTTTGGGAAGGTAATGATAGCTATTTTTTCCTCCAAGAAAAGTTTGCAAGTTTTTGATTAGTTGTAGGCTGATGATATTTTCCTTATTTTCCAAGATATCTTTGGTGTGGTCTGCGTTTTGTTTTTAATTTCCCAGATATACTTAGAAAGCATTGTGCTGTTCGCATATTTACTATTTGTGAAAGATGTTTTGTGTACATAATTTCTTTGTTTCCAGGGTCCTTCCGTTACTCCTATGTATACTTTTTCTTCATTATCTGGTGATTTTATCGTGGCTTGGTATATTACGTTGTGTTGTAAACAATTACCGTTTAAGGGACATTCGTTCTTTATTCTGCAGTTGCACGTGGGTTTAATATGTTCGTGTGGTTTGTTGATAATTTTCCTGTTGTGCTTTTTTATTATTTGTGCCATGTTCTCGGTGCAACTGTAGCTGATTTTTACTGTGTTTTTGTTGAATATTTTGTGTAGGGTGCTTGATTCCGTGGAGTGTTTGTGTAAGAGTTTGAAGAATATTTTTCCTACGTTTGTTTTTACCTTTTTGCTGTACGGTGGGTTGAACCATATGATATTTCTTTTCCTGCTGGCCTTTTTGTGTTGTGTGGTGAGTATGATATAGATAGATAGATAGATAGATAGATAGATAGATAGATAGATAGATAGATAGATAGATAGATAGATAGATAGGAGTGTGTGTGTGATTTGGTTAAATATTAACCACTTCCAAATAAAATAAAATAATTTCACTTTTAATTAATCATTCGTTTTTGTCAGCTTTTACAAAATTTTCTTTGGTTTGTTAAGTAAATTTTGCTGGTTAATAAGGGAACAAACTTTTTGACCAACCCAATAGATATCTTTATCTAGATTATTTTTATGATATTCTACCATATATCCCTCTTTCAGGAGACAAAATGCCTAAATGAGTAGATCTTTTTATAATTTTCCAAATTCCTCTCCCATTTTATTTCAAGGATATATTGCTTTGTCAGTTTTACCTGCATAGAACTTACAGGAACATTTTCATTGACTAAACTTTTAATGAGGTTGATAGTACCTTCTTTAGAGCAGCACATTTACAAATGCATAATTCTGTGTTGCCAGAACTGTAAGATTATAACGCGTCAGTTGTTGTATGGAAAGTTGAAATTAAATTTAAAAATCAGTCTCTTCTTCATATGATTTCACAATAGCGATCCTGTGTTACATGAGCTACATACTATTCATCAAAGAAAACTTAGCTTTCGGCGATTATTCAAATAATTCAAATAATATTGTGCATTTTTTTTTTTACAACTTGCCATTATCGACACCACACCTCATCAGTCTTTCTATCGGTGCACTCTACAAAATCAGTATTGATAATGTTCTAACCCCCCCCCCCAAAAAAAAAACAGATATTGTCACGATTAACAATGAGTACAAAGAAGTTTCAATTACTAACATCGTATTGAATCATCTTCTGTCAGGAAAAAAAAATGATATATTTAAAAAAAAACTACAAAAAGTTTTATCTAGAAGATCAAAAAATGTATGCCATCTGAAAAAGTTCCGTATTCTTTCGGTGTTCTTTTCATTGACTGTAAATGTTGAGACGAGGTTTGTGAAGTAAAAAAAGGAAAAACAGAGAATGTGAGAAAAGATGTTTTTAAACACATTAGAAATAAACTTAATACCTTTAAACTTACGACAGAGTTAGTGGAATGATTTTTCTTCTCTTTTATCAGCAAAATTTCGAGCAAAAAGTATCATATGAAGATGAAAGATTTTCGATCAAAATTTTAAACAGAGAAAATACCGAGCATCAGATCAAAAAAAAAAAAAAAATAACAACGATTTTTTTTTTGTCTTCAAACAGTGATATTTAATAAAGAAAATGATTCGCGCCTTTTTTTTCTAACAGGCATACTTGTCTCTTAACCTAAAACTCGTTTTAAATAAGGAAAATTCGTCTATGTTCTCAAATGAAACACTATTTATTAGTAACTATTTATTTTCTACATTCAGTACTTCGAGTTGTCATGCGTTTGCATTCATTGAATTGAACTTTAAAGTTATTTTTCAAGTTTGATGCGAGTTTACACAAAAACTTTCTCGTGGTCGTTGTTGAGGATTAAGTGAAAGCAAAACTTTTCAAATTTTCAGTACATTTTATATACCAAAGATAACGCAGTACAAGGCTCGAGAGCTACTCAAGGTAGAGGGTTATTTTTATATAATTATGATGAATGAGGTGTGATATGAGTGAAAAGGAAAGTAGTAGGAATCGCTGAATATGAAAATAAGCAAGATATAATTATTAGTAGTACTAGTAATAGTAGTACTACATTTCTGTTTACTTTTACTTGGACTTCTTTTTATCAGTCATTGTAATTAACACTAGTTTTAATTCGTGAAATTTTCCCTTTTTTATTTTAATATTTTGATGAATCTTAATTCTTAAGTTAATGATTGAGTAAGCTCATGACGAGATTTATGACTTTAAAATATTCGTAGAAATTCCTCTATTGTATTATTAAATATTTGGGGTTAAGAACTTTAACAAAATATTGCAATAACAATCATAAATATGAATGCTGGTCGTTATTTAAATAAGTGGGTACAATTGAAAAGATTTGAAATTGACAATATTTTCCATTTCACTGAAATATTACCTTCCGTCTTTTCTTTTCTTTCCTTCTTTCTATCATTCATTCATTCGTTTTCTCACTGAAACCAACTAGTGTTTTTTTTCATCTTTCTACGCGATCAAAAGGGAATAGTTCATTATTTATGAGGTATTGTCAGGACATAACGGTCGTGCAAACTAACGAAAGGAGGGACAAGCACAATTATAATGTGATGTTTTTATACTCACTGAATTTTCATACCAGCTATTTGAGTTTTCTATTTTTATTATTGTTTTATTATTTCCATTGATGTCTGTTGTATTCTAATTTTCTCCTGGGTCCCAATTAGATCAGAAATGATATCATGACATTTTACACTGATTTAAGAAAAAAAAAAAGAAAGACAGCCTATGATCACACATATTTTATAGAGATAAAGTCGTTCATAAGCTGTGAGCTGTACTTGTGAGTATAATTTTATGATTATTATTAGTAGCAGTAGTGCTTGGAATTTTAGTAGAAGTAACAACTGTATTAATACTAGTAGTTTCAACCCATACTTATTTTGTGAAGAAAAACTAATATTCATTTTATTGTAAAATTATGATTACTTTCGATCTGTCATTGATGCTTATTATTTGGTATTGAATGAGTTTTTATACAGTACTATCTACTGTCACTTGCTTGACCGTTAATCTCTACAACAGTGTGCCATTTTCCACAGCATTTGTGCCAATTTCCATAATGCTTTTATGTGAATACTTTTAACTCTTCATCTGATTTCCATTCTATCCCTTTTTTTAATTTTGTAACGGTCTATACAATTATTATTAGCGGTAATAATAGTAATAAAGGGATGATACTATTTTTTTCCTTTCCAAATTCACATTAGATGACTGATGGTTCTTACTGAAGATCAAGTGATAGCAAACCTTCTCGGATATCCAGTATTTTTTTCTTCTTAATCATTTCACTCCAAACAAGGAGATAAAGCAACTGTTGTGGTGGGATCCACCTAATCTGCATGGGTGACTACCAACTATATAAATAATGGTTGATACCGGAAGACGAGGAAGGTGGAATCACGAGATCCAACTAGAGACTCTGATCGACTGCGACTAGTCAACACATTCTCCAGGAACGTCTTCCCAGAAATATACAGAAATACTATATGTACTTATTGTGTACACTTTCTTGTTATAATACATTCTTGTTCTAAGTACATTTTGTGTTGCATTATTATTCCATGCAATAGGCGAGATTCAACACTGAGTCAAGACTCAACAGCAACTAAGACTCAAAGTGGTTTCTGAGGATAAAAAAACAATAGATGAAGGGAATAGAGAAAACGTTACTGAGAAGAAAGGACGACAAAAAGAAAAGGAATCCAGAAGAGAGATGAGGACGAGATTGTTGTTGACAAACAAAGAAACTAGTAGAGAGTTCCATAGGTGAGAAATGCAAGAGAAGGTATTATTAAAATAGAACTTACGGTGACATTTAGCAATTAACTGTATATACTCAAGTATAGTGCAAGTTTTTATGAACAGTTATTTATGTAAAAAAAATAGGATGTTGCACTATACACAGGTAATTTTTTTAAGAGTTTTAAAATCATTCATTTTCGTTGACTGGTTGCATTATACACAGGTAAAATTTAAGTGTAAATAATAATGTTCCTCAGTATAGGTTAACCAACATCCGCTGGCCAGAAGCAAAGAGCCGCACCATCGGACACCACGGCACACACTTAAGCAACTTCAGTTTCTAGCAAATAATAGCATATGCGTATAAAGTACTTTTACTTGAAATGACTTGAATTATTGAGATATGTACCTCAACTTGTGGGACACGCTGCATTATGCACCGGCAACCCCGACAAAAAGGTTGTCAATGGAAAGGCAACACTCCAGCGATGGGAAAAATTGCGAAACGAAGATGAATGCGAATTTTTGATAGGAAAAAATCTATTCTTCATTTATATAAGATATTTGTTGATTTTAAGTGGCATACATAGTGGATGGGTTTCATGCAGCGACAAAAGCGAATGCATTTTTTAGGCTACGTCGGAGGCAGGTCCAGAGTTAAGGAGCGACCGTAATCAGGCATGAACGAAAGCAAAAATAGGGTATCTAAATCCTATTTTACGTTGAGTGTTTTTTCATACATTTTGAAGTAGCTTTGTACAAAAAAGAATGAAGACCAGTTACTTGCTATAAAATATACCCAGGATGAGACTAGTGTTGCTCAGAAGCTGGGGTCGCATTATACACGAGCCATACGAAAAAAAATCCGGTGTCTCACTATACATGCAGTAGGCACAAGTGTAAAAGGTAGTTCTTAGCAACCCTAGCAACGCGACAGTCCGGACAGTCTCCTTCCCTCCTTGAGTTCTGTATCACTTCATTCTTACCTGTACTCTTTTAGGAATTATTTCTTTTTCTCTTCGCCCATATTAGAACAACGACTATTGGTAGATGTGGAAACATTAGTATTATTCCATCTTTGGGACGAGCCGCCAAAAAATTATTCTACCTTATTTTATCTTTTTCCATGTCTTCACGAATTAATAATAGATTCTTTTTTCACAAATCTTTTCGGCAGATCCCATTGAGCACATAGTGGAGAATAAATCGGCACGATGATGATTTGTAAGATTGGTAAGGTAGCTATCAATTTATTTTTTACTAAGTTATTATTAAATATCTACATTACTCAGTTACTCGTTTATTTCTAACTATTGCCGTATTACTCAGTCATTAATATCTATTTATTACTCACTTATTACTCAGTTATATCTATCTGTTTATTAGTCAGTTATTACTCATTATTTCTTACTAAGTTAGTAATAATTATCACTTTATTTATTACTCAGTTGCTGGGAATTCGTTATATATTTATAACCTAAAAGAATGCTGAAAATGCGACGTGTGATTGAATCCAATACGGACATTTTCTACCGACAGGCAAGCAATCCGCAGGAAATGGCCAGTTTTAAAGTTGCTAGTTTTTGTTCATCCTAATTAGTCGATGATAATGCAAAACATTTTTCTCTACTTTCTTCTCTACATTTTCAGATTAACCTTTAAGAATAATGTGGATGATAATAAAATATCATCGAGATGATGATTCAAGCGACCATTGTTGCAAGCGACTATAATATTCAAAGCAGTACATGCTGAGTATTCACACCAAAAGTGTATGGTACATTATTTGATATTGTGTGATGACAATTTCCCATAGGGGTTCAACACTCTTTTCATTATCCTTTCACCCTAGCATCATGTGGCAAATTTCACTGGAGGTCAAGTGACGACGAGTCTCTACATTACTCAAGCACTATCTTCATTATCTTTTTCAAACCAGAAATATGTGGTACATTACACTGGAGGTCAAGTGACAACAAATCTTCACATTACTCAAGCACTCTCCTCAGTATCTTTTCACACCAGAAGTATGTGGTACATTTCACTGGAGGTCAAGTGACAACAAATCTGCTAATTACTCAAGCACTCTCCTCAGTATCTTTTCGCATGAGAAGTATGTGGTACATTTCACTGGAGGTCAAGTGACAACAAATCTGCTCATTACTCAAACACTCTCCTTAGTATATTTTCGCATGAGAAGTATGTGGTATATTTCACTGGAGGTCAAGTGACAACAAATCTCTAAATTACTCAAGCACTCTCCTCAGTATCTTTTCCCACTAGAAGTATGTGATACATTTCACTGGATGTCAAGTGACAACAAATCTGCACATTACTCAAGCTCTCTCCTTAGTATCTTTTCGCATGAGAAGTACATGGTACATTTCACTGGAGGTCAAGTGACAACAAATCTGCACATTACTCAAGCTCTCTCCTTAGTATCTTTTCGCATGAGAAATACATGGTACATTTCACTGGAGGTCAAGTGACAACAAATCTGCTCATTACTCAAGCTCTCTCCTTAGTATCTTTTCGCATGAGAAGTACGTGGTACATTTCACTGGAGGTCAAGTGATAACAAATCTGCACATTACTCAAGCTCTCTCCTTAGTATCTTTTCGCATGAGAAGTACATGGTACATTTCACTGGAAGTCAAGTGACAACAAATCTGCACATTACTCAAGCACTCTCCTTAGTATCTTTTCGCATGAGAAGTACATGGTACATTTCACTGGAGGTCAAGTGACAACAAATCTGCACATTACTCAAGCTCTCTCCTTAGTATCTTTTCGCATGAGAAGTACATGGTACATTTCACTGGAGGTCAAGTGACAACAAATCTGCACATTACTCAAGCTCTCTCCTTAGTATCTTTTCGCATGAGAAGTACATGGTACATTTCACTTCCAAGCATTCAAAAAAGAAAAAAAGCTAATTCAGTTTTGTTTATGGCGAGAAATGCATGCAAGGTATGAGAAGTACCCATAAGTATTATATTTTGCAATTCATATGTTTTAGGATTTGGCCCAATTTTAGCCACATATTTGTTTGTTTCTTTTGATATCTCTAGAGCCCTAATAATAGATAATGTTGTTATCATGAGATGCCATAACTGATTTCTTTCTCGAGGGCCTCGTATTAACTTAGTTTTTAAAACGCTTTTAAAGATTATTATTGTTTTATTTCCTTTGATTTCTGATGTGTACTCATTTCTTTCGGGTTCAGACCAGAGACCTAAGCTCAGAAATGGCATCACGACATTTTTCCACCGGAGCAATTTTGAAAACAATTTACACGTTTTACATATTTAAAGCCCTTCGTAATGAGTGGGCTTTACTCGTGAGAACATATATTTTTGTATTTCTTTAAGGCATGGGTTGGCATTAATCTCTTCAATGTGTCTATTGGAATCTTTTCCAGTCAATCCGAGGGCTCCAACTACAACTGAAATTGTTGATGTTCTCATGTACCACATTATTATTATCATCATCATCATCATCATCATTATTATTATTATTATTATTATTATTATTATTATTATTATTATTATTATTATTATTATTATTTCCTTTGATCTCTGTTGTATACACATTTACCTTCGGGTCCGATCCAGGGACTTCATGACATTTTCCCCTGATTATTTTTGTAAAATAAAAAAAATTAAAAAAATAGACAAACTAAAATCGTACACACATTTTACATAGATAAAGCCCGTCGTATGTGCGAGTACAATTTTTTTAAGTTCTTTATGTTACGGGATACCAGGAATCCCTTCAATGAATCTATCGGAACCTTTTCTAATCAATCCGAGGGCTCCAACTATAACTGAAATTATTGATGTCCTCAGGTGCAGCATTTTTTAGATTTCCACTTCAAGATCCTTGTATGTTGATAGTTTTTGAAGATCCTCAAAGATACATTACAATCTGCAAAGACTGCCATGTCAATAAGAAGGTGCATTCTGTTTTTTTTGCTCTTTGATCACGATGTCTACGCGATTAGCTTTGATTGTTCTCCCTGTGTGTATTGTAAAGACCCATAAAATTGTTACAGGTCCTACCTCTGTAGCCGGGCGTGGGTGATATTCATTCATGTTAATAATAATAATAATAATAATAATAATAATAATAATAATAATAATAATAATAATAACAAAAAAGTGTCTCCTTATTGATATGGAAGTCCCTGCAGACTGCAATGTATCTTTGAAGATATTCAAAAGCTGTCAAAATACAAGGACCTTGAAATAGAAATCTCAAAAATGTGGCACATTGGAACATCAACAATTCCTGTTGTAGTTGGAGCCCTAGGAATGGTTGGAAAAGATTCCAGTAGACTAATTGAAGGGATTCCTGGAAGTCCATGCCTCAAAGAGATACAAAAATTGTTCTGACAAGTACAGCCCACATTTTACGAAGGGCTTTATCTATGTATTTTTTTTTTGTCAGTGGAAAGTGTCATGATGCCATTTCTAACCTTAGGTCCCTGGGTAGGACCCGGAAAGAAATGTGTAAACGCCAGAAATCAAAGGAAATAATAATAATAATAATAATAATAATAATAATAATACCTGTAAAGGAACAATGTCTATTTACCCTGAATTAACAGGTAAACATAAAAAAATGCAGTATGTCCATTATGTGAACCGCATCGAAACTATTGGCCACTTAGTGTCTGGTAGTTCAATCCTGATATCGAAAGGATACAAAGATTGACATGATAACATTGGCAGTATATTCACGGGAAGATGTGCCAGTATTAGAATTTACCACGCGCTAAACAATGATATGAACATCATCCTGAAATCACGATAACTTGGGATTTTACTATTCATACAGACAGGCATATAAAAGCTAATAGACAGTTTGGTTGAAGACTACAAACAAAAAATACCTTCTTTTAGATATGGCAGTGTCATAAATTAAAATATATCTTAAAGAATATGGAAAAATAAATAAATAGTGAACTTTGAAAAATATGTCACATTAAAACTTCTGCTATATCTATAATAATTGGAGCTCTGTATATAATAAATTGGTACAGATAAGAACATTAACAAAATGCTTGGCCACCACTGTTTACTGAAGATTATAAAAATTGCCTCGTATGAAACGTATTATCAATGTAAAGAAAATATAAACAATGTATATATTAAGTAACATTTAACATCAGAAATTGAGCACGCTAAATTGCCTTACGCTATATTTCGTGTAATGACAAGGTAAGGGTTTATACTAAACAGAAAGCAAGAGAAGGTAATAATAATAATAATAATAATAATAATAATAATAATAATAATACCCGGTCTTCAAAAATACCAGGAGACTACAGAAAACTGGATGATGATCTGTGCCAAAGAACATAAAAAAATAAAAAACTTTATTCGGTAATAAAGGAAACCAGAAAATTCAAAAGGAAATTGAAGTGGATGAAGAAGTACAAGTAATCCATAATACACCTACAGCATCGGCAAAAAAAAACTAAAAAAGAACAAAAATCAAATGTAATGTGCCAAATGGAGAAACGATGGCAAGATGAGCCTTTTCATGGTGAATACTCCGCCCGTAGCAAAGAAGCTGATATCGATAAACCCCATACACATCGGTGGTTACGTAGTGCAGAGTTAAAAGCTGATACTGACGGCTTTATTCTTGATGCACAGGACCAATGCTTGCTATCCAGAAATTTCAAAGCACACATGCTGAGAAATTGTGTTGACACCAAATGCAGACACTGTGATAAATATCCAGAAACAATTGACCCTTTTGTATCAGTTTGCACAGTGTTAGCACCCACTGAGTATAAAAAGCGCCACAATAGAGCGGGTCAATATCTGCACTGGGAAATGTGCCACTTTTACGGGAAAAAGACTGCAAGAAACTGGTATGAATATCACCCAGAGCCGGTTACAGGGATAGGACCTGTGACAATTTTATGGGACTTTACAATACACACAGAACAACAAGAACACAATGTGCTTTCTTACTTACATGGCAGTCCCTGCAGATTGTAATGTTTCTTTGAAGATCTTCAAAAAAACAAAAAAAACTATCAAAATACAAGGATCTTGAAATGGAAATCTCAAAAATGTTGCACATGAGGACATAATTCCAGTTGTAGTTGGAGCTCACAGATTAATTGGAAAAGGGTGCGATAGGCTTATTTAAGGGTTTCCTGGTAGGCTACCTATTAAAGTAATACAAAAAGTTGTTCTAACAAGTGCAGCCGACACATTACGAAGAGCTTTATCTATGTAAAATGTGTGTGTGATCTTAGTTTGTTTTTGTTTTGTATTGCTTTGTTTTATTTTTTTTTAATAATTAGTGGAAAATAATTAGTGGAAAATGAAATGAAGCCTTTAGGTCTGTAGTTGGGACCCGCAAGGAAATGTGTATACAACAGAAATCAAAATAATAATAATAATAATAATAATAATAATAATAATAAGAAGAAGAAGAAGAAGAAGAAGAAGAAGAAGAAGAAGAAGAAGAAGAAGAAGAAGAAGAAGAAGAAGAAGAAGAAGAAGAAGAAGAAAGAAAAAAAATAGTTGAATAAATGTTTTAAATAGTTGCCTTTCATTTTGACTGAAATTTTTTAGTTAAAGCTTTTTATAGATAGGGATCTGAATGCTGGCGGAGATAGAAACAAAAAGAAAGTGTGTGTGATAAACACTGTAGTCACAAAAATCGATAGTACGACGTAAACTTTAGTTTTTACATATTAATCAGTCACCCATATTACAACCGGCCTACCCTCGATTCTGAATGATCTTTCATATATATATATATATATATATATATTACGGAGGTATTTGGAAAAGGTCGGTGGAGAAATGGATAGCGGCTCGGATTGAGGAACCGGAGAGTTCGTATTCCAGTCGAATCTATTACATTCGCATACGTGCTAATACAATTGGGAATGGTATGGATCCTCTTCCTCTCCCACCCCACCCCCAGCTATGGGAAAATAGCATGACAGATCGTGTTCTATAGCCTTGGATGGCAACTGGTCTACCGCAGAAAGAAATGTCATCCTACTGAGGAAAAAATCTGCCTCATCAGTCATGTATCGAATGATACGTGATCGCCTACGCGTGCACCACGCATGGCAAATAACTGATTGATGACTACGTCTCTTGTTGCCCTCAGCTATGGGTAAACATCAGGACAGAATGAGTCCTATAGACTTGCGTGTCAACCGGTCTCGGAGAAGGACAACTCTGAATTCAATACCTGAGGAGGTTCGTTTGGAGACATTGTGGTACACTACTTACACCAGTTCCCTTTATATTCGGTTCTTTTAAAAGTTTTGTTTATTCTGCAAAATGCTTCACCACTATAATCAAATCATAGGTGCGAATAGTCTGACTGTTCAGTTCTAAGAACTGAGTTGGTGTATTCTCATACGACTATATATATATATGTATATATATGTAGTTTAAAAACAAATATATATATATATATATATATATATTTGTTTTTAAACTACATATTGCTCCTGATTTCTCTTGAACGCTCATATCTATCTCTCTCTCTCTCTCTCAATATATATATATATATATATATATATATATATATATATATAGAGAGAGAGAGAGAGAGAGAGAGAGAGAGAGAGAGAAGAGAAACCATTCACAAAACGGCAGCACAATAGCCCTGATATTAAACACGTGCTGATAGGATATCCTCCTTCGGGGTTACTCACGGGTTAGGATCCCTAATTATCAGACGGATAACGCCAAAATCCAGAAAACGTCTACCCCCAGCACCCTTAACGCAGGGAAAGTCAACACAGGAAAGAAAATAAATGCATGATGCTGCGAGTGAACGTATCGCGTCTACTCAGAAGTCAAGGGAACAGAAATTCTCCTTGGGTCAGAATCACCGTACCGGTCCAAGACCTAAAGGCACCGAGACAATGTACTTGAGTTCTAAAAGCCCCATTGGGTGAAGGGGTAACATGGACTGCTCGGGGATGCATGTGCTTCCCTACCTTTCATTTGAATTAGTATAGTAGATGGTTACAAGGGCGTCGGCTTGCAATGGGCAAGTTATCTATTCAAGAGAAAAAAATTCGACCCTTTAAAATCAGATGCATTATGGATGGAGGGAGGGTTGTGGGCAGGTTGTGTGAAAGGGTTATAACGTTTAACTTAGTATGAGTGCCAATATTCACTTTATGTGAATGTGGGTAGACTCCACCGCCCAGTAAACCACGCCAGAATAACTTCCATTAAATCTATGTGGCTTAAGAATTAACAATAGATTAGTGTTCAAGTAAATTGTGCAGACGTTGGCATGCGCATATATATATATATATATATATATATATATATATATATATATATATATATATATAGACCTACTATGATAAATATTAACAGAAAGCTTAAAACAAAGAAAGAGAGAGAAAAATGATGCTAGGAAGTAAGTTAAATACACGCAGTAGGTCAAAGAAAAAACGAAAATTCAGAAAGGTAATTCAAATTACCAATATACATGAAGATAGGTGAAGTTATTTAGTAACTGTACAATTGAAATTCGGCCGACATATTTGCATCCCGTTGATACCAACCAGATAAAAGCTTTGGTCTAAGAATCTTTTGAACTTTAGTGATATGATAAAAGGGTTTTCTTTAATGTATTATCCCCCGCTACATGCTAAATTTGAATATTGGCTGAATTTATTTTATATACAGTGTAACCCGGATATAAGAGAGTTGTCGGGATCGGAGAAGTCTCTTATATTCGGGTTTGGTCTATTATATATACATTAACACAGGCTCTAATTTGGGACCAGAGAGAATCTCTCTTATATCCGGGTTTCTCTTATATCCGGGTTACACTGTATTCTGCTAAACATTTACGTTAACCAGTAAGGTGTTTTTGTCCTGTATGCACTAAATGGACTTGATATGTTTTGGTTTGATACGTAGAAGAAAAAGAAACGAATGTTAGCGTTGATGAAATCAACTGTATCAAGTCCTTAGTTTTCAGTTATCTCTTTGATCGTAAGAAGGAAATCAATGACATATTCTCTTCACATGCTTTGAAATGCAGTCTCTGTTGTAGGAGAGAAAGAACGTTTAACACGGTTGAGATCAAATAAAATAACAAGGCCTAATATCAGGACAACTCGACAAAGTTTTTCTTTCTTTTTTTGCTTTATGAATCAAGGACGAAAGGTTTGACAGATTGAAAAGCTCCGTTAATTCTTCATTTGTACTCGTCTATTGAAAATACTTTTCGATTAAGTCATGCAAAGATTCTATTTGTTTGAAACTCCTGTTGGGAATATTTCGATTCACTTTTAATGGCGTCCCCTCGGGACTGGATTACATAAGTGTAACTGGAATGTTTGCAGCGTTGGTTCTTGGGAAAAGCACGCAGGAGGAAGAGTAGTGGTAGTAGTAGTAGGAGATGGATGAAAACGGCAAAGAACAAGAAAAGGAGGCAGATTTAAGTAAAATCGAGTCGGTAAATCGAGGTTGGATAATTTTCAACGAGAAACATAGTAGAATATATTGTGATTTAAAAAGGGTTGAATTAAAAAAAAAATGTTGAAACAGAGAGAAAAGGGTAGAATGTAAATCATTTGGGGAAGAACTAGATGGAAAAATGAGCCTTCGCTAAAAAATGATTATCATTGAAAGGGTGAGAAAAATAATGGCTTACAAATAACGGTCGAAATGTAAGAAATGTCGCAAAATATACTTTGTAAACGCTTAACATTTGTGTTATGAAAACACATAAAAAAGCAATTACTTATAAAAAAGAAACAATATTTAATATAATTCTTCCTGGCGTGAGTTTAAAATAATGCTTTACTTTTTCCTTGCATTTTACTATTGCTTGAAGTTCGCATTTTCTTGATTTCAGATGAAAACTTGTAAGTCTTGGAACATATTTCATTGACATTTTTACTTTCTAAAATTATAGTTTATAATTATAGTTTTCATTAGTTTAAAAGCAAGTTCCCGTTTAAACCGACGACGGAAGCTAACAAGATATTTTCAGATCATATGAAGCTCTGAAATGAAGTATTGTCATAGTTCATTAGCTTTTATTCTTCTAAAACCATATTTAAAAAAAAAAAAAAAAAATCACGCCGGTTACCCGCCGATATTTTCTTCGATCTTGAAATTTGTTCCAAGTTGTCACAATTTATTTTGAAGTCCGACAAACATATCGAACGATAACCGTTATCATAAAAAAAATAAAAATACTAGTGAAAATAAAAAAGAAAGTAAAAATAAAAATAAAAAAGAAAGTAAAAATAAAAATTTAAAAAAAGTTCTTTTTTATTTAAATTTTCGTCACCTCTTATACAGTGTAACCCGGATATAAGAGAGTTGTCGGGACCAGATAAAATCTCTCTTATATCCGGGTCTCTTATATCCGGGTTACATAGTCAGGTTTTTTTGGGGTTTTTTTCATTTTTTTTCTTTCTTTACCGTCGATTCTCTTTATTTCTGATTTATTTTTCCTGTTCTCTGTTTCTTGTGTTTTATAATTCACGCTTTCTTCCTTGTTCCATTTCTATACACTGTTTGAATTTCTTACCTTTCATTTTTCTTTCTCATTTTAACTTCATTTTATTCTTTTCATTTACTTTTTCCGTTTTTATCCTTAAACTATAACCCCATGAAGTTAGTTTAAACTACGGACTTCATATATCTATAATTATAAATACATTAAAAAAAAAGGTGTTAGTTTAAACTAACTCCATGAGGCTATGTGTTAAGGTTAAATAAAATAATGAAAAGAAAAGAGGAAGATGAAATAAGAAAAAGGAAAAGAAAAGTAAGAGACTCAAACAGTGTATAGAAATGGAAACAAAAAAGTTTACTGAATTAGTGAAATAATTTAGCTATCTTTGCCGTCATTGTCATAAAGTTTACATAAAAAAAATATATAATCTGGTAATATACATACTTATACTCGATAAGAAAAAATATTTTTACATACTGTAAGTAATTCTAATACATTTACTTGTTTTTAAAAAGAAATATAGTATATTAAATATTAAAAATTAAATTTTTTTTAGAAATGTAGTTAAAACATATTCTAGCCTAAACAGCCCCCAAAATCTTTAAGTATACAAATAGAAAAAATATCGTAAGAATCTTTGCCGTTAAAAATAAAAATGTTTATAAAAAAAACCCAGACGACATACATTTAGCAGATGTCAGAATGTGTTGAAAAATACATCCCTACCCATCCCTAAACATAACCCCACTTTCGAATGTAACTATCAACTGATACAATGAAAATTAAAAAATTGAACACCCTACCACCCCTTGTCTAGATGAATGGATTTCTCGGTATCCTTGGAAACCTTCAATTATGAATCTTTGCCGTGCCTTTAAAACCGTAAATTTAAAAAAAATAAGTTACTCTAAAATTCGCTTGACGAGGAAATGGAACTAATGTCTTTTATTTGATAACAAAATTAAATTCAAAGGCTTTAGCTTCCATTGTGAAACATGGTTATCACTGTGTAGCGAAAAAAAACATATTTTAAATCAATTAATTTATAATATTAATGCTCTGTAAATTTATATTGAGCACTATTGTGTAAAAATAAAAATATCTATAAGAACACCGGATTTTATATCTTACTGTTCTTTCTTTTTATTTATATATACACACACACATATATATATATATACATATATATATATATATATATATATATATATATATATATATATTTTGATTTTTATGTATTCGAGAGAAACAATATAGATTCATGAATATATATATATATATATATATTATCAATTAAACGTTATTTCTAGTGGATACCCGTATTTGAGTAGGCGTACTGTTTATTTATTAAACAATATATTTATTTATTACGTCTACCGACTTGAACATTCAAAAAGACTTATTAAAGAGCAATATGTGCTCTCCGGTAGGATTTGAACCTGCGTCCCCTAGAGGAAACGGTCATTATATTTGGCGTGCTTTAAACCTCTTGCGACTTTAAACACAGGCTTTTCCCGATTCTCTGAAATGGACATATCTGTCCAGTTTCGTATCCTAACGTAAACAAAGCAAATTATTTATTTATTTATTGTCGTTTGCCAGTACTATTAATGTCTAGTTGGCCATTGACGCAATTCGTGGCCGAGAGCGCTAATAGCGGGGCGCAGATTCGAATCCTGCCGGCAGACGAAAATAAATAAATATACTGTTTAATAAATAAACGGAATTTCTACTCAAATACGGGTATCCATTAAAATAACGTTTAAGTAATAAATTCTGTCGGATTCATCATATTCTTTACATACATCTATATATATATATTTATTTATATATATATATATATATGAACTTAAACAAAATGATTATAATATATGAAAAAAGAGTAAGTGCCAGTTTAATCTGACGCCAAGAGAATATAGCTTCGCCTATTCATTTCTTTTTCTTTCTTTCTTCCTTTCTTGCCTACTTTCTTTACTTGTATTCTTATTCTTTCCTTCATTATTTTTTTTATTTTTCTTTCTCGTAAAACTATAATATTTTTGCGGATTTTAGGGAGCTTGTTGGTGGTGGTGGGGGGGTCTTTTAATTCACTATATTTACCTAACCCTCCACTTTGCTTTGCTTTCTTTAATTCTTACTGGTATATATCATGTTCGTTTATTAACTTCTTATATTTACGATAACAATTTTTTTTCGTTCTTTAAAGAACTTCTGATTGTGCAAGAATAAAAAGGATGAAATTCGGTAGCAGGGAGAAAATAAAGGTCATAAGACCACGTGGTAAGTAAGACGCTGAAAAGACTGGCGGAATGGTGAAACGATAGCAAAACAAGAATATAAAGCAAAGAATTCGTAAGCGGAGAGAAAGGCGTCAGATAAAGCATTGAGGTTATTTTTGCCAGGTCAGCTGATAGATTGCAAACTTTTACGTTGAAAAGATGAAGCTGTCGGATATTGGCTGTTGTGCCACAAGACAGGCATGGCATCGAAAGAAATATCCCATAATATGACCGTCGTAAATAATACAGCTGGCGGGAGTGGTACGTCCATTGTGTGACTCATATCACCTGTTCGACATTGATGTATTACGTACAGGCCGTATTCTTTGCTATGGTAATCGTTTACTGCTTGCAAACACAATGAAAACCGTCCAGGTCCTGCCGAGCAATTAGCCAACTCTTTCAGGAAGAAGATGGCGGCTGATTTTATATGAACAGAAACATATTTGGTACCATAAATTTTCATATGGTGCAAGGGGAAAACATTGATTCTTTTTAAAAGCCAACTGCATCAACCTTGTAATAATGCCTGAGAAACTAGCACGCAAAGAATTTGAAAGAAGCAAAGATGGAGAAACGGAAGGAGAGGGAAAAAAATTAAGAGAAGGTGTCAGAAAGGTGGCTGACAGTTAGACGATGTATAATCAACCAGGTGAATATGGCGATTGTCAAGTGGTCAACCTACCGTGACGCAACAATACAAGAATAAGTTATGATTAATTGGTTCGACTCAGTCTGGTTGAATCGACGCACAAATTATTAGCGTGCATTTTGTGTTGGGACAATGCTTTCAGAGTGTATCATTACTTTTGCTTGACCGACCTTTGCAGATTTTGGCAATTTTTGAAAATTTTCCGGACAAAATGGTCAGTTTTTGTAACATTCAATTTTTTATGTTTTATCACCACCCAGCGTACATTCACTCCCTATCCCTCCCCCTCCCCCTGCCTCTCCCCCTCCCTCTCTCTCCCTCTCTCTCCCTCCCTCTCCCTCCCTCCCTCTCCCTCCCTCCCTCTCTCCCCCTCCCACATCACGAGATCCTGGAAGAAAGACAACAGTTGACCCTAGACTTGAAGACGTTAAGATTCTACCGATCTGGGAAGCATCCTCTCGGGTGTCTGTTTTGCAAACGAGCAGTTCTCGCGAAGAAGTAGTCCTACTTAGTAATGGAATACGAAGAGAATGGTGATGATTCTTCCAAGTCTATGTGACATGGGGGATCTTAGCTGTGTATATTTGAACTGGTAGAAGTAAAGAATACAGCTCGTCAGAACATTTGCCATGGAAATAACGATAGAATAGCGAGAGACTTTCGGCGTTTTACTATTGGAAAAGGAATTTTAGAGCAGAAAATAATTAAGTTATCAACTACAAGGTGGTGTAGACGCTTTTTGAAATCTAACACGGTTGGAAAGAGAGGACTAGGTAGCTCCAGCCCAGATATTGAGATAAGGAGAAAGCCAGAATATGGAGGTTACATCGGCAAGATAAAATGAGACAATATGAAGGTCAAGTTGAGCAAGAAATCACCAGTGGACAAAGCCTTACAATTCATATTTGTTGCAACAATGCAACTGCCATATCAATATTGAAATCTGCTCATCAATTTATTCAATCAAGCATTGCATCAAATACATATCAAAGGGATAAGATCAAGCTGTTTTTGAACACCCGCCCACTATTTTTTTCTCTTTGATTTAAATTACATTTAAATTTCAGGAAGGATATGACTCCTATCCAAAATATAGGAAAAAGCCATAAAATGGCGGTCACATCGGCAAGAACATTGAGTAATATTGAAATGCATTTTAAACCGTTCTTATAATTTGTGGAGAAGAGTGATTTTTCCATAAATTATAACAATGATTTAAAATCAATCATCATTTTCTTATAAAACAAATGTGTGACACGCAGCAAGGCGCGGGTAATTCGGATAGTAATAAATATTTTTGCCGTCTGATATTTCACATTATTATAAATTAATCCAACGGAGGCGAAAAATTTATGGAATTATCTGAATAAGTCAAAAGAATGTCTTCAATTAAATTTTCTTAAAAACCTTACTGAATTATTAAACAAGTGATAAATAGTAACTTTGCTTCACTAATTAATTATTATTATTGATACAAACATTAGAAAATTATTCAAATTTTTCTTTCATAGTCAGCTAAATGTAGCTATGTCCGGAGTAGGAAATTGAAGTGGACTTAGCATAATGGCAAAACTTTAGAAAATAGATATCTTGCTGAAAATGCCGTTTATATAGAAATTTTAGAGATAAGAAAATTTTTATGACAACTTTGAGTATTTGGCTATTAAAAAATCACACTACTTAAAATGCAAGGTTTGTTGTAGTGACCCTTATAAAAATGTGGGCACTTTATTTTGTATATTGTTCACGTCAAATTATGAAATTCTTAATTGTTAATCGTACGCCAAACTCGTGCAACTCTCTGCAAACTTTTACTTGGCTATTTTCTCATTTAAAATCACTCTTTATTTGGTGACCCAAGATAACTATCGCTTTACAAGAAGTAGTAAACTACAAATAAACTTACGTCGCCTGGTTGACTATCTAAAATCGATGGGACTTAGTCTATTCGTCCGAATCAATCATATCCTGCGGAAGCTTACGGCGTGGCACAGAAATCAGTATTGCCATCTTTATTTCTCAATCAGGCATCTTGGAAAAGTGATTTCAGGAAACTTTGATGTAGATAAGCACATCTGTCCAAATATTCACAATTAAAGCTTATCTCTTTTCGCCATTCGATAAGTAACGTTTTGATTGAAATATCTCAAGATTCGGAAGGAAATGTACGGTTTGATTTACCGTTTATTGATTTAACTAACTTTGATGAAGAAATCTTAATCATCAGTGAAATATCTTTGAAGAAATTTAAGACAATGCCTAAATGTTCTTCGTGAACAGATTTAAAATGTCCTCTTATTACACTCAACTGTGAATCATTCCAATCTTACATATAATCGGTAGTGATTTTAATTCGCTTAAAGGCACACCTGAATAACTTCTCATTATAGATTTATATTTGTTAAGATAGATTAATTTTGTCGTCATCACTATTTGATAATCTGATTCTTATTAAAATTATTTTCCTTTTTGGTTGTTTTCATGTGAATCAATTGGGGCAAAAATCTGACAGGATCGAAATATTAATAAACATTTTTTATCGATGCTTTTGTAATGTCCTTAAAACTGTCTACACTCCTCAAATGTACGCAAAATCTCGTCTTACCATAGAGTTCATCATTCACTGACATGCACTAATGATTTTGTTAATTTGCTGCATTAAGTTCAACTTTGTATTTATGTCTAACTTTCGAGATATTTGGAATATATTTTTCCTATATATTTTCACGGTGAAGTTTGTTTTCTTTTTCATTTGAGATTGACTTTTATTCTTTTTATTTAATCATTTCATTTCAGACAAGGCAGTGAAGCCACTAAGACGCAAAGGGATATTGAGTGTTAGAGAAGATGAGAAACATATACTATTAGGTTGGTGCAAAAATAATTCTCACATGAAGTTGAACGTCAAAAAACGACATTATTTTTGCACCAACCTAATATTAAGGAGATAGAACAATAAACGAACAATAATTAAAACGATAGAAGACAAAGATTGACATTGCATTTAAGTTTTTGAGGATGAAAGTTGTCTAGGAATCAAGAAACTGTAAGAGAGTTTGTTCCACAAACGAGAAGTGCGATAGAAGAAACTGTTAGCATATAACTTGTGGTTAGATCTAGCCATTTCAACTTTAAAATGATGAGTCGTTGCCGGCAATCTCGTATTGCGCTGAAATTCATAAGGTCTATGTACTATAAAAGAAAGTGATATTTATTCTGTATAATTTACAGAAATGTGGCATAAGGCCGAAGCGGGATTGGGGAAAAAAGGACGGTCTTCTTCTGTCTTAAATATAACTTAGCTAGCCGCAAACACTGACCCAATAGTACGAACAATATTCCTTACACCAAAACACCACATTCATACCTACCGTTCTTACTACAACCACCATAATACCTCACTGTCTCTATGAAAATACTAACTAGTCGCCATATTTACAATTCAATGTTTGTGGGGGGAGGGGAATAAAATAACAATTTTAAAAACTAACCCCAATGAGTATATACAAATGAGTACTATAAAAGAAAGTTCATCATAATAATTAACATGAAAGTATTTATAGAAAAGGCACAGAGACGCAACATTACGGTTGTGGGAAAGTTACAGGAGTCGAACATTGGAACTTTTCTTATCGATGTATTAGTAATGTCTTTATCGCTCACCTCTTATGATGTAGTTCACTACTCACGGATCGATTAATGGTATCGTTGATTTTGTATGCATTCTGTATGAATTACTGATAATAAATAATATACAATGTCGAACTATCGAGATAATATTCGTCCCATATTTTTTTTCCACGGAGAAGTTTTTCGTATTTTGCGTTTTTTTAAAAAGCAAAAAAAAGCAAAATACGAAAAACTTCTCCGTGAAAAAAAAAATATGGGACGAATATTATCTCGATAGTTCGACATTGTATATTATTTATTAGCACAGAATATCTTATTAGCACAGAATATCTACTTGCTATTATTTTTCTTTGATTTTCCTCGTTAGATGACACTATGAACGTTTACTTTTAACTAAAAAATAGCTTCAGTCAAATAACGGCGTAATAATCTATCAGAATAATGATCCATCGAGCATTTCCTTGGAGAGCAGGTAAAAGTTGTCCCATCTTGACTGAGAAGTCTTCACTCATCTTTTGTATTCACTAGATATTGCATCTTCTGATTACCGTTTACTCCTATCTTTAAAGAATTCTCATTACAAAAAAAAGAAGAAGCCTAAAGAAGGCGCCTTCTTCAGGTTGTGCATGATCATAGCTCTCCATAACTTCTTATCCGTTGTAGCTCCTATTAACCTTTGTTTGCTCACCGTTACTCCCAGCTCCTGTTCTGCCATCCATTTGCTCAAACTTGTTACATAAATTACTCGCCATTTTCATCTGTCCCTCAATAAGTCCTGGGAGTGTCAAATTCTCTAATCCATCTTTCCTCATTATATCTCCTAGAAACTTCAACTATCTCTAGCTCTAAGTATGTCTTTTTGGTTTCCATTTCCTTTAAAACTTCTTCGTTACTCACATGTTCAGTGTATGGTATTCTCAGCATCCTTCTGTAGGATCATATTTCTGTTGCCTCAATTACTTCTTCGTCTGTAGGGATATTTTCCAGCATTCACTACCATATAGGATGATATTACATAAAAGTTTAGCATACTTTTATTTGTTTCTAATGAAATATCCATGTTTCTTAATACTTTGTACATAGAGCAGTTACTTAAGTGGATAGAATGATGAAGGTTCTTTTAAAATGGCAGAAATCCGTGGAACAAAACGGTAAATATGCTTTAAATAAAGTTAATGAGTTTCTTTAATTATCTTATTTTTACTTAATGAACATTTTGATCGGACAATAAAATAGTCGAAAAGCTAAAAAACACCAACGTAAAAGAATGAGATATTTCTAGCAATGAATATGACTTTTATAAAATTTCTTAAATTTTAGAATGAATTCGTTTTTACAACCTCCATGTATAAATTATGAACATGCCAGCATTTCAAATTGCACATGTCTGCTCATTTCTCCTCTCTCTAAAAATGTAAGATTTTAAAATAACAGAGACGGGCGGAAATTTTTTTTTTCTCATTTTGTCCCAAACAAGGCAATGAAGCCACTAAGACGCAAGGGATTATTGAGTGTTAGAAAATATGAGAAAAACATTATTAAAGAGCGAGAACAATAGCAGAACAGAAATTCAGACGACAGAAGGTAACGATTGTCACTACATTTAAATGTTTAAATATCAATGTTGACTGGTAAGCAAGAAGCCAAAAGAGAGTTCCACAAGCGAGAAGTGCGAGAAAAGACACCGTTAGCATAGAACATACGCTTACATCTCGCAGTTTTGACTATAAAATGATGAAATATTTCCGCCAATCTAGTATTCCGCTTAAATTCATAAAATCTAGGTACCATAGAGGAGAATGCATCAGAATGATTACCATGAAATATTTGGAGAAATGTTACGGGAAAGCGACATTACGGTGGTGGGAAATTTTTACTCAGATTATATTTTACGAAGACATTGAAAATTACACATAATATTTTTTAATTGAGTGTACACCATCATCCTCTGCTTGATAGTGTCAATAATATACTTCTTTACATTATTGGTATAATTGTTGTTGTTGCTGTTTATTTTAATTTACTGTTTAATACAATTATTCGCCAACAGTTTCACCTGACGCCAAAGTAAATGAATGTTTTTTTCATAGGAATTTATAAACATCTTCTTCTTTATGTGCATTGTCCCCTCGGGACATAGGCGATCACGACTCTCCGTAATTTCCTGTCTTTTGCAGCTCTTAATAAATTTTGTTCTTTGTTATTTCTCCTAAACCCCATTCTGCCCTCCATTTACTCAAGCTCACTAAGTATGTCATGCCTTGTTTTCTTCTATTTGTTGCCGCCAACTTGTTCTGTGAATATATATCTTCTAAACTATCTTTTCTCATTATGTACCCTAGAAATTTCTACAGTCTCAACCTGATGTTAAGAATAAGTTTCCTTTTTGTTTCCATTTTCACTAAGACTTCATCGTTGCTCACATAATTAATTCATGGTATCCTCAGCATCCTTCTGTAGAACCACATTTGTGTTGCTTCCTCTTCTTCATCTTTGAGGAGATTTGTCCAGCACTCACTACCATACAGGAGGACTGATATCACGTAACAGCTTAGTACTCTTCTCCTTGTTTCTAACGAAGTTTTTCTGTTTCTTGATACTCTGCTTAGCTTCTGGAATGCATCTTTGGCGATCCCAATGCACCTTCGGATTTCGGCGTCGCACTTTTCGAACCCTCTTAAAATACTTCCTGGATATTTAAATCTCTTATTTGTAATTTCCATTTTGGGCTCATCCTTTTGCTAACTACCATGTATTCTGTCTTCTTGCAGTCGATGTTTAATCCTTTCTTCTCTCTCTCTCTCTATCTCCTTCATTACATTTTGTACAAGTTTTTATCATTTTCTTTCCGTGTCATCTGCATATCTTATATTGTTAGGATTGTGGCCGCCAATAATGATATCTGGTAGGACTTCTAATTCTCTCAGAATTGCATCGCTGTATAGGTTGAATAAGTCCGGTAAGAAGACTCATCCTTGTCTTATACCCCTTCCTATTTTTGTATATCGGCTGAACTCATTTTCTATCCCTATGCAGGCGATTGGATGCCAGTATTCTTGATTATTCGAATATCTTTCCCAGATATGTCAAAATTGCTGAGCAGTTCCAACAGATATTTGTGGAGTACTTTATCAAACGCCTTTAAGCAATCTATAAAACACGGGTGCACCTCATTCTGCATTTGTAACGCTCTTTCTTATATCTTATCATCACGTTCCATGTTCCAGTGTATTTGACGAATCCTCTCTGTTCCTGTCCTATATTCGGCCTGATTCTTTCACGCGACTTATTCATCAGAATTCGGTTGATAATTTTTGTGATATGGCTCACTGGGCTGATTGTCCAATGGAGTTCACATTTGTTTGCACATGGCTTCTTAGGCATTGCTATGAAAATAGATTTACTTAGATTCTGCCGGCATATCAACACTGTAATCTCGTCTCTGTCGGAATCATCTAAGGCTGTCAGCATCTCTATTACAATTCCGTCTAGCCCTGCTGCTCTGTTTCTATTCAATCTGGCCACTTCAGATCTTAATGTTTCCGTTCTGTGTATATTTCTGTGTATTGCCGGTTGTTCTCTTTCGTCGTGAAAGAGTTCGTCGATATATTCGTTCCATCTCTGAGGTTTTTTATTTCTCGACTATCAGCGTTCTGTCTTTGGATTTTATACAGATTTCTTTTTTTTGTTGATGAGCAATCTTGCAATTTTCTTGCTGATGAGCATGTCTTTTGTCCTGCTCTCTTATTTTTATGCATATTTACTTTATTTGTGATACTCGTTTTTTTCCAATTCTGTACATTTTTCGTTGAGCCATCCCTCTTTAGCTTGCTTGCATTTGTTCCTTATTTATTTGTTTAGTGCCCTGTATTCCGTGTCTTGGCATTGTTTCTTGTTTACTTTTCATCATGCCGAGAAACATTCCATTCATTTTTTTCTTCGTCTATTTTTCTTTGGGATGATTTCGATTGCTGATTTAACTAAAGCTTCTCTTAATTTGTTCCAGTTCGAGTTTCCACTTTCCTTTTATCCCTCGTATCTGCTTTTCACACTGACCATATATTTCTCCTTCAGATTCGGATCGTTGAAGAGTCTGTCGTAATGCAATTTGGGTGCTGCCTTAGTCCACTTCAATTTCCGTAGTTTCACTCTAAGTACATATTACTGGAAGGTGATCGCTTCCACAATCGACACTTGGATATGTTTTACAGTGTAGAACTACATTCCGGAATCTCTTGTTGATAGTTATGTAGTTGAATAGTATTTTTTTTTGTCTGTTTCTTCTCCTGGGCTTCTCCATATCCATATACATCTTGGATGTTATTGAAACCAGGTGTTGGCTACTACTTGTGCACTATTGGACCCACTTTTCCCCGTGTTCATTACGGATTCCTATTCCGAATTTGCCAACTATTTCACCATTTCTCCTGTTGCCTACTTTGGCATTCAGGCCTCCCATGATAATTATAATTTCTTGCGATTTGCATTGAGCCTTGTCGTCGTCTAGCTTACAGTAAATCACAACTATGATGTCTATGTTGAAAGGCTTTCCTTTCATTTTAACAAGAATTATTTCAGATAAATTTGTTCTAGTATCAGTTCTAGTCCTCTTTCATTTCCCCCCGCCGTCTGTGTAGATGATCCTGTGTTTGTCACTGATAAAATTTCCAGTTTTCCCACCGGGTTTCGCACACACCTAAAATATTGATATTTAACTCGTTCATTTCCTGTTTTGTATTTTCTAACTATCCATAGTGGTTTAATGCCATGTTCCGTGAATTATATTTTTTTTATTGAAATAGTTTTCCAATATCTGAGCAGTACTTATTAATAAAATATTTTATATTTCAAATTAAGATTATTATTATTATTATTATTATTATTATTATTATTATTATTATTATTATTATTAGTCTGCTTATTTGTTTTACGAGTTGCCTCCAAGTCTTAACCTTAAGAGACGACAAGTCAACAGATCGTGACTGTTGTTACAGTTGATTGGATATGGATCTGACACTCCCATGATCAGTTTTCTTAACTGCATGATGTCAATGGAATGTATATAGTAGTTTAAGCCATCATTAAAATGTGGATGTAAATGCACAGATAAAAAAAATTATGTATTAACTGTACATAAATTTTTACAAATGTGCAAGCAGATTAAATAGAGTTTCTGATAAACTGTTTTTTCATTATTAGTAGTAATAGTATTATTAGTATAAGTAGTAGTATTGTTGCTGCTGCTTATGTTCCTATTATTATTTTTTATTTTGTTTTACTCTTTTTTTAAAGTCTTTTCACCTATAGGAAATGAGGTTTACTGCCATATCACGTTGAAAAACCGGTTCCCGTACGATCACCGTTGTTAAGCAACGTCGAGACTGGTTAGTACCTAGATAGATGACCAATTGGGAATACCAGGTGCTGTAAGCTTGGATGTGCAGGTGGTGTAATAATAATGGCTCGGAATTGTTAATCGGAGAGCTGAGTTGAGTTTGTTATATTCACCTTAGCGCATGGTCAAAATTATAAATCCACTTCTTGTCCCCCATTTACGAGTGAAATATTAATAAAAGCATTATTATCTAAAAAAAAATTCTTACATTCTAAAATATATATCCTGGCTTTTAATAACCTGCAAAAGGTTGATAAGCTGTAGAAAAAAAATCGATCAAAAATCAAAACCTAAGAGAAATTAATGTTTTTTTTTTCTTAGGATCACATTAACATATTGGATTGATAGCTTATTTAGTAACACTGTACAGGTTAGTCGGAAAGTCTTGTCAACCCATATAATATAATTTTCTATTTCAGTTAGCTAACACAAAAATGATTATGTTCATACAGAACTTATTGATGCGTAACAGTGTCAATGAATGTGAATAAACTGAATCCGGTATATGTGCTTGTATTAACTGTTCTTTTATTGCTCTCATTACTTTTTGCTAGGGGGTGACAAAACATTAAGACCCCGTTGTATTTTGAAGAAATGGAAACAGCAAAGTTGTAAGCTTGCACAACTTTATTATAATATTCTCTCAACCATTTCACTCATTTTGTTTTCTTTTAACAGGAATTGGTTGTGATGGACCATCATTTGAAATCATTTGTTGATTTTCCATTCTCATTATTTGGATGAAAAATGTCAATAGTGTATCTTTCAAACCATAGTACGGTACGCCCTTTTGGCAAAACGTGTGATAACTGATACGGCATATAGTTTTCCTTATTTCCATTAATAATTATATCTTTCATTATATGATTTTTGACCAGACGTGTTTTTTTCGTGATAACATACAATTCAACTATTTTTAATACAATTTATCATATATTTGATAAAAAATAAAATAATATAAAATAGTTTATTGATATGAGAAAAACATAATTGAAATGTAGACATTTTATAAAAATTTACAACTTATATTTAGGTTGCATCTGTTAGAAAAATAATTATAATGTAAACTAGAATAAAATCGTTCATAATGTTTATAAATTGTGCACGTTGACCTGGTTTAATGGTTAGCCAGCTTGTCTTGCTAGAACAATTACGACTGATTAATGATTTCGATCCTCACTGGGTGCTCCACAGATTTGGCCTTCTGCCACATCTAAGCGACGTTTAAAAAATCATTTGGGCACTTCGAAGTGGTGTAATGGTTAGTAAGCTTGCCACGGTAAATCAATTACGATTAAGTAGTGAGTTCGATCCTCACTGGATGCACAATACTTTCGGCCTTGTCTCGCATGTAAGCTACACTTACAAAAACGCTATAATGTTTATAAATTAATTTATCAATTTAAAATATATATAATATTTACATATTATATTTACGCTTCATCCCTTAAAATAAAAAATAAAAGTTGCTATTATTATAAATTAATTCACTTTTCAGTCGTAGTTCGTATTTTACGCAACAAATGGTGTCTACGACATCAGTTAAATTGAACAGAAAACAGAACTGATTTATAATAATAATATCTATTGCAGTTTGTTCATATCATTGTCATTTCGTATCTCTCTTTCCCTCTCTCTCTTTCTCTATCTATATACATACATACATATGCACACATCCACACACCCGACATATATATATATATATATATATATATATATATATATATATATATGGGGCGGTCTGCGTGCGAGAGATAAACAGTCTGTTACTTTCCTTGCATAGGTCTGTTCATTTCTGTATCTATATATAGTGACATCCGTAAACTTCTTCGTTTAACGTTAGTATATTAGTCACGAGAAAACATATTTACTGTGTGAGTTTAAATAACTATTGTTCTTTTTCTTCCTTCTCTCAGAATCTTCATCTTTTAATTCCTCTTACACAGTCCCCCACCTACGCCACCCTGCATTTCTTTCGAAAATATTATTTCCTCTTTCATATTTCAATCATTTTCTTTTGCATCCATTTTCGGCCGCCTCACAAAATGAATTTTTGTCACAGATTTTGATGCGTGAAGAACTGGCAGCGAGAGGTTGTTTTTTTTGCCAACTTCCTTCATAAGACTTAAACTTTCTTCATCTGTGCCGTTTTCTCTTTTTTGTCACTTCCTACCGCCCTAAACTGCATCGTACTTCATGTTCTTTACTCAACATTTCTTGCCAGAATCGCACGATTCGAAGCATGTCTTTTCCTTCTGGTCGACGCCATTTTCCTTTTGCTTTATTTTTTTCCCCTTTTTCTTCTACCCTCCTTATTCATCGTGGATTTTTCGTATTTTTCTTTCTTCCAAGAAGAATGAGGAGATATTCAACATTCTGATTATGCTTCTGGTATCATGCTGTAAAACATGTGTTTTTATTGAACTTTTCTTTTCTGTTTTTTTTTTCTTTTTTAAATAAGTCATTCCTTTTTATTTAACTTTTTTCTAAATTTATTTCCTCTTTTTCCTCCTACCGTATACACGACGAAGTCGTAAAACTATTTTCCAATATCTTTATCGGCACGCCTACAGTTTGGAGGCGGCCTCACCTTGCGCATAACACTCAACCAGGGTTGTGTAGCCAAATTAGCCCCCTGCACTCTATCGGCGTGAACTTGGTCTATGATACAAATAAAAATAAGGATCACAGAACTAGAATAAATTCAAGAAACAAACTTGGATTTTGCGTAAATAAAATCGTCATGAAAAATCCCGGGGCGAAATTATTACATGTGGTTGGTAGAAATGTAATTTATGCTTGTTTTTAAAATAAGTGGTTTCTCCGGAAAATGGCGAGACACGAAGAAGAACAAAAAAAAACAAACTTCAAACACATTGCACGCAGTTGACTTGAATTCCTTCCTATTTTCTATAAAAATAATACTAAATGAAAACGTGTGGCGATCTATCGTGGTCTTTGTTTATTAATCACTGCAACTTTTTGAGCAGTACCAGCTTGGCTACATAATGAAAACTTTTGTAAAATTTTTCCTTACATGCATTACTGTTATGAAGGGTAATAAAGTTTTCGATGTTTTTATATAAATCTAATCATTTCCATTCAGTGACTGAAACGTTTGTATCAAGTAAATGTATTCGATAAATCAATGTCATTAACCAGTCCGTTTGAATTATCAATCTAAGACAACTTATATAAAGTCTAATATCGAACTGTTCACCTATCTTTAACTGCTTTTGTTATTTCCCCTTTCTTTCTCTTTTTTCCCCCTCTTTCTCTCCCCACCATTCTTTCTTTTCCTCTTCATTTTTTCTTTTCCCATAAAGTTAATTACTTTAACTGGATTCTTTCTCTCTCTCTCTCACTCTCTCCCTCTCTCTCTCTCTCTCTCTCTCTCTCTCTGTCATCACTTATTCTTTTCACTAAAGGAGAATAACAACTATTTTTGCTTTCTCTCTCTTTCTTTCTCTATCTTTTTTCTCTCTCTCTTTCCTTCTATTACTTTTCCTTTCTTTCTTCTCATTTTTATTTTTCTCAGTGTTTTTCTTTCTCTCCCACCTTTCTCTTTCTCTTTGCTCACCGTCTTTTCACATAATGAGAAGGGTTTTAACTAACGTTTGTCCTCCCTCTCTCTCGCTCTCTCTCTCTCTCGCTCTCACACACACACTCTCTCTCTCTCTCTCTCTCGCTCACTCGCTGTACTATTTTTCTCTTCTTTTATTTCTCTCCTTTTCTCTCTTTCTCAATTATTTCTTTTCATATATTGAAAATAAATCTAAAAATTAATTCAGGTTTATTTCAATGTTAATTATTTAATACAAGATGGGAATAAACATCTAAATATCGGTATAATCTGTTTTAACTAGTATTGAGATTTACCATGCTTTGCTTCGTACAGTCAAAAGCCAAAAACAAAAAGCTATAATGAGTGCAGGGCATCATCAGCCTATCCATAACGAGAGATCTTGTCTACCTACATTGAAAACCAGCTTCCGAAATACGCGTTTTTGCCTCAGCTAGAATTCCAAACTATAACATCGGCGGAAAAAATAATAATAAATAAAAAGTATAATCAGGAGGACAATAGATAGTGACTGACATTGCATTGAAATTTTTGCAGATTAAAGTTGGCTAGAAAGCATGGAGACGAAAGGGAGTTCCACAAGTGAGAAGAGCGATAGAAGAAACTGTTAGCATAGAACTTACGGTTACATCTATCCAGCTCAACAGTAAATCGGTGAGACCATGTTGCCACCTTAGCACTGCGCTTAAATTCAAAAAGTAACATAGCGAAAAGCGCATCCAAACAATTACCATGAAAATATTTATAGAAAAAGGTACAGGGAGGTAACCTAACGGCGGTGGGAAAGAGACTGAAACCGAGACGCCAAATCAGGGCCAGTAATATTTCTGATTCTTCTTTGGGTTTTCTCAATGAGCTCTAGATAAATAGCAGGAGCACCGGACCATATATGGCAGAAATATTCTAAGCATGGGCGAATGGTAGATTTATAGATATGTAAAATAGATTCTGACGAGAAATATTGTCTAGCACGACACAGTGAACCAATTTTCTTACCAATTTACCTAGCAATGGGTTCAATTTAGTCTTTCCTCTTCATGTCCGCTGAGAAGGTTAGCCTGAAAAGGCACAACGAGCCACCCTCCTGAAGGTTAGCATTAAAGTTGACAAGACATCCTTTGTCTCATTTACCAACAGACTGAATTTCGTTTTGGGGATCAGCTGCTATTTTGACCTGATCAGATTTATTATCGAGGCAAGAGTATATGGTTGTGTCATCAGCGTTGATACCAAGTTCGGAACTGGTGCCATCGGGAAGTTCATTAATGAAAATTAAAAACAAAGTAGGGCTAAGAATGAAGCCATGGGGTCAGCTGCATCAGTACGAAGGGAACTGGAAGAGTGGCCGTTCAGGATTACTTTCATTTCACGATTTAATAGCAAAGATTGGATCAGTTCAAAAATTTGTCTGGAGACACCGTAACTTTTCACCTTGTAGAGAAAACCTGTATGCCAAAATCCTGTAAAAAGCTTTCGAGATATCCAGAGGAACATATCAGGCTTCAACCTTCTTATCTAGAGTCTGATAGACTTTTCCGTAATTATCGCCAGTACATCAGCAATTTACCTGGAGAAAAGAAAGCTATATATTTTTTTCCGAAAAAAGACCCTGCAATGTGAGATGTTTAACCAATTTAACATTGACTAGGGCCTCTAGGAGTTTCTCAAAAAGCGGTAGAATGCCGATAGTTGGAAGGGTCGGGCGGTTCACCTGAGTTCTTAAAAAATGGAACAACAGCTGTGGACGTCCAGCAGGTAGGAAAGCAAGAGTCAGCGAGGCACATATACAGTTTAATGAGAACAGGGGCCAGTTAGGAGGCCACACTTCTTAATGATTGTTACAGCGATACCATCAGGTCCACGTGCTTTGCGGGGATCTAGGATAGAATGTGGAAGAATTGTTCTAATGACATTTTTGTCCGAGGGATTTCGGCTAATCCATTATTATTTGGTTAATGTATTGTAATTTAGATCGTTCTTATACACTCTATGTCTAAAAAAGAAAAATATAACAATAAAAACGTATTCACAGTGCCTTATCAGTCATCTTCAAAGAAACCTGTATAAAATAAGGATTGCTGTCTAAATACTCAATTATATATATATATACATACATATATATATATATATATATATATATATATATATATATATATATATATATATATATATATATATATATTACAAGTAGATAAAATTCAATATGAATCATAAAGAAAACCTTATGACTCATTTTTTTTCCTAACTCCTTGGTGTTGACAAGTCAGTTCTGGGTGAAATGATCATATATCACGTGGTGTTTTGAATCTAATCTACTTGTAATTCATATATGGTCTATAATTAATATGTTGAGCTCTCTTCTGTGGATCAGTTTTAATATTTTATATTACTAGGATTCATTTGGATTACTTAACTCGGATTTTTACCTATACATATATATATATATATATATATATATACACGCACACAGATATATATATATATATATATATATATATATATATATATATATATATATATATATATCAAGCTATGTGATTCTAACGGACCTTTTTTAAATTAAAATGCCTATCACATTTTTTTAATTCTCAGGTCACTTCAGGGTGTACAGAATCATGCCTGTTCACAGATTTATTTTCTTCATTATTAATGAATTGTCATGAGATTTAACAAAGACGGTATAATGTTATACCATTGTTTTAACTACGATTTCAAAATTCAAACGTTTCCTTCTCTTAGACAAGGTGAGAGATCCCAGTCTGCGCTTGTTATCTAACCCATAGCTCTAGGGAGAAAAGATGGATGCATACATTTCCCAAGGCCATTTTACGACAGTGATCAAAACTAACTAGGTGGGAATTTGAACTCCGTTCAGCGATTCTAGTTTCCTTGCAGATAACTGTTCCGAATTTCGAATATGCTCTCGTTATGCTTTACATAGAATTGACATTCGATGCATAATGGCATTTGCTTTCGATGCACGTTTATTTACTTGAAATTAATCCAAACATTTCTCTACTGTACTTGATAATATTAACGGCTGTGATAATGATTAGAGACAGTCGAAAGAAGTACATGGACAAAAATATTAAGAACTTTTGACGTTTTCGTCATAAATCGGGATGCACAACTGTGCAATTCGTAAACTGAAAAATATACAAAAAATCAAAGCAGACCAGCCTATCCGGTTGAATTTAATAAAACATTTTTGTATGAAGTCATGGTGTCAAAGTGTTGTGGTGTCCTACCTCTAAAGAGTCTATGTTAGACTCTTCCGCCTACTATAAGTTTAGTAGGAGAGAAGGTTCGAGGAATAGTGAACAATAAATAGATCGAGTGCTAGTTCATTCGATACACTCTTTCTATTCGTGTAATACTCTTCTTGTGTACTTAACCATTTACTTGGTCACAACATCTTGGCGACGAAGGATTCAAAGAAACGGATTTCACGTTAAATCATAAAAAAAATTACCAGTGTCTACAAAAGTGATGAAGAAAGGAATTCTAATCCAACTCTACGACAAAAGGGTATCCAGTGTTAATTACAACACTGACAGTGAAAAAAGAAACTCTTCAAACAAGAGGATTTCTACAAATTCACTCGAAACTCTTTTGCATAGACACCCACAAGGGTTTATACAATTTTTTAAGACTTACGTTCGGGGTTAAGGTCGCTCCTTCCATTTTTCAACAGGTCATGGACACGATGTTAAATGGTCTGAATTTTGCGGTGGCCTATCTTGATGACGTCCTCATGAAAAGCTAGAACATCGAGGAATACAAATCGCACGTTTGGCAGGTGATCATGAGAATCCAGGATTACGGATTCAAATTAAAACATGGGAAGTGTGAATTTTTGTTAGAGAGGATTAAGTACTTGGGGCAAATAATTGACAAATCCGGAAGATGTTCCGACCCAGATAGGGCAACGGCAATAAGGAATATGCCAGCACCAGAAAATGCGTCGGCTCTTCAAAGTTTGTTTTAGGTCTTACCAATTATTATAACGTTTTTGTACCAAGAATGCACAGTTTGAGAGCTCCACTTAATGAATTATTGAGAAAAGATAAAGAGTGAGAATGGACAACCAATATGTGTTGGTAGACCCTTTTTTGACGCCAAAAGGGTCTGCCAACACATACTGCTAATAGACTGCAAAGATTAGGAAACATTCTCCTCAATTATAACTACAAAATGGAGTTTCTCTCATCCACTAAAATCTATCATGCAGACGGGTTGTCTAGATTGATACCTGAGTATACTGAACCCCTGGAAGACACAGTCATTGCTGCCATAAGAACAGAGGTCGAATTAAAAAGTACCTTGTGCAATACTGTGAGGGAGCTTCCTATAACAATGGACGAGATAATAGACAAAGCGTCCTATGATGAGTTCATAAAGGAAATAAAGGACAAACTAAATAGTAAAGGCCAGAATATATCAGAAGTTTACTCACTCTGTAACGACATATTAATTATAATTATTAATTACAGAGTAGTAATCCCATCTACATTACAGAAAAGAACTTTAAAGGAATTTCATGTTGGCCATCCGGAACTTCAAGAATGAAGATTCTGATGAGGAGTTACGTCTACTGGACCAACATGGACAAGGATATTGAAAACACTGTAAGACCGTGCAAAGGATGTGCTTTGGCTTCTAAAGCATCCCCGATAAAATTCAATCCCTGGCCTAAAACCGACTGTCCGTGGTCGCGGATACACATTGATTTTGTTGGTCCACTTGATGGTTTTTCTACCTTGTAGTAATTGACAGTTATTCCAAGTGGCCAGAAATATTGGAATGTAAGAAGCCGACCTCGGAGGTGACAGCAAAGTTTTTGCACGAGCTATTTTCCCGTTTCGGAGTTCTTGACTGTATTGTAACAGACAATGGCACGCAGTTCACATCCTGTGAATTTAAGGATTTTTGTCAGCCATTCCTGAGCGGACATATTACCACGGCGCCATATAACCCAAGAAGTAATGAACAGGCAGAGCGTATTGTCGACACTTTCACGAGAGCACTGGGGAAGGCGAGAGGTACTCCCACCGATACGGCTATACAGCAGTTTCTGCAGGTCTATCGGGTAATTCCTAATAGCAGTGCTCCATCTACCAAGACGCCAGCGGAGGTCATGTTTGCCAGGGGGGAAAAAATCGGCATTTGACAAATTCCTTCCAAGTGAAACGAAATCTGGAAATAGGAATAAAGTGATTAAAGAGCTCTTTAAGATCGATAAAAAGGTTTATTTTCGTGTATTAAGGAATAATAAATCTCACTGGGAGATAGGAACAATAGACAAACAAATTGTTAACATAATTTACATGGTTCAGGGACCGAAGTTTATACACAAACGTCATGTAAACCAAATTAGAAAACGGTATGAAAGTGTAGTCGACAGGGATCCCGTAGAAGATGACACTATGGGCGTCGTCTTTGACACATTTGACGTTCCAATACCACAATCAGTGCCAGAGCTCAGAAGGCCCAAAAGAAAAAGGAAATTTACTGAACCTTTATAAATTAATCCGAAAAAGCAAAGATATTGAACCACTTTCATTTCATACCATGTCAATAGAAAAAAGAAAAGAATGAATAAAAAAAACCATCTCCTCACTTGAACTCATGAACTTTGAATTAAAAAAGCCCAATACGCATTGGATTATTGAAAATAATTATCATTTAAAAAAAAAAGTTGTAAGCATAATTCCTGTATATAGCTTTTTCAAAGTGGTGGTTTCTGGGTTTCTTTTTTTTGTGTGGAAAAGGATTTAATAAAATGTATTGTGTGGTAATTATAAAAAAAGACTCAATACGAAGTCAGGCTGAAAAAGGGGGGTGATGTGGTGTCCTCCCACTAAAGAGTCTACGTGAGACTCTTCTGCCTACTATAAGTTTAGTAGGAGAGAAGGTTTGGTGGACAGTGAACAGTGAATAGATCGAATGCTAGTTCATTCGATACAATCTTTCTAGTTGTGTAATACACTTCTGATGTACTTAACCATTTACTTATATATATATATATATATATATATATATATATATATATATTGCTACAAATTTAGGAGAAAATTTCTGTTTCAGTCGCAGAGCGTCTGTAGATCATTTGAGTGATTGATGTGGATTATGTAGAGCTTATCGACACTTTGTGGTTGATATATGAATTTATGAAAAACCTGAATACACTTAAACACATTTGCCTTTAGTAAATTTCTTCAAAGAACGAAAGAGTTGGGATAAACGTTTTTGCTGTGGTTATTTCTGTTAATATATATTAATGTCATTTGGACATACGTATCAGCGAAACTGACAGTTACCATACAGCGTTAATCCTCATGTCCACACTCATTATATCTATTATTCAACTATCACGGAATTTGAGCATTCTTCTACTATAAACATGAAACATTTTTACCAATACAGAGAAATACACAGATACATATATATATATATATATATATATATATATATATATATATATATATATATATATATATATGTATATGTATGTATGTATATATATATGTGTGTGTGTATATATATATGTATATATATATATATATATATATATATATATATATATATATATATATATATATATATATATATATATATATATATATATATTTTATATACAAGCTAACCAAAAAAGTTCTGTCTGTTTTTAAAGGAAAAAAAGAAAAAGCTTCACAGTATGTGTAACTTATATTTAGTTTTCGAAATAATTGCCATCGGCATCCAGCACCTTCTGCCAACGTGTCTCCAGCTGTTCAATGCCCATGCGGTAGAACTCGGGGGATTTTGACGGAAAGAAGTCCGTGAGGGCTTTGCGCAAGTCTGCTTCATTGGTGAAGGATTTCCAATGAAGATGATTATCCAGGTAGTGGAAGAGGTGCTAATCGGATGGCGCAAGGTCAGGTGAATAAGGTGGATGGCACAAAGTCTCCCACCCAAGTTGCTGTATGGTATCCCTGACCACTCGCGCGACATGCGGCCTGGTGTTGTCATGGAGGAAAAGCACACCTTTGCGATTCACCAGTGCTGGCTCCTTCTGGCGCAATGCCTATTGCACACGTTTCAATTGCTGCGAGTATAGGTCTCCAATGGCCGTTTGGCCCGTTGGTAGCAGTTCATAATGAACCACTTGACGACCTGTCCACCAGGCACAAAGCATAATCTTGCGTGGGTGCATAGGCGGTCTTGCAGTGTGAGGGACAGCATTTTGAGGAGACAACCAATGTCTGGAACACTTTCGTACAGAACCCACTTTTCATCACTGGTAAGCACTCTATTGAATAAGGATGCGTTACGGTGGCGAGAAATCAGCGATGCGCAGGCTGCTACTCGTTGTCCCTTGTGGACCTCCAACAGCGTTTGCGGAACCCACTTGCAGGTCTAACTGTTTCATCGGAAACGTTGAACTGTCTTGAAAGTTCACCACACGTTAGACTACTGTCCTCTTCAATGGCTGCCTTCAGGACTCCGTCATTCAAGACCTGTGGTCGTCCACTGTGAGGCTCATCATGGAGAGGCAAATCTCCCCACTTGAATTTTCGAAACCAACGCCTTGCAGTACGTTCATCCACAGCACTATCCTCAAACGCTTGACATATGCGGCGACTTGATGCAGCTGCTGATAAGCCCACTTTGAAGTCGTAAAGCAAACAGCCCCGAACGAGATCTCTAGACACTTCCATACTTCTCACAGCTGTCCAGCTTATAACTGATGGCCAGGCACGGTGCGCGTGTTTTTTATAACGTCTGATGTTCCTACTTCCTGCTGTCCGAATTTGAAAACAATTGCTTCACGCATTTCCTATATATTTCAACTTCATTCAATGACTAATAAAAAAACGGACAGAACTTTTTTGGTTACCTTGTATATAAGAGAATTAACAGTGACTGAATTTGAGAGATTTATTTTCCTGAAAAAATATTTTAATTCTTTACTTAAAACATTTTTTCAGGAAAATAAATCTCTCAAATTCAGTCACTGTTAATGCTCTTATATATATATATATATATATATATATATATATATATATATATATATATATATATATATATATATATATATACATACATACATACATACATATATATATATATATATATATATATATATATATATATGTATGTATTTCTGTGTATTTCTTTGTGTGTTGGTAAAGATGTTACATATATATTTGAAACGGCTAATATTAAATATATATATATATATATATATATATATATATATATATATATATATATATATCATATTTGCCGTTTCAATTTTATAGGAAACATTCGGCATTGATTTGCCGAGCATTTAGACTTGCTGTCGATTGAAATCTAAAAATTTCTTCTCTTAAAACATTTTTAAAGGAAAATAAATCTCTCAAATTCAGTCACTGTTAATGCTCTTTCCAGTATTGATGGCGGTTTTCTTACCTGCCTTTTGTTTGGATTAGAGTGGAACCTCAGCATCTACATTATGTCATTATTCTCTCTGAGAGTTACATGTAGTACGCGTTTTAGGTTTTTGCTGCTGAAAGTGATATGGTTTCTTGTATTTGGTCCACGAGTTTCGATAAAAGATAGTTCTTGCCGAGGCCCACGCGCGGCACTCGCTCGAAGCCATTTTTAACAATTGTTCTGATAAAGTCGACATTTTAGATTACGCTGAACAAGTTTAGCGCCATGCATGACATCCATATTGGTGCGTGCGTGTAGTCCCTGTGTGCGTGTGTTTGTGTGCGTGTCTATAGTCTGTGCGTATGCATGTGCATACGTGTGTGTGTATGTAAGTGCGAGCGTGCTAAATCCAGAGAAAGAACTATAGATATAGATATGATGCCAATTTAAACAAACAATATGGCGTGGAGAAAACGAATGAGAGTTATTGGAGTTGTCCGATAAATTCGTTCGTTTATTTCCTTTAGTTGAATTGATTATTCGTCAACAATTTGAACAAATCAGTCAATAGTATAAAAAGTTGTAGAGTAGAATAGGGCTAGAAAAAGACTATAAAACACTGCGGTAAAAATATTTTGCGTGTTAATTCAAATAAAAAAAAGTAGTCTGAGGAATATATATGTACTTTACCTGGTAGTTATGGCCCTGCTCGTTAAGGTATTGTCTGAGTCAGACTGGTTCCCATGAATATAGAACGAAAATTCAAAGATTGGCGCTAATTAGCACATTGTCTGACTTGAAAATCAGCATTCGAAATCTCATTTTTTTTTTATTTGCTCTTGAATACAGACTACTGAATGAAACATATGCAACTACTTCACCTACAAGGCAGGACTTATTCTATCTTTAATTTTTAATCTTCTTTTTCTCAGAAAAAATGTCAATTTTTCAAGATATATTGTGAAATTACTTCTATTTTTCTTCTGACTCTAAAACTAAACTGCTCTCTATTAATAATCTTGAAGAACTTTTTTATCCTCCATTATCATGGCTGATGCTAACCTCCAGGAGGGCAACTCATTGCACCTTCTTAGTGTCACTTTTTCCACCGACATAAAGTGGAGTGATTAAATTAAATCAATTGATAAGCTTGATGCGTTACGGTGACGAGAAATCAGCGATGCGCAGGCTGCCACTCGTTGTCCCTTGTGGACCTCCAACAGCGTTTGCGGAACCCACTTGCAGGTCTAACTGTTTCATCGGAAACGTTGAACTGTCTTGCAAGTTCACCACACGTTAGATATATATATATAATATTCGGGCGAGACAATGTTTCATGCCAGAATCTACCTTGCACATTCGACCGAATAGTGCAACCTCTGGTCTGGTGATTCTGTTTTATATTCTGGAGTTTCTTGACAAAATCTAAAGAAGAATCTGCAACATTATTGGACCTGACCTGGCATCGCAACTTCAGTCACTTTCGCACTCCCGTAATAGTTTCCTCTTCCACAATTTCCGCTTGATAATGAATGCTTGACAATTTCCTCACAGACGAAGAGGAGACTTTAGGCAACGGAGAAGTAGTTATACAGAAGAATACTGAGAATACATGAACGGAATATGTGAGCAGTGAAGAAGATTTAAGAAAAATAGGAACGAAAAGAACACTCTTGCAGGATTAGAAAGAGACAGCTGAAATTTCTGGATTGCATAATAAGGAAAGGTGGCTTGAAAAATCTAACGCTCGCAGATCATTTAAGGCAAGAGGGGCAGAGGGAATCAGCGAGTAAAATACGTAACGAACTTGCGCATATAGATAGAAAAATATGAACCGGGTTGGATAGTAAAGGGTCAGACATTCCTTACTACTACAACGGATAAGTCGTAAAAAACAATGATGACGGTTAACAATAAAGATAAATACTCTGAAATTGATAATTCCTTTCTATTTCTTTATTCAATCTTACAGATTTAAATCATATATTTATTATATATGAACTTTTTACTTTTACTTATCTCTTTTTTTTTTTGCTCCTTTTCTTTCTTTATATTTTTCTACGCCTTTTTTCCTTTTATCTGTTCTTTCTCTCTTTTTTTCTTCTTTATCTCTCTTTCGTTTTTCTTGGCAGTTTTTTCCTTTTCTTCTCACACCCAGATTCTTATTCTCCTCCTTTATCTTATTCTCCGTTCCCGACTCTTTCTTACATTTTTGGTTCTCTATTTTCCTTTTTTCTTCCTCGTTTCTTCTTCACCTGTCTCTTTTCCTTTCTTTTCTTCTTGTTCCCTGTTTTCTCTTCTCCTTTCTTTCATCATCCCTTCTTTTCTTCTTCTTCTTCTTCTTCTCCTCCTCCTCCTCCTCCTCCTCCTCCTCCTTCTTCTTCTTCTTCTTCTTCTTCTTCTTCTTCTTCTTCTTCTTCTAACATTTGCTTTATGCAGCTTTTTCTCAGCAAGTCCTATTTTTTCAATTTGTTTTTCCTCCACCTTTGAAACTTGCTATTCCTCTCTTTTCTTAATCGTTCGTCGTCGTCTCCTTATTCATATTATTCATCCTATTTTTAATTTTCCTTCTTTCTTGAAACCAATCCTGAGTTTAAAACCGAGATTGCAATTTACTGTTTGGCTATAAAACAACAGAAAATGATTTGCGTCTTGCTCACAACTCACACAGCCACAGCATCAACAAAGTTTAAAAAAATAAAAGAGAGAAAAAACAAACAGAGAACAACAAAAGAAGGAAAGATAGAAAACTAAAAATCTTTGGAGAGATGAAAATGGACAAGGGGGCAAAGTAAGGAGAACGTCATTTAAGCTAAAGAGGAAAAGGCAGAGGTCTCATTTTCAATTGTATTTATATAATTACTGACATGTTCGCTTGTAATGACGTTCTTTATTTTAATGTTAGTTATTTATACGTGTATCTCTTTTTTTTCAAACTCTTTTCCATTTTACCTGCTTCTTTCTCCTTATGTAAATTTCTCTCTATAACTCTCTCTCTCTCTCTCTCTCTCTCTCTCTCTCTCTATACATATATATATATATATATATATATATATATGTTTCTCCCTCCCTTCTCTTTTCTCTCTCCCTTCTTCCGCTAATTTTTTGCTACTTACTCCTACTAATAATCTCTTAATTGCACTCTTTCTTTCCTTTGCTTACTCTGATTTTTCTCGCTTACTTTTCTTCTTTATTTTTCTCTCTATCCTTTACTCACCCTCTCTCTCCTTTCATTTATCACTTGTTCTCTCTTGCTCGCTATTTTAATTTATCTCTTTCGCTTAATATTTTTATCGCTCCCTTATTCTATTATTCTCTTTGTTCTTTAATCTCTCTCTCTCTTTCTCTCTCTTTTCCCTTTTCCTTATTTTTTTCTCCATTTATTTATATCTCTTTTTCTTTTGGCATTTAGTCATTTTATTGCTATTTTTATAACCTTATTCTCTCATTCATTTCCTCTCTTGCTTTATCTTTTATTGTCTTTACTCTTCCATTTTGTCGTACTTTCTTTCTCTGTTTTCTTTTATTCTCACTCTCCTTTACTCATTTTCCTATTCATTCTTTTTCTCTCTGTCGTTTTTTTTCTTTCTTTCTTTTAACCTTCAACAACGTAGTCGAGAGGGCGATGGAAATATTGTTTCTTTAGAGAGGGAAAAGAGAAACGAAAGACAAAAATAAAATTGCGGATATTATGAAAACGAGTGAGGGTGAAGAAATTAAAGTAATTGCAGGAGCGACAGTAATAGTGGTGTCGATGGCAGTGGCATGGATTCATTCGAAGCTGGCATCTCTCGAAAGAATAGAAGCCTGAATTGTTCCGTTCATAAACATTAGGGAGGAAGGTGTCGAATTGTGCAATCGATCAGTTCTACGAAGCCGCGCAGTCTCGTTCCTCTATAACAGTACTTAATGAGATCACATTGGCATTCTCTAGTGCCTTCTTATATGCTTAATTGACGTTTTAGAAAAGGTTTACATCAACATACGGCAATTAAAGATTAATAGTGTGAAAGAAACTGAGAAAGTATAGATAAAAAAATGTAAAACCTGATACAAATGCACAAAAATACACTACGAACATACCTCTCCTATACACCTATACTCTCCCCTAACAGGCAACTATAAAATAACCATTTAAAAATTAAAAAGACAAGCTTTACTTAAAATGGGGGTGCATAAGTAAGATTTTATGCTTTTTGTGGGTTTATTTGTTTTTTTGTTTTTTTAAATGTGTGTCAGTGTCACGGGTTTATTATTTGGGAATATAAATAGCACGTCAAAACTAAGTTTTGTACTCGTGCCGGAAGATTTGATATCAAATTAATGAAAATGTGTTTCCGTATTCAGTCTCTATGTATTGTGCGCAGGCGTAGAGCTCATAATAAAATAATAATGAAGCTGACTTTTGGCAACTATAATTTTAGGGAAAAAAAGGCTGTCTTTTAACATATCATCATTATCCCTTTAATGAAGGTGATTTTTTAAAATTTTAACTTCATAATATATACACACATATATATATATATATATATATATATATATATATATATATATGTGTGTGTGTGTGTGTGTGTGTGTGTGGTGTGTGTTTATGAATTTAAAATTAAATACATCCTCATTAAAGGGATAATGATGATATGTAGAAAGACAGAGATTTATTCAAATTTGCAGTTCCTAAAAGTAAACTCCATTATTATTTTATGATGAGTTTTGCGCACAACAGGTAGAGACTGAAAGCGGAAACACCTTTTCATTAATCTCATGTCAATCAATAATATATACATATTATGTTTATTTATTGTGATCCTTTCCAGTTCCCGAATCAGCCTCTTGATGTTAAGATTAGATTCATCGAGGAAGATGTCGTAGTTTTTTCTTACCCAAGTAACTTTCGATCTCCTCCTTTCGATCATCCTCTTTAGTATTTCAAGATATTTTTGTGCAGTTTTGGTAAATATATCTGTTAAAATGAGATGTCAGTGTTATTTCCATTTTTTCATAATTTATATTACAATTTATCCATCGCACCCAGTATATACATTGTAAACAAACTTCTGAATACAGTTATTTCTGATGAAATATCGGGGCAGATCTGAAATATCAAATATATATTTATATATATATATATAAAAATATAAATAAATACTTTCACAAAAAAAACATTCAATTTTTTTTAATTTGCAACTTTTCAGTTGTTTTCTTCATATTATATATATATATATATATATATATATATATATATATATATATATATATATATATATATATATATATACTGTGTGCGTGTGTGTATATTTGTGCATGCGTCTGTGTATTTGTGTTTGTGCTTGTGCGTATCATTAAAAATGACTGACAAGTTACTTTTGTTTTTTGTTGTATTTTTCTTGTATGCGAACAAGAAGTTAATTTTTGGCCCCTAGTGGGTGGTCAAAATGCTTAAATGGTTGCGTAAGTTCTACTGTAAACGGTATAAAGATTTCTGAAATTATGGTTGTATTCAGGAATATAATTTTATATTTTTGTATCTCTTTTGTTATTAAGTATCCAACATGTAATAATTGAAGATATTTCTACTTTGTCTTTGATTTTCTTAACATTGTTTTGAAATATAAAATTTATATCTCTTTTCCTTCCCTTTAAGATTAATACCTTCCACTCTCCCCTGACGACGATTTTGTGCCTTTCGTCTAACTGAAACATTGAAATGGATAAATTCTGTGTTAGTTTATCAACTTTTTTTTTTTGTAGCTTTCACGGTTAAATTTCTAATTCCGACACGAAATCAGTCTATTCCAAAGTTGAATAAGACAGGAATTCGTCGGCTGAAATAAGGTGATTTTAGATGTTATTGCGTATCAATTATATATATATATATATATATATATATATATATATATATATATATATATATATATATATATATATATATATATTATAATTAAGTAATTCATCGAGTCTAGAAGTTTTGATTTCTATCATTTATATATATATATATATATATATATATATATATATATATATATATATATATATATATATATTCCGTTTTCTACGTTTTAAATTTGAAAATTAAAAAAATAAGAAACCAATGTGAAATGGTTTTGAAATGTCGTTGGCTGCTTTCACTTCCTGTGCACCGACTGTCACGTGATGGGTTGCAGATATATGTCGTAAACAAACGTAGAGTGTTCGACTCCTGGTTTTATACCAAAACTAGTCTAAATAAAATAATTACTTTTTGAACTCCTACCGTGGCACACGTAATGCTTATCATGCTTGTCATATTGTGGGCAGAATAACGTTGTGTGAGTTGCAAATTGAATTCGATGAATGAAATATTACTTAAAAACATTAATAATTTTTAAAATTTTCAGTTAAGAAAATTAACATTTCTAGTATATGTAAATACAAATAGCATTATATCAAGTTTAGGGTGAAATAAAGAATGACGATATGGTTAAATTTGGATGACTGCAATCGGTGGCTTTCTTAGTCTAATCAATAAAGCAGATGTAGCGTTAAGAAAGGCTACTCGAAGAGTAAGAAATAGCAGATCGCGTCTTGGTAGAGGCTTATTTCTGAACCACGTTGATTACTAACCATTGTAAAATAACTATTCAGGAGTTGCAATAAAGACTTATATATTATGATGTTTTGGTTGAATTTACCAGCTGAGTTCAATATTCATAATAAATGTCGCCTCATCTTGGAGTAACGGATTGGGATACACGTTTCTATTTTCACTGAGCGTTCTATATGTATGAATGTTTATAGTATTACGTTATAAATATTAATTCTTCACTTTAATAAATATCATTTCATATACAGAATTAAGGTGTCGTGTCGGGTGGCGCAATGTCCCTTTTTGCTTTGTTTTGTCTTTTTTGTGCTTATGTTGTATTAAGCCATTTGTCTTCTACGATTTTCTGATCGTAGGCGAAGATGACTCTCCACAAATTCTTTACTATCTCTGAAATTCCATAATTGTTCTTGTGAAAGATAACCGAATGGTTTTCTGTTGCCCTCACCACAGTTTTGAACACGGAGTTGTCTTTCTCCTAGAATGGTTGCCAGACAAGGCTAGAGAGATCTGTTCACCTTTCTATCTAACACATAGCTCGGATAGCGAGGAGAAATTGATTCATGCCTTTCCCGGTGATATTAGTGGGAAATGTAAGCAATAGAATAGGCCGGAAAAATGGTCGAATTTTGACCGAGATAAACTTATGTTCAAAAAATATTACTACCCTTTGAAATTGACGACACACATCCCTGTGACTTGTTACATTGTTAGAAGTCTTAATAAAATTTCACTGGCATGTCCCGACAGCGATACCGCAAAAGGCTGTTAACTCGATACTCAACCTTGACATAGGCTTAACCAATATACCAAGGAAGATATCAATTCTGAGAAAAAATAATTCGTAGAAGATGAAATTTGAATTCGAATACGAATCTATTCGTTAGATAAATTTGATCTGTTCGATTTTACGCTAAATTCCGCACATTTCTTCTGGCATAATAACCGACATCTTTCTTAATCGTTAATCGCTATCGTAGTTTCACATCTTGTTATATCCCCCTCCGCTAGCATAATGCCCTCTCTGTCCCATATTTCTCATTTGCTATGTTTTGAAATCTTATCAACCTCTACCACTGACGCGTTTCAAGGAGCATGCGCACATCAACAATTAACTAACAGTCTGCACAGGAAATTTCGTTGAGAAATCGTTCGTGAATAAAACAGTATTGCAGTTATTACTCTTCTCTCCACACATCACCTAAGACGGTCCAATCAATGCCGTTCTCATTCTTCCGGTGGCGTCGCCCGACAACAGATTGTTTCAAAACGAGGCTGACACTTTGGCAGGTGCTCCTCTTCTCTTCTTTTACTCAAAGCCGGCATTTTTAAAATTATATTTATTTATTCTAAGCTGGTCGCCATGACACTGACAGTAATCTATCATAAGGGGAAGAATTCGTTTTACTATATATAGCTTTCCGTGTTAGTAAAAATAATGATGATTGTGACATGTAACAAAGTAACAGAGCGAGCTTTATTGAAAATATAAAATCGCAATCTGTTTCTGTCTCCCTGATGAACTAACAGAAATAATACGCTTTATTCAGATGATATGGAAATGTGAGCAATTCTTTGTTTATAAAACAAAATCAAGACACCAATAGTTGCTCGAGAACTAATGCACGCACTTTTGGCAAAATTTCGGTACTGCTTAAGTACACTGGTTCACATGTAAAAATAGTAAAAAAAACAAAAACTTTTTGGAATTTGTTTTTCAGATTAGCATTCATTAGGCCTTTTATGTGTGAATAAAAAATAAAATTGGATAGTTAGCGCGATCTCGAGGTATTATTTTTATACATTAATATCACTGTATTAAACTTATTTCTGATTAATCTATATAAGTTTATATAAATTAAAATCTCTGGAAGTATGCATCAAATAAAAACAGATTTAATTATATGCAAGCATATTGCAATATAGTTGTGCATATGCGAAAGGATACTAAAATTTTCTCGATTTACTTTCCATAATCGGAATGCTATTTGGTCACGAATCTGGAAAAAGGATTCTGTTATCGTCAATACGTAAATAAACGGATCTATTCGTCAAAAAATAGGGGAAATATTCGGAAATAATTTATGTGGTTTAGTATTCATTAGACCTTCCTCAAGTCGCGTCATTTTTCAGAATGGAAAAATTGATTTTTATTAGTGGAGAATGGGTGTCGAATTCATAATATCGATGAAGTGTAAAGTCGATCCATGACATTTTCATCTGTCATCTAGACTGACCGATTCTGCGTACGAAAACATGTATTTTTTCACAAAGTATTCTTCTGAATAAAATACAAATGGATGTATAGATTTTAAAATAAAGAACAAATAATTACTTAAATTGATAAAAGCATATACACGTTTATTCTTCTTTTAGGATAATTATTATCCCCAATATTCATGCATGTGCTTCCGAAAAAAAAAACACCTTAAAAAATTTAGAAAATAAACGTAATTTTTTTTAACATTTTTAAAAATTTAAAAAATGAAATATGCAGATATCAAATTATATCCACAACGTCCTGTTTTTTGTTGCTCTAAGAGCACATGTATTTACGATTTACGTTGTTTATCAACGGCCTAAATAAAGATGCAATAAGAAAAATTAAAGTAAATACGGTCAAATTTTATTATGCAAGTCAATATTTTCACAGTAATATTTGTATTAAGCAACTGATGCTGATAAATGTTCAATCTGCCTATCTCTCGCTCTCTCTCTCTCGCTCAATATATATATATATATATATATATATATATATATATATATAGAGAGAGAGAGAGAGAGAGAGAGAGATTACTGTGTTAATAAAATAGTTTTCTATGGCCCATAGCATTATTTATTAATAAATCTCGCTTTGCATAACAACTCCCCCCACAAAAGTTATTATCAATATTTTTAATAAGAATAGAATGAGCTGAAACTTACATGAAACATTGTTTATATATATATATATATATATATATATATATATATATATATATATATATATATATATATATATATATATATATATATATTATCAATATTTTTAATAAGAATAGATATAGTTAGCTGAAACTTACATGAAACAGAGTTTGAAGCGTCATGAAAATTGTCAACTAATACGACTTAGAAGAAAACAAATATGGGCTGAAGTAATGCTTCAGAAGTACTGTAGGCAAAGAAACTATAGCTTCCTTGAAAATGTATAATAGTATCAAGCTAAATGCAGATAATTATTGTGAGTTCTTAGCAAAAATTTGTTAGAGAGATAGAATGTGATTTCCCTGAAATCACATTCTAACTCTTTAACATTCCCACGTTCAGCTCAGCAAATCAAAATCGACATCCCTATTTTGTCTATCATCCGACTGTAAAGGTCAGCCTCAGAAGGTCTTAGCAAAATTACACTGCCACTAAAAAATAATTGTCTGAAACTATTATTTAATAATAGCAGTCTAGCTGGAGGGATAAGAGGTGGATTCATGCCTTCAAGGGTATTTGCACGTACGTGAATATAACGAATTTACAATTCCGACCCTTTATCCATTATCCCACCGTACATCTAAACTTACAGTATCTGATATTCCCCAATTGTTACCTAAGTACTCACCAGGCTCAACGTTGCTTAATTTCGGTGATCGTATGGGAACCAATGTTACAACGTGATGTGGCCGTAAGCCTGATTTTTGTCTTGTTTTGCTTCTTTGCAATTTGATAGGACATTCAAATTGAAAACTGATTTTTATCCTATTTCTACTTTAATTTAATACTGATGAAATAAATACATTCCCAAGTGTATTTGTGTTGTCGTCTTTCCTACACCCATGTTTGGTTAAAGGTGAGAATTTTTTTTAAATCTTTTAATTATCTCCTTTTGTTTTCGATACATTCGAATGGCGTCTTGCTGCCATATATGTGCTGGATCTTCTCAATCCTTGCAGCATTAACAGAGTTCAAAATCAATTTACCAGGTTTTGTAGGGGAAGACTTATTTTCCTACCGAGGTTACAAAATAAGCCTATCACTCTCCACCTCTTATATCGACCAGTTCAGACCTATACAAGAAGTATAGACCACTCTACTTCGAATCTCCCTCATTTCCTCCGTATTCCAAATATAAAGAAAAAGTTTTCTCTCAGAGAGATTTTTATCAAGAAATGCCCTTTTGTTGGACAGACACCGCGTAGATGCTTCCCCAAATGGTACAATCTAACCCACTTCAAATCACAGGTCAACCGTTATTTATCTTCCTTACTCTCCTAATCTTCACTTCCTGATACCTCCTCTTAAATTCACATTACGTATTTTATTCCCCATAAGTATTTTAAAAGTAACCTTCTACCATGAGTGGTTCTTGAGCCTTATATTGGGTGAACTTTAGTAAAAAAGAAAAAAAAAAGAAAAAGAAAAAAGAATACGTATCTGTATGAAGTGAATGTAAATATTGCCATAGCGTTTGAGATCAAACACTTTCGACCAAACTTCGGGTCATTATCAAGGTCAGAGAAAATGTGGTTATTATTCGTTTTCCATTATTTAAATTCGTCTTGCGACATTGTTTTTGCGACATTGTTTTTGCGTCATAAAAGCGAAATTATTTACTCGACTAAATGCATTCATCAGTTTTCAAATACATTTAAAATTCCAATTACCAAACTGAAGAACTACTTATGTATATTTTGGTTTTCTGGATATTTTTTTATATTTCCGCGGTGAGGAAGTGAAATGTGTAGTAAAAATTACCACTAATCATAACACCAAATATTGTGGAACCAACTGAAAAATAAGGTGCATATTCTTAAGTATCTCTTTTCCAGGGGTATCATGAAAAATGTATTTAAAGGACACACGGCACTTACTTACTTAGTTCACGAATCAGTCCTAAGAGCATCTACGATATATAGTTGGTGTGTTCTTGCGCACTGTTTGCAGTGTCAAGAAGAGAATAGACATAGGCAACTGTATTTACATTAATCCGAGCAGCGGCGACATCAATAAAAAGCCGAAGTGGGACTCGATTAACGCTTTCAAGACTAAAATTGCAAATAATCCAACAAGATACATGCCTAAACTACAGAGCAAGAGTTATTCCAAGTCCGTCAGAACGATCGTGAAGGACTCCGAAGTTAAGTTCGTGTTTTGGCGTCCTAGCTACGCCAAGACACATTTTTATGGATCACCTGAATGCCAGCGTGCTGGAAATCCCACCTAGGCATAACAAAAATCATGGATCTAGTCTTAAAATATTCTCTGACAAGAATATCTTCAGAATATAAGCTGTTTAGAACCACGTAAACGACCTGTGTTTCGCTGATACAACAGTTGATGTCAATGACACATTCAGAAACATCCAGACTTGGGTGTCGTGACCTCCGTCGGGAAAAATGATCTCCCTATTTTAGTAGGTGCTTTGAGAAAATATGCATGTCACGAGGTACCATGTTTTTCCATGAATCAAGGAAAATTACTCAGAGTGCAACTTAATGTATACTCAGAGCTTTTATCTATGTCAAGATGCCAAGAACCCAAGAGGATGCAAATGTTTTGCAGAGATTTCTTTTTCCGGCTAGCGAATATCCAGGCCTACTCCAATCAGAACACGATTCCGTTAAACTACGCCTTGTGGGACGTTTTGGAGCTGGCTACCAATTAATCCTCCCATCCAAACATTAATACCATCAATGCTGACTTGAAGAAATAATTTGAGAACAACCTCGTAGTTAAGAGTGATGAAGATTTTCGAGGTCGTGTTCAAGTTGGAAACTTCATTTAATAGATTATTATTTTTAATATTAGCTATGATTTCTATTCACACTGTCCCGTATTAATCGGTCTATTTCGTTCAGTCGTCGTTAGTGATCGGGAGAAGAAAGCCACTGGACGGCTGGCTCGATTCAAAGCAGCAGCAAATACCTTATCAAAAGCATCCGTCCCGATTTCTAAAGGAACGCTTTCTCCAATAACATGAAGTAAAGCACTTTCAATTTCTTCTTTAAGTTTTCGGAATGCTTCCACGGACTCGCGATTTAAAGAGATCGAGTCAGCCATAATTAAGGGTTTGATCTTATCCGAAAACTTTTATATCCATTGGGAATAAGAAAACAAACCAAGGATTCTGCGAAGCGTAGTTTTATCTTTAGAATAGGTTACTTAATTGGGCATAATTGGTCAGCATCAAGTTTAAGTATACCATGAGATATTGTGTAGCCAAGAAAATTAGTAGAATTTGTTGATAGGGAGGACTTTTTTCGTTGAAAATAAGATTATGTAGTTTGGCTACCTCAAGAAATTTCAAGCAATGTTTGTCGTGCTCCTCTTGGGTCTTGCTAGATACAACTATGCTATCTACATAAGCGCATGTTCGTGCAAGTTATTCCTCGTAATAATGTTGTCCGTTATGCATTGGAAGCAAGATAGCCTGTTAGTCATCCCAAATGGAATAAGACAAAACTGATATAATTTGCTATTAGTTTCAAACGCGGTATACGGTTTGTCTTCTCATCGAATGGGTTCTTGGTGATATGCGCTATTCAAATAGAAAGAAAAATAAATTTTATATAGAGAGATTTCAGAAGCCAGATCATCCATTAGTGGTAGGCGGTAAGCGTCGAGTCGAATGAATCTATTAATAATTCTAATATAATCCACAACTAATCTCTTTATATGCCGTTCGTTATCGCTTTCCTTTACCACCTTCTGTTGGTGTTCAAAGCAGTGTTCAAAATTTTATTCCCCTCCTTTATACGTCATAGATTATATATATACATATATATATATATATATATATATATATATATATATATATATATATATATATATATATATATTTGTTAGAGTTCAGTAGAAGTAGATGTTTACCTCCCTGTCTACCTACCCTGATAGTAGGTTTGACACAAGGTCGCTGTTAACAAGTAGCTCTCGATGCAGGTGGTGCAAGAAATTAATGACTCAGGTATCGGGGATTTATATTGACACTCCCTCTAAGTGTAATTGAGAAGGTACAGATGAAATTATTTTTCGCCAATGTCCCGGTAAAGATTTGTGGAGCTGAGCTTAATTGGCACAAGGTTACACATATTCAGTGAAGATCGGATGAAACTAGTTCTCTAGCCATACTTTTGCCTACGTATGTTGGTTTAATTTATAATTTAGACACAAAATGATTAACAAAATCAGCGAGCAAAGTTAGAATTCTGAACAAACTAGTGACGTTCACTTTCGAATAAATACCATTGGAAAAGAGATTAATCAATCTGTTCTCTTTCGCCCTCAAAATATGAGTTAAAAAGTAAAGCTTTTGGGGCTCTTTTGCCTTCAGGTATAAACCAGTCTATGAGCAGGAAAACTCTGAATTCAAAACCGGCCTGAAGAGAGTTCTGTCAGGTTATCTTGCCTTGGACACACCACTGCTGGTATGGCTACAGTACACGCGGTGCTCTTACGAACTTAATGAATTACGGGACCCGTCACGTCGCGCGATGATACCTAAAAACCCCGCTTGTGTACAAAGACCAGACAATTATGATGAAGGTTACAAAGAAGGGCTGACTGCTTCGAAATAATGTTTCCGTCTAGATAAAACTCTTAAATAATAGTACTTCGCATCTAAAGACGATCAGTATTCGACTCCTTTGCTTGCGCAAGTATTAGCGTATATTTAAATTCATGTTTATTCACGCTTGTCTACCATGAAACTAATAGTTCCCTCTTACAGTCTCCATGCTTTTCCTATGGAACATAACGTGTCATAACACTCTATAATTCTAATATTAACCTTATAATAAAGTTGTACCTCCACTGCCGCACTCTGAATATTTTCGCACATATCACTATTAAATGCTTTACATTGCGGAAAATAGATTCGGGATAAAGAACGAAAGCGAAACTATAGGAATGCCCTGAAAACTCGTAGTGTTACACTTTACAAAATTCGTGAATAAAAATCGGAATAATCAGGTATTAATTTCCTTTCTCAGATATGAACTAATAATGGATGTCTTTTTTCTTTTTCCTTTTCTTTTTTTTTTTTTTGGTTGTTTTTCTGTCTTCTTATTTTCTTTTTCCATTTTCATTTGATCATATCAATCTGAAATGTCGACACGAACAAAAAAAAAAGCTTTTAAACTAAATTAATATATAAGGTATATTTAATCTCCGTTTTTTGTTTTTGTTTTTACAGTTCATCGGACAACTTCTTCTGACATCAGTGGTTGCAGATATATATATATATATTATGCATATATGTGGGCATATGCATTGTACGTATTCACGCGTATATATTTATGTTTAAATATGTTTATATCGGTATATATCTATATGTGCATATATTTATAACCACATAGGAATAGAAAATGTAAGTCTATGGGAATACATATATACACATATCGATATGCATACGTTCATATTCCTATACACACACATGATTTATATAGATACGTAATATATCTTTTTAGTATATGCATGATGGAGAGGCTGATAGAAATATATACGTATATATATGTGTGTATATATATATATATAGAGAGAGAGAGAGGGGGGAGATGAGGAAATCGCTTATGCAAATATTTAAATTATAATTTTGGTATGTGCACAAATAAAGAGACATGGCTTATACTGATTACATTATACATCCAACAAAGATATACTACTTTCCCGTAGTTTTGTGCCTGGCATAAGTAAATTACTTATTTGCATATAATTACTTGAATAGTCATAAGCATTTGAAAGGGTTTAGCATACAGGTCTTCTCCACAAGGTAAAAAGTTACGGTGTCTCCCGACACATTTTTCAACCGATCCAGTCTTTCCTATCAAATCGTGAAATGAACGACCACTCGTCTAGATCATTTCGTACTAACGCGGTTGTTCCACAGGTCTCCATGATTGGTCTTACACTGTTTTTAATTTTCATTAATGACCTTCTCGATAGTACCAGCTCCGAACTTGGTATCTACGCTGACGACACTGCCATTTACACTTGTCACGATAGAAAGTCTGATTAGTTTGATAAGGTCAAAATGGCAGCTGACATACGAAACATCCTTCAGTCTGTTGTTAAATGGAGCAAAGCATGACTTAACTTTAACACCTCCAAATATAAACTGATCTCTGTCTTCTATCAGCATGGCTGATGCTAACCTACAGAAGAATGACACATTGCGCCTTCTAGAACTAACGTTCTCAGCTCACATGAAGTGAAATCTCTATATTGAATTCATTGCTAGGTCGGCTACTAAGAAAATTGGTTCACTGTGTCGTACGAGACACTTTTTCTCTCCAGAATCTATCTTAGATATCTATAAGTCTACCATTCGTTCATGTTTGGAGTATTTCTGCCATATATGGTCCGGTGCCCCTGCTTTTTACCTTGAGCTCCTTGATAAAATCCCAAGAAGAATCAGCAATATTATTGGTCCTGATCTGACGGCTCGGCTTCAGTCACTTTCCCACCGCCGTAAGGTTGCCTCTCTGTCTTTTCTCTATATAATTTCATAGTAATGTTTCGGGTGTGCTCTTCACTATGGTACCTAGACCTTTTGATTTTAAGCGAAATACTATACTGGCGTCGAGATCTCATCAATCTACAGTTTAGCTGGCTAGATGTAATCGTAAATTACATAGTAACAATTTCTTTTCTCGTTCTTATCACTTGTGTAACTCCCTTCCGGCTGCATGCTTTCCAGCTAACCTTATTTTCAAAAATGTAAATGCAATGCCAGTCGTTATCTACTGTACTACTGGTTACTCTTTTCTCTTCCTGCTCATAATCAATGTTTCTGTTCCTAATTCTTCCACACCTAGTAATCTCTTGTATCTTAGTGGCTTTACTGCCCTGCCTGGAATGAAAATGATTAAAAGAGAGACTTTGGCATATATAGATATGTACATATGTGGGGTTGTATCTATCTGTAAACGCGTGTTCATATATAATAGATAGATAGATAGATAGATAGATAGATAGATAGATAGATAGATAGATAGATAGATAGATTATGATCAGATTAAAATAGATATTGACAGGACAGAAATAGATAGATAGATAGATAGATAGATAGATAGATAGATAGATAGATAGATAGATAGATAGATAGATTATGATCAGATTGAAATAGATATTGACAGGACAGAAATAGATAGATAGATAGATAGATAGATAGATAGATAGATAGATAGATAGATAGATAGATAGATTATGATCAGATTGAAATAGATATTGACAGGACAGAAATAGATAGATAGATAGATAGATAGATAGATAGATAGATAGATAGATTATGATCAGATTGAAATAGATATTGACAGGACAGAAATAGATAGATAGATAGATAGATAGATAGATAGATAGATAGATAGATTATGATCAGATTGAAATAGATATTGACAGGACAGAAATAGATAGATAGATAGATAGATTATGATCAGATTAAAATAGATATTGACAGGACAGAAATAGATAGATAGATAGATAGATAGATAGATAGATAGATTATGATCAGATTGAAATAGATATTGACAGGACAGAAATAGATAGATAGATAGATAGATAGATAGATAGATAGATAGATAGATTATGATCAGATTGAAATAGATATTGACAGGACAGAAATAGATAGATAGATAGATAGATAGATAGATAGATAGATAGATAGATAGATAGATAGATAGATAGATTATGATCAGATTGAAATAGATATTGACAGGACAGAAATAGATAGATAGATAGATAGATAGATTATGATCAGATTAAAATAGATATTGACAGGACAGAAATAGATAGATAGATAGATAGATTATGATCAGATTAAAATAGATATTGACAGGACAGAAATAGATAGATAGATAGATAGATAGAGAGATAGATAGATAGATAGATAGATAGAGAGATAGCTTATGATCAGATTAAAATAGATATTGACAGGACAGAAATAGATAGATAGATAGATAGATTATGATCAGATTAAAATAGATATTGACAGGACAGAAATAGATAGATAGATAGATAGATTATGATCAGATTAAAATAGATATTGACAGGACAGAAATAGATAGATAGATAGATAGATAGATAGATAGATAGATAGATAGATAGATAGATAGATATATTATGATCAGATTAAAATAGATATTGACAGGACAGAAATAGATAGATAGATAGATAGATAGATAGATAGATAGATAGATAGATTATGATCAGATTAAAATAGATATTGACAGGATAGAAATAGATAGATAGATAGATAGATAGATAGATAGATAGATAGATAGATAGATAGATGTGTGTAGTAATCTCCTCGGATATTATCTGTGCATAAATTAAGCCATTACATTACGCTTCATGCGCCTTAGAGGTATGTATTCTTCCCAGTGACTAACACCCAAACCAACATATTAAACGGTTTGAATAAATAACCAGTTAAATGATTTAATTCAAAAGGTATTATTATTATTATTATTATTATTATTATTATTATTATTATTATTATTATTCTACCTCCTCCTCCTCCTCCTCCTCCTCCTCCTCTTCTTCTTCTTCTTCTTCTTCTTCTTCTTCTTCTTCTTCTTCTTCTTCTTCTTCTTCTTCTTCTTCTTCTTCTTCTTCTTCTTCTTCTTCTTCTTCTTCTTCTTCTTCTTCTTCTTCTTCTTCTTCTTCTTCTTCTTCTTCTTCTTCTTCTTCTTCTTCTTCTTCTTCTTCTTCTTCTTCTTCTTCTTCTTCTTCTTCTTCTTCTTCTTCTTCTTCTTCTTCTTCTTCTTCTTCTTCTTCTTCTTCTTCTTCTTCTTCTTCTTCTTCTTCTTCTTCTTCTTCTTCTTCTTCTTCTTCTTCTTCTTCTTCTTCTTCTTCTTCTTCTTCTTCTTCTTCTTCTTCTTCTTCTTCTTCTTCTTCTTCTTCTTCTTCTTCTTCTTCTTCTTCTTCTTCTTCTTCTTCTTCTTCTTCTTCTTCTTCTTCTTCTTCTTCTTCTTCTTCTTCTTCTTCTTCTTCTTCTTCTTCTTCTTCTTCTTCTTCTTCTTCTTCTTCTTCTTCTTCTTCTTCTTCTTCTTCTCTTCTTCTTCTTCTTCTTCTTCTTCTTCTTCTTCTTCTTCTTCTTCTTCTTCTTCTTTCTTCTTCTTCTTCTTCTTCTTCTTTCTTCTTCTTCTTCTTCTTTCTTCTTCTTCTTCTTCTTCTTCTTCTTCTTCTTCTTCTTCTTCTTCTTCTTCTTCTTCTTCTTCTTCTTCTTCTTCTTCTTCTTCTTCTTCTTCTTCTTCTTCTTCTTCTTCTTCTTCTTCTTCTTCTTCTTCTTCTTCTTCTCTCTTCTTCTTCTTCTTCTTCTTCTTCTTCTTCTTCTTCTTCTTCTTCTTCTTCTTCTTCTTCTTCTTCTTCTTCTTCTTTCTTCTTCTTCTTCTTCTTCTTCTTTCTTCTTCTTCTTCTTCTTCTTCTTCTTCTTCTTCTTCAGAGACAAATGTTGATTTTTATCACCTTTTTCTTTGTTTTTTTTTCTTTTTTTAATCACGCCAAGCAATGCGATAATGCCACTAAGACGCAAGGGGCTACTGGAGGTAAAAGAGAATGAAAAGACTTTAGAAGGAACTGGAAACCCAATTCTAAACAGGGAATAAGGGATAAACCTTTGCTCCTGTTCAAAAGACCTGCTGAGTGAACTGGACGATAAGTGAACCTATCTACTCCTATATCTACTGATATCGTGAACGCCCTTCCTAAATTAAAACTTCAGCGATCAGCAAATAAATTGATGAGAACATTGTTCTCGGACACATATACGGACTATAAACCACTTGATCAGACAATTAACGCAGTAAGATCTGTAAAACCAAAACCGACTGAGTGAATAAATTAGGGCATTTGCATCAGGTTCTCAATCTGATGCAGGAAAACGCTCCCAGACACAGACGACCTGAAAAAAATGTGACGAGATGGCTGCGATGTTTTATTGCTCCCGCTGCATAGTCCTGACTTGGCTCATTCAGTTTTAGAGCCCGAAATGAGATTTATTCAGGAAGCGGTTCCACACAAATGGCACTGTTGTTGTACCGATGCAAAGGTGGTTTCAGGCACTTGACAATACGTGTTTCGATGACTTCATTTTCGCGGTTGTTGGGACAATTTCATCGATCTCGATGGCGACAAGGTGGAAACGTAGCCACGTAGTGCCATGATACGTATGTGCACTGGTATGTGTAAACTTGTATGTAGCCAAGTTGATACATTTCCCTTCAGAAATCTATGATTGAGTTTCAGTGTGTATGCTACCGTCTATAGAGGTTTAATAAGTTTACTTGTTACGGCTTAAAAGAAACTGGAAGAAATACGGATTAGAAAGAGTGCAAAGCGCCAATATTCATAGAAAGGAGACTGATTTACTATGATAAACAGGAACCGAAATTTTGGATTTCATTTTGGGCTTGAAGATCCGATCACAGGCAAATATGCAATTATGAAGAGTGCAAAGCGCCAACATTCAAAGAAAGGAGACTTTTCAGATTATATAATGAAAAGATGAAATATCAACAATATACCTGATTAACCCCCAGCACATACACGCTTTCTCTATCACTTTTTGCATGTCATTATAATAGTTGTTTTGCGCCAATACAAAAAAATAACGGTGGACTCGAACATTTTAAAGCAATTTTTCTCAACATTTCTTCCGTGTGGCCCAGTTTTAGCGTTAAAAAATTCAGACGCACATAAGAACAAACAGAAATTCCATGTAACAGGAAATACATTTTATTTACAAACACAAAATGTTGTAGAAAATATAAATCCTGACTAATAATTCCACTGCTGCTGGTGTCAATATCTATCAGTTTGTCAGGTTCAAGTCTCGTTACAGTTTCAAGCGTACGTCTCCGCTGTTTTCAATCTGTAATTAATTACGTTTATTTGTGAGTATAGGATTTGCTGCAGAAATTCCCGCCTCAATTAACCAAGTGGCGGAAAAATCAAGTAAGAAGGGTAAAACCTTTTCAAAGAGCAAGTGATGACAAATTTTAGTTAAATAATTTAATTATTTGTCTTTAATAATAAAGTAAAACAATTTATGCTTCCATAATCTTACGCCAGTGTGGAAAATTATTCTCAATGCTCACATATTTTCCATGGGCCCAGGTTGTTTTAAAGCGCTCAATATCAAAAGCTAACACATTGGTAGCAACAAATAAAACTCAACATATTGTCCCGATTTTTTCCAGATCTGGTATCAGCTCGTCAGGTGGTTTGTTAGTTTTACTACATCTGTGAAGCTCCGAGTTGAGATAATTTGAGCATTCATTTTATTGTTTTAAGTTTGCTCTGTTTCTGGGGAAATAGTTCTATAGATCTCTCTCTCTCTCTCTCTCTCTCTCTCTCTCTCTCTCTCTCTCACCCTCCCTCTCTCTCAGTATACATAAACATATATATATATATATATATATATATATATATATATATATATATATATATATATGATGTAATGAGAAAAAAGTTATATATAAATTCTAACGTTCACAGTATTAAGCCAAAAAGGGCTCGATACCGATAGTAGAGCTATAATTATTTATTATATACAACAAGCACGCTTCTAACAAGGAAATATTTGATAAGCACAAGAGTGTCTATAACAAAATCCTTACCGATGGTGGTTACAGATCTTCCGAAATTAAATACAGAGAATATTTTAGTTACTCTAAAAAAACAATAGAGGAAGGAGGATAATTTAGTATGCACGTCACTTCAACAAATTAGTCCGTACCAAAGTAGGACAAAAATTCTTAAATCTAATTAACGAGCATTTTCCTACGAAGAGTAAATTAAGTCAAATCTACAGCCGCAATACCTTAAAAATTAGTTATCTAGACAAAATTATTAAATCGCACAACAATAGAATACTGAAATTTCATAACGATAATAAACGCAACCTAAACACAAATTCTAATACACCCCAAGAAAAAGAGCCATGTAATTGCAGAATCCCCGATCAATGCCCATTATTAAACAGGTGCTTAACGAAATCCATAGTGTATATGTGTTATATCTAATCAAAAAGAGAACCCCAGAGATATTAAGCTGTATGTGGGATCAACTAGCAGAGCTTTTAAGGATATATATCACATAAACTCTTTAAAATGCGGGCAAACGCAATATGACATCACTTTCGAAATATTTTTGGAAACTGAAAGAGGAAGGAAAACACTTAAGGTTAAATGGAAAATCCAAAGACAAGCCAGAACTTGCAATTCTCTGAACGAACCTTGCTTTTTATGTTTGCAGGAGAAAATATGTATTATTGAACTTTTGAACAACACCAAGTTATTATACCAAACATATGAAAGCACAGTTTTTGTAGACATATTAAAGATCTAACATTACAATCTTGCTAAATTCTTAATTCAATAGCTCTAAAAGTTTTAAAATTATAACTCACCTCCTTTGATATATTTCCTACCTTCTTATGTACCTCTCCGCCAATATATCTTAGATTATGATTCTTAAGATATCCCCCCTTTTTTGCATATATATTACTAGTAATACTCTCAGATAAATTGTTTTACACCCGTACTTATTCTACACGTTATACTGTCCCCAAAAAGGTCAAAATTAGATTATAAAAGTTATATTAATATCCCATACTTTTTTCTACTCATACTTAATTTATAAATCACTTGTATATCCCTAAACTTATATATTCAACATTCTCTCCCCAGTCCACAACCGATTGGAGGTCCTTTTCAATTTGAGCTGCCAGGTTAATTTTGTCCGCCTCAGTAGATTTGTGCTTGAGGCAGGAGTAAATAGTAGTGTCGTCAGCGTAGATACCGACTTGGGAGTCTATGGCGTCTGGAAGGTCATTTATAAATATGAGGAACAGAGTAGGGCCAAGGATGGAGCCTTGAGGAACACCAGCGGTAGTGGGATAGGAGTTGGAGAAGAATCCACTGAGAACAACCTTCAAATCCCGGTTTGATAGGAACGATTGAATTAGGTCAAACAATCGACCTGTGATACCATAACCCCGGAGCTTGCGAAGGAGGCCGGCATGCCAAACCCTATCTAATGCTTTGGAGATGTCAAGGGCCACGGCACGGGCTCCCATCTCGCCTATGGAACTCCCTTCCCTATTACTGTTTCCCTGACAAATACAATCTCCAACGGTTTAAGTGTAGCGTCAATCGTCATCTCCAATTGCCTTGATCTATCCACTTCCTGACATCTTTCATTCCTATCTGCTCTCGCTCTATATCTCCCGTAACCCCCCTGCCTCGATCGACCCTCCGTCCTTCTCTTTCTCCACATCCCTTCCTTTACCACTCCTATCTGCTCTTCCTCCAACCCTTCTGTAACCCCATGCGTGATAGTGGCCACCGGCCTTGCTTGGGGTGATACGCTTAAAAAAAAAATAAATAAATAAAAAAAAAAAATACCAAGAAGAAACCAGCACTTCTAAATTTATTAATTTACAAAACACTTCCATCGATTAAAGAATTAGTAGTTATAGCTGCAACATAAATATATGCAATTCACCTTTAGCTAGGTTTTTTTTTATAGTAAACCAAAAAAGCATTCCCAATTACTACTATAACTATCGCTAGAATTTATCCCTCCTACCATCGTATTACTATCTCCTATTCCCACCGTTCCTCCACCACCCCTCACTCAGGACGCTTGTAAGATGATGTGCCTAAACTTTTGATCGTGGCTATCGGTAAGGAATCTTTCCTGACTAGCCAGCGTTCAACACCCCATCCATCCCCCACCGAACTGCTATCAACAAGCACTATTGTTTCACTCCGTCACCTTTTTGGTTTATGTATATTTTTCCTCAAGCGAATAGAAAAAAAGGAAGTGACGTTTCACATGCGGCTTGCCTACTAGCAGATCTGTTCATACCCATTTAAAATTCTCACCCGTCGAGGTGCAGTTTGAAATGCACCGAAACTAAGTTGCGTCTTTGTAGGGAGTAAACTGTTTTTGTCTATATGATAAAATTATAATATATATATATATATATATATATAGATAGATAGATAGATAGATAGATAGATGCATATGGCCTGACGATTATATTTAGCATGAAACAGACTGTCGCCTAAAATGTCAACTTTTATATTTACATATGCTCTATCCCTGATATTGAGCAACTTAACCCATAAATATAGCATACCTTAAAATTATATTTGATATATATATATATATATGTGTGTGTGTGTGTGTGTGTGTGTGTGTGTGTGTGTGTGTGTGTTTGTGTGTGTCTGTGTGTGTCTGTGTAATGGCTGACCGCTCGTATTCAAGTATGCCTGCATAAATAGGACGACTTGCCAGTCCCTATTGCAACAGTTCAACACCTACAGAGCCCACCTGTGTTTTATTTTTCACTTCAAATGTTCTGAGCAGATATTAGTTACACTTTCTGTGATATCGCATTATCTGGCGTGATCAACAGTCTGAACAAAGCCAGTACACTGAAACTATCGGTCACGATGACCTGTGATTTCGTGTGCTAGCACAAACAGCGAAAGCTTCCAAATAGTTCGTTCTACCCTGTTTCATTCATAAGGCTTGGGTTACCTCTGGGGATGGTTTTCAGTCACTTTCTAAAGATTCTGCACAATGGGATCGCCTCCACAGGTTGATAGAATCAAGATGTCATATATATATATATATATATATATATATATACGTGCATAAATACAAGTTTCCCAGATTTAGTATCTGTTCGGCAGGGGCTTTGATAATTATACTATATCTACGAAATATAGGTTTAATATTCATATATATATATATATATATATATATATATATATATATATATATATATATATATATATATATAGTTTATATATATATATATATATATATATATATATATATATATATTATGATGTTTATATATACATATATATATATATAGTGTTTATAATTTACCCTTTTTCTGAATATCTCCCTCTCTTCCTTTCTCTCTCTCTTTCTTTCTTTCCATATAAATATACATGTCCCTTAATGTCCTAATCAATCCAAATTCGTAAGTAATTATATTGGATATACTACAACATGCCTAATAAGAAGACTCGCGTTAAATCTCTCTGACCATAGCTCAATTAGGTAACATTTAATTACACATGGAGACCTACCAAACGCTGTCCGTTACATAACCGTTGATAATACAAATATAATAGTATCATCCATATCACCTGGAAAAGTGTTTTGAAAATAAGATATTCCTATAATTCTAGATACATATATAAAACAATCAATACCTTCAGTTAAAAGTAAAAATAAATGTCATTCTTGATAATGGTTAGAAGTTTCCCCAGAGCGTTCGGACATACAAAACATCTGAACAATTTCTATTTAATTTACGTCCAGAAAAGAAAAAAATATAAGAACGCATGAAATATTAAATAAAAACTTAACCACATATATATACCAGCATAGATACAAGCCGATATGTGTCTGTATATACAAACATTAATTTTCTACGTAGACAATGTGGTGTATGGTTACTACATGTTTTTGTTTGAAATTCCACTCGTCGCTTCATATGAGAAAAGCTATCTCCCAAATATAATTTTAAAAGACATTCCATTGTAACTCGCTGTCTTCTTTTCCATCAATGATACATCCTCATTGTTTTTTAAGAAATTCCTGCTTCATTTCCTCCATTTCGTATTTATCCCGGCTCCAGGTCTAATCATCAAACTAACTTTCCTTTCACTCGCTTTTCTTGCAATCCCACTTGCTTTAAAAAGAAAAAAAAACGTGCTTTTATGTTTATGGTTACTGTCCGTTCTTTTAAAACGCTGTAGCTATCTTCTATTGGTGCTATCGGATAATACTTAATAACAAAATGCTAAGTGAATATAGATAAAAACAAACTTGGATGGTTTATTAAAAAATGCACAAATAAAAACACCCATCTTATTTTACCCACTGATGGCAGGAAATATATTCCCTAACATTCATATTCCAGTGCTTATACGCGCAAAAATATACGGACAAAAAATTTTTCAAACTATTCGTCCCTCAAAGTCGTAGAAATATAAATCATCAAGGATACAAAAATATCAAGTCTAATACAGTTGAATGACGAAAAACATTAATAAAAACGAAAATACCCTAAAAGCCATTGGCGGGAAAAGAATATCTGATTCCTTTGTGAATGAAATGACATGTTTTTATTCCTTTCAAAGATTTTCTACCATCATTAGATGAGAAAACAACAATGGGATATAGACGCTTACTTAAGTGAACTTTTTTCTTTCTCCTTTCCCTTTCTCCTTTCCTATTCATTTCTTTCTTTCTTTTTTTTCTTTTTTTTCTTTTTCTTTTTTATGGATATTAATATCGTTTAGACCTTCTTTCTGTCTTTCTTTTTCCTCTTTATGCCAGAAACATTTTAGATGTGTTAATTCTATTTCTTTTTTCTCTCATTCTTCTTTATTTTTGTTTCATTGTTTCTTTCTTTCTTCCTTCATTTCTTTTTTATCCTATCTTTAATCCATATTTCTTTTTCCATTCATTGTGTTCCTTCTTTCTTTTTCCTATCTTTCTTCATTTCTTTCTATTTTCTTTCTTTCTATTTCCTTTCTTTTTTTTCTTTCTTTTCTGAAAATCATTGTTGTTTTCATCCTATTTTTTTTCTTTTTGTTGATTTCCTTATATATTTTCTTTCCTTAATTTCTTCTTATTAATTAATGTTGCCGTCTTACCTTATTGCTTTTACCTTTTCTTTCTTTCTTTCTTTGTTACATTCTTTCTTTCTTTTCTCAAAATGATTGTCGTTTTCATCCTACTTTCTACGTTTATAGACTTTCTATATATTTTTTCCTTAATTTCTTCTTCTTAACTCCTATTTCTGTCTTTCCTTTTCTTTCTTTCATTTTCTGTACTTCAAAAATTTATCTTGTTTTTCTTCAGATAGTTTATTTTCACCTTCTTCTTTTCATGCCAGTTCCTTTCCTTTTCAGTTTGATTTCTCTTTGTTCATACCCCGATATATATTTTGTTGTTTGTTTATTCAAAATACATTTTTCTTCCAAACCTCATTTCAATTTTCTACGTTATCTACCAATTTTCTCCGTTTTTCTTTCTTTTCTCGTTTCATTTTGTCTTTCTCTTTCTTTTTTCGCTTTCATTTTGTTTTCTATCTTTTCTTTGATTATTTGTTCTTCTTTCTTTCTCGTTCTTTTAATTATTTTTGGTATGTGACGTTACTTTCGTTTCATAATAAAAATGTACACAAAAATTTATAATCAAATCCATTTTAATTTCCAATCATACACGGTGAATGGTCCACTGTTCTTTCTTATTAGATAGATAGATAGATAGATAGATAGATAGATAGATAGATAGATAGATAGATAGATAGATAGATAGAATTTTATAGATTTACCTATTTATTAACAGCGAGAAGTTTGGAATATTTATCTGCACCAAGCTTTCAATAGTCAGCATCCAAACTCTCACCAGAGTTTTAACACACAAAAGATAAATACTTAGCTATTCAAGATACCTATGTGTTCTGATGCTAATGGTGACGGTAATATTGCCGTTTCCTTATAAGGAAACGTTAGACATTCATTGACTGGGTAGCCAGTGCTGCTGTCCTTTGAAATTTATAAAACATTTCTATTAAAACATTTTTTTCTGGAAAATAAGTTTCTCAACTCCAGTAACAGTTTCCAGTATTGGTGGGGGTTTCCTTCGCACCTTTTGTTTAAGGTAGTGTGGAATTTCACACGTGAGATAATTTCTGTTTATCTGGTATAGTTCGAAAACGCTAAGACCTACACGCTTCACTCAATGGAAGCCATTTTTAAACCATCGATCGGTTGTATCTTAGATATCTGTTTTAGATATTTCTGAACGTGTCTGGCGTGATGCATGTTACCCATATGAAAGTCTCGCTCTGATGAGACTATTGAAAGACATAAGTCGAGTATTTTTTATTAATATTTTTAGCAAACTACCACTAGCACACCCTACTGTATATTTCAATTTCCTTTTCTTCTATAGTAAATTTGTTATAACATATCCATACACCAAGGTATTTGAAGTTTTTAGTATTTACTAATTCCACATCCTAACGTTTTATGATGGATAGGTGCCATCACTCCCTTCATACCAATTCCAGATCATAGTTTCTGTTTTGGAAAGGTTTACCTCTAGTCCTCTTTCTTGAAACACGTTGTAGAGGATGTGGATTTTGGTAATCCTTCAATTAAGCGGCGTAATATAAACTGCTATTCACCGAGCGGCTGAAAATCAATACGTTTATTACAATTAAATATTATTACAACTGGTAATGGTGGACTATGCAACAAATAAATGCTGAAAACACGGGATTGTTCTTTTACCGCAGAATTCAAAATGCCGCTGATGAATAACGACGTTGTAGGAGTATATGCCATGGTTGATTCCCTCGATTCCAGCATATGCAGCCCAGCCATCTGAAACAATATGGCTGAATATGGCTGAATATACTGCACAGTCGCCGCTTTCAGAGTCTTTGCTCGCCGATCCGGCACCTCAACTAAGAGACACTTTTCCGAACCCCGCTCGATACCACTGAATACCCGATGAGTAGGGCGACATTGGCCACAAAGATATTTACAAAAAGAAAACCATTAAAAGATATAAATTGACAATTTACGACGTTTAAGTGAAGAACTTTGACAGATTATTTTACGCCGTTTATGTGAAGGATTACCGGGAAGTTTTTCTTCATGATCATTCTTAACCCAACTATTAATGCCTATGTCATCGGCATAACCCCCACACACACACACACACACACGCGCGCGCGCGCGCGCGCGCGCACACACACATACTCATTATCAGTACAATGGAGGGAAAGTAAACAGAAATCTGTTTTCTATTAATAAATTCGTTTAGGGTCTGGTATTGAATGCTTAAATGGTGAGTGCCCATCTCTTCACATCTGTGTTTGTAAATGCACTGTGTATAGTCTAGTCTTTAAATAGCTTGAAGCCATCATTTCTTCCTTGTCGTACACCTGATGAGGTTTGGAATGTTTCTGTAGTGGGTCCTTGCAAGACACGAATGACTTTATGGACCGATATAGTTCTTCTATTTGATCTCATCAGTTCAGCCAGAGCTTGGAAGGCGGTTTCTAATGAATGAGAAGAGAAAGCCGCTATTGATGTCTTCCTATACTGCTGTGAGTTCAACATAGTAGATATATTTTTTTCTCTTAGTGAAGTATACAATTTCCTGTGATTGTTTGATGACAAATATGGCATAATTACACAGAATAACAGCCAAATGAGTTGATTCTCATAGAAAGGTAAGGGTCTAGTTAGTACCATAATCATTAACACTTTCAACTTAATCAACCCAACTCAGGTATTTCTGTACGTATGAGTGTTTTGAGGATTACATTTTGTTTCCATAATGCGTTAATGCTCGATACTCGCTATCTTTTGGGAAGGCGCTTCAAATTCCAAACTTCCTTCATGAAATTTAGAAACTTATTTTTACGTTAGGGGAGTGGTTATGTTATTTTTCAAAGCTCAGCGTTAATGTCAAGTGATGCTTTTCTTCTTTAGCCATTTTACAGGTTTCTTTACTTCCTCATCATTAGCTTCGTTATTGTTTATATTTGAAAGCAGACAGTGTAATAATCTGATTTATATTGATGTTTGTACTAATTTCGCGTGCCTAGTGTGTCCAGGATTGAAATGTGATTCGAAGTAGATTTTTTTTTCAAACTAGGACATCTCTTCTGTTTTGGTTTCAGTTGTCTGGTGTTATTGTGATTTTTCACTTTTCTCCCCATCTCAATACATTGTCTATGCTGTATGGCTTCGTTAATTTGGCTTCTAATTGTCTGGAGATATTGGTTTCTTAGTACCTTATTTATTTATTTTTATATTCTCCCTTCCATCTATTTTCCCGTGTTTATTTCTTTCTTCTATCAATATTTTCAAATGAAGATTGTCCTCACACGGAAAGATCATTTTTCAAATAAATATTCTTGGAATCGTCTCATGGAGATATGATTACATCATTTGATTCATCTATGTTGTTATGGTCAAGAACTAGGGACAACAATTTGGGCTCTAGTTTATCACAGAATTCTATTCTCATATTTACATTTTTAATGGTTATGCCTAATTGTTTTTCGTGGTTTATGTGAGCGGATGTGGATTATTTTCTTAGCTGGTGTTATCAGTTTTGTTACGAGAAGTCTATGATCAGATTCAAAGTAAGAGTTATATATTCTGACATGTTAAAAATTTCCTAAGCCAAGAGCAAGTGATGCTGAAGACAATTATCGTTTTGGTTACTCTTATTTTAGCTATGCCATATGATCAAATATTTCATGGGGTGGTCAAACCATACGTCTAGGATGAAATATCGTTTTTTGAGTAACAAAAATTTAACAAGTCTTCACCATTGTTGCTCGAAGCTTCTCTTTCAAAGGATGATGTCTTCTTCCATTACAGGAAGAGTGGCGTTCAAAAACATTAGAGGTAGCATTAAAACACCATTAATACACAAATCTCTACAACACAAAACTTAGTTAACACTTTATAAAAGTAATCTTTATCGCGAACAACACTTTATATCACTTGGGGCGTAGGCTGACATCACTCGTATTTTACAAACATTAAAGATATGTCGGCAGTTTTACTGGTGCAAGATATTTGCAATTATAATATCTAATGATTTACACATTGCAATTTCAACTCCATGCTGCATTTTCGCCTTTAGTTTTTAAGAGCTTTTACCACCAAGTCGACTTACCTCTTGCATACAGACTACATCAATGTTTGAATGTTTGCATTAGACTAAAATTTAATGCACCCTGACATCATTTAATCCTGCCTGGACGTTGTTTTGTCCTATTTTCTATGTGAAAATATTTCTAAGTTTTAATTTTTATTCAATTATTTATTTGTTGGTAGATTAGGTGAATAACTAGACCTTTCCTTAACATAGATAGATAGATAGATAGATAGATAGATAGATAGATAGATAGATAGATAGATAGATAGATAGATAGATAGATTAGACACATGGCAATTATGGAGTTTACAGGTATCATTATATACTGCTTCACTAACACAGAAGACTGAATTAGCGTACATTTTTAATGTTCGCGTTCAAAATCATATTTCCTAACTAACTTCACTTCAACGTAAATTCGAAAATCGTCTGTTAGCACTGTTGATAAACTCGCTAACATTTTAGCCATCAAACATTCAAACATAAGAATAGAAAAAACTTTTTTTTACGTATATGTGTCTCGGTACAAGTGAAGATTCGTCTATTCTTCTATATTTATTAAGCTTACGTTACCATGGTACAAAGCCAAGTTGGAAGAAATAGGATTTAAATATGTTTCTACAAATAATTTAAACGGGAATATCTATCCTTCTTTGAAAATCAGCATTTAAATATTAACTTTTACCTGAATGCCCAAACCTATCTTTGACACCAATGTGGAATATTCGGTCACCAGACAAGAACTATGCACAGACTTAAATTTAGTCACAAGCTCCCAGTTAAGACCCCAAGACTAGACCCAGAGCTCACAAAGAACTGGCAACACAAATTACATGTTTAAATTTTTTCAGTTCGTTCATTACAATGCCCGAGAGTCACTCAAATTGTAGGGTTATTATTAAAATGACTGATAAATAAACGTGCCATATGAATGGAAGAGGTGGCAGGAAGTAAAGATTAGAGAATAAGGTGAATAAATAATGATTGTCCCTTGACTTGAAGAGGTTAAGATCGTCATTTTCAGGGAAGCATCCACACAGGAATCTGTTTCCCAAAGTATCGTTTCTGGGGGGAAAAGATATCTGAATGGAACTTTCTCCTTATATTTGAAATTCGGGAAAAATGTGGGTGATTTGGCTCAATAGAGGTAGCATGGAAATTTGACAAAGTAGGAGAAAAGATGTCTTGATGCCATATAAGGCACAAGACCATTTTTCAGGAGTCCGGGGCATGAATCCACCATCCTGACAAAAATACATTATTCATAAAAGTCCAAGTAAACTCTGAAACATGTTCCAAGCGATACACTATATTTGGCGGTATTATGACATGGGCAGACGAAATGATTTTATCATTATCGGACATTTAGCAAGACTTGAATTGGGCGTGGTTCTCATTTTTGTGGAGTCTTTCTTCGGTCCTAAGGAACCTGAATCAATCCCCAATTTAGTTTAATTGTTGAACACCGATTTGAACCCGACTGCCAAAGTGGTGCTTGACTGACCGGCGCGGTTGATTCTCAATTGACACATTTCGATTTACGAGTTTCTCTTCCAGAACGAAACTCCGCACTGACAGTCTTCATGAGCGACGTTTTCACGTGTAGGGTCAGTGTGTGTAAGCAATTACTTGATATATGAAGACAAGGGTGAGCCTCTATTGATTCGGAAAGAATGAAAACACATAAATGCGCCCATTTCAAATGGCGTGAGTTCTTCGTTAACCAAACCCTGCCTTTTGACCTTCTTTGATTATCTTCCATTCTACAGAATAAGTTTCTTTCTTTTCTTTTTATGCTTTTCGTTTTCTTTTTCCTTCTTCTGTCTGTCTTTTTTCCTCTTATTTTCTTTCGTTGTTCTTTTTTATTTGCTTCTGTTTTTCTCTCCTTTCGTTCCCTTTCTTTCATTCTTTTTTTTTTAATAGCTTTTCTTTTTTCTTATATTTTCTTTCATTGTTTCCTTTCTTTCTCTTTCTCCCTTCTTTTTCACTTTCCTTTAGTTTCCTTTCATTTCTTTCATTGCTTTTTTCCTTTCGTTTTCTTTCTTTTCTTTTTCTTTTCCTTGCTTCTTTTTTTATTTATTTCTTTTTTTATATTTCCTAATTGTGTCATCTTTCATTCTATCTTTATTCATGTTTTTCTTTCTTCTTGTTCATCCTGTTATTTGTATACACTTTCTGTCTTATCAACAGCCCATTCTCATTCTTCATTTCATTTCCCTCGCTGTGCATTTTCTTTTATTTCTCGTATCTTTTTGTTATTTTCAAAGTTAGCATAGAATAAGACTTAGCGAAATGGAAGAAACGTAAAGAGAAGGAAGACTGTCTGCTTTGAAAAGCAGCATTCAAAATTCTGTCTCTTACCTGCGCTCGAACATCCAACAGAGAATACGTGCCTACTTCGGTCCTACACAAGTTTAGTATAGTTGACAATGCAGTGAGGAACGAATTCATTTCACTTATAAATTGGTCGGCGAAACGAATTTGGTAATCCTTTGTATATTCCATTTAAATTCTCCTGCCACCTCTCTTTCTTTTTCTTTCTCAGCCACTTTTTTATTTATTTGTTTGTTTTATTCTATTTTTTTTTTGTTTATTTCATTTATTTATTCTTTGGTGCGTGTGCTTAAATTACATTTTTCTTCTTTTTTTTTTTTACTCCTTCCGTCAAATTCGACTTTAATCTTATGTATCGTCCTCTCTCTCTCTCTTTCCTTTCCTGTATTAAATGCTCGCTCTCTATTACCAACCTTCCTCAAAACTCTCGCTTCAATATTTTCATTCACTTTTATTTTTTCAACATCACTTTCTCTCTTTCTCTTTCCTTCTTTTTCTTTCGCTTATTCTCTCTCTATCTCACTCTCAAACACACACACACATACACATACACACTTTCTCGCTCTTTTTTCAGCAGACACCTACAAACATGCAGAAAAACAGTCCTTCTGAAAAAGAGTACTATCGCCAAGTGCAGAGTGTCTCGGATGAGTGGGTTTTATCGCAACGAAACTTACATCAACAGTAAAAGCAATTCGTCTATTTTGTTCGTCTGCACTGGCGCCACACAATGGCCGAAAGAGGTGATTTGAAAAGAATCGCGCTGGAAAAGGGTGATTTTTCAGCCTCTTTTATTAAAGAGTAACGCAGTGAGGTCAAGTCGGACGGAGCGCGAAAAGAGAAGATGCATTGGTGCGGTTTGGAGTAGATCATTATCGGGGAAATGTCTAGGGCCACCAAGTTAGGCAGAAGTGTCAATGAAGTTGGACCGGGCAAGTGGGCGAAGGTGGAATAGATTGGAAGGGGGTTGAGGAGAAAAAGTCTCTCTCTCTCTCTCTCTCTCTCTCGAGAGAGAGAGAGAGAGAGAGAGAGAGAGAGAGAAGAAGAAGAAGAAGAAGAAGAAGAAGAAGAAGAAGATGTACAAGTCCGATGAGATAGGGAGTTGCGGTCAAAGAGAAATAACGACAAAGATTTCAGAAAAAGAAGAGGAATATGTCGTCAGTGGAGAAGAGAACGTAAAGAGAAAAGAGTGAGAAAAGGTATTTTTTCTCTCTAAGATCGCAATGGGGCTAGGCACAACGCAAATGCACAAAGGTTAGAAGAACAGAAGAGTTGGTGCTGAGGAGAGGATGTGGTAGCGAAGAATTGGAGACGGAAGTAGGAACAGGGTGGTATTGGTGATTGGCGATCGGAAAGCGAGTAGAATTGTAAAGAAAGGCTTACAAAAAGAAAGGTGACAGGGAAGGAAAAAACAAGATGGACAACAGGCAAGGGACAAAGACTGAATAGGCGAACGGACATCAGGAGTCGACCGATTTGAAGTGACCAATGGTAAGGAGCAAAAATACGCAGGAAAAAAAGAATGCAGGAAACTGTAGTATGCTGTTAGTTGAAGCGAAGGGCGAAAAAGCTAGCAATCTATTGTTAACCTACGTGTGCTTAGATACATAGATAAATTACGAGATGCGGGCAAACACTCGAAAGTGTATATATATATATATATATACACACACACACATATATATATATATATATATATATATATATATATATATATATATATATATATATATATATATATGAGTTTCTATATATGTGTAAGTGAGGTGTTAAGACTTGTTCGTGTAGGCGAAGAAAGAGTAGGCAGATGAACGCTGTCAGCCTCTATTTTAAGCAGCTTACTGACGTGCTTGTAAACCAGTAAGTTCACTTAACTCGGCCTCTCAAAGCATTGGTCATTTTGTGTACACTGCTTCACGGAGAATGGGCACCAAATCCACGCAACTCTTTATGCAATGATGCAAGAGTAGATGTTTTCATGGATATTTCAAACAGAACAGAATTGACTTAAAAGATTAAGGGCATTTGTTTGTATGTTTTTATAGTGTTTCATGCTATATGTTATATTAGTATTGACATTATACACCCACACACACACACACACACACACACACACACATATATATATATATATATATATATGGGTATGTGGTCGAGTGGTTAGAACGTTCGCTATCTGATGTTTTCGGACTGGAGGGGTCGATTCCATCTTTGGAAAGTTACCGAAAAACCATACGACGGATTGACTTAAGCCTTATGAGTGAATCTGGGTAGACGGTACCTCTGGGGGTCGTCGATAGCTGTGCTAACACGAAGTCACAAGTCACAAGAGGGTTTGAGCGTACTGGCATTGTTCAGATTGTTGATCTCACTAGATAACACGCTACTTCCCAGAAACTGTAACTAAGTTCCGCTTAGCATAGTTGCAGTATAAATAAGCCACAGGTGGGCTCCGTACGTGTTGAACGCATGTGCCAGAGTAATAGGAATTGGCTAGCAGTCCTAGTAGACGGGTATCCTCGAATACGAATCGCCAGCTATATATATATGGATGTATATAGTAGGACCTCGCTCTCGCTCCCCCCTCTCTCTCTCTCTTTCTCTTTTAAAATATATATATATACATATATATATATATATATATATATATATATATATATATATATATATATATATATATATATATATATATAATAGCACATATGCAGATGCTGAAAAATGTCAATGGCCTAAAAATGGCAGACGTATTTATTTTTCTCAACAAATATGTATTATCCAGTATACTCCCCTTTCTTGTCAATATATATATATGAAAATTTACCCAATAAAAAATTCAAATCAACTAAAAAAGGCACAGTTGATTTATTCACACACACACACACACACACACTTTATCAGAGAGATAACGTAATGCAGTCTTCCAAGGTATTTGCTAAATTTGAATACTCTGAATATTCTTATTCCTCTTTCAAACTTATCGACAGCCTGAGAAATGGCATGCTGTGCTCATGGTACTAACCGCCAACCACAGCGTCTTGAAGATAACTGGTTTCATAGTCAGAAATGAGTTGCAGTACTATTGACGGGATGTTTTTTCTTGACCAAAAGAAAGAAACATTAGAAAGAAAAATGTCCAAGTCCGGCATATCTATCTATGTCTTTCGCTCGCTCCCTCTCTCTCTCCTCTCGCTCTCTCTCTCTCTCTCTCTCTATTCGGAATATACTTGTCGACAACACTAATATAATAGCATCATCCACTTGCAAAAAAGGCTAAAAATAATGGAAGCCTTACTTATAAAATTAAACAAACCAACCCTTAATAATATTAACTTTGAACATGGACATAATATCTTGACCGTGTTTTGAAACAAAAAAAAAAAAAAAAATGAATCACTTTATAAAACACACACAAACTATTTCTAATTCTAACAGTTGAAATACAATCCTTGATAATGGCTAAAAGTATAGCCGAAAGCGCTCGGAAAAGGACATTCGGACAATTTTTATATAATTTATCCTCTGAAAAGAAAAACTTTATTAGATCGCACGAGAAATTATATAAAAAACTAAATAAAAGCACTTTGTCAGTCGTTTTTAATGAAATGTGCTTGAAAGAAGGATTGCTGCCTAAATACACAAATTATATATATATATATATATATATATATATATATATATATATATATATATATATATATATATATATATATATATATATATATATATAGTGTATTTAAGCAGTATACCTCTTTTATACAAGTTTCATTAAAGACGATTGACAAGCGATTGAGATTTTATCTAATTTTTTTATGTTCGTATAAGTAATATCTTTTCTGGACATAAAGTTTGTAAAAGATTTTCAAATATTCCATATATATGAGCACTTTGGGCTATTTGATTACATATTTTCAAGGATGTTGTTTATTTTTAACTGAATATGTAGATTTTTATATATGTTTCTAGGGTGATGGGAATGTTTTATTCTTTTTCCAAACACGGTCAGCACATTATGGCATATGATATGTCCAATGTAATTATTCATTAATTTGCTTTGAACAGAAATGCAGTTCCTTAAGAGACATGTGAATATATATATATATATATATATATATATATATATATGTATGTATGTATGTATATATATAAATACACCCCCCATACACACATACACACACACACACACACACACACACACACATATATATATATATATATATATATATATATATATATATATAAACGTAACAACAGGGTCATCACCCAGCTGCTCATGGTGGTAGATTATACAATCAGATGTCTACTTTCTGAGGTCATCTGTTAGCATTCGACAAGCTAAAGCTCCTCTAAGAATTCGGCATTACAATGAGAAGAACGTCAACTAGAATTAGAAGGTGAACAAAAAACAACGACAGGTGGATCTGCGCATATCCCAGAAGTGTACCTGGATATAGGTGGATGTCCTACAGTACGTGTTCGAGAATTAATCTGTTTCTTTTTATATGTCCCGCATGACCTAGGAGCGGCTGGCCGATAATTTTCACGAACATGTCTCCGCCAAATTGTGCCCTACTTGTTCGGATCACCTGAACATTGCACTGTTGTTGAAAGGACGACTATCCTACGACTACATGACACTAATGATGCTTTGGAGACAGCATTTTGGATAGGATGGTCAACATGAACGAAAACAACAGGTATATCGTTCCATTTTGAATCATATCAAGTCGATTCTAAGAGTAGATAGCGTCGCCTATCACTCGATTCACACTCCTTTCCAGTCTACTGAATAAGGGTAGAGGTTTATCCCATGTTTCTGGTTCCTTCTAAAGTCTTCTCATTCTCTTTCACTCCCAGTAACTCTTTGCGATTTAATGGCGTTATCACGTGAGGTGAAATAATTAAAATATAAATCTTCGGGACTAAGGGCGGTTTTATCGTATAATTATTTTCAGCTTTATTAAGTTAAATATGTGTACACATATCTTTTGAAAATATACTGATTTTTAGTATCTTTGTTTCCCTTTCTGTTATAGTTTGTTTCAGTTACTTGTCTTTCCAAAGATCGATAGCATCAAGAAGTCAAATTCCTGACAAAGCATCCATGGCACAAAGTCACAAGTCATCGTGAACGAGGATTTGGGCATAAGTGACGTTGTTCAAACTGCTGATCATGCCAGATGATGCGGGCTCTCCCAGAAGCCCGTAACTAAGGCCCGCTCAGCATAGTTGCGGTATTAACGACAGGTGGAGTGCTGAACAAACCTGCTCGAGCAGCTGTTTGTGGTATGGATTAGCTGTTAGACTAGAGATTTGATATGGTAATTATTTATGACTCAACCTAATAGAATGAACCGACAGCCTAGAATAGATGTATATGAGAATTTCTGTCGGGTTTGTTACATTCCCTTACACACAAATACCCTTGACAAATGTATGAATCCATCTCTTGTCTCCCGGCTATGGGTTAAACATCAGGACAGTCTGGTTCTGTTGTGGCCTTGTTAGAGCAAGAAATAAAGACACAAGAGAGGAATTGAGTTAAACAAATATATTAATACAAACATATACAAACGAGAGTGTTACAGCAAGAATTTTCGGTCCGACTGTCAGAAATGACTGCTGGAAACTCCCCTCTCTAAATGGCAGTACCTGCTCCTATTTATAGTTGGGCGAGTCCATGCGTGCATGGGTAAATTACCATAACAGGTTCCTATAGCCTTGGTTGATGACCAGTCTATCGCCGAAAAATACGGCAAACTAATGCGGCAAAAACTGCCTAGTCGGTCATTAAACTAAATAAACATCGTCACCCAAGCGTAATCTCATATGGCACCTAACTGACTGATATGAGAAAAGAGATAATTTCTATGCAAAGAAAATCTCAGAGAAGCAATGCAAATTGCTGCAAATAATGTTAAAGACGAAACAGAAAATTAATGGTTGAAAGAATAAGGAAGTCGATAGAATGTCACTAAATATTAATTTATTCGGCTCTATGGAACTGTAACCAAGCGTCAAATAATGACGTGTTTTTGTTGACTATATCTTGTGAATTTTTCTAAGTGTATGTTGCATTGTGTTTGCATTATAAAATCTGACGCTACACTAAATGTTGTTATCAATATTTTTAATAAGCAGAGATAACAGAAGCTGAAACTAAACCGATATTTTGCTCATGCAACTATAAGTAAAAACTGGAAATTTTCCCCAAATCTACCAAAATCTTATTGTGAAAACATTGACTTGCATATTCAGATTTGAGAGAGTGAATATTAAAATCTGTATATTTATAGCAAGAAAGAGAATGAATTATTTCAGTCAAAAATGTCGACTTGTAAGTCGACTTTTTTGACTAATACTAAACAATGAGCAGAAAGCCTTGAAAAAATAATCCTTAAAATGGTGAAATATTAATAGATTAAGGAAAGAAAAGAAGAAAATAAGACTAAAAAAATATACGCTTTCTAAAAAAAATTGTAAGAAAAAAGAAAGCATTTATTTTGTTCGCATAATTTAGCAAGTGTTCACCTCCCACCCCATAGCACCAACATCTTTTCACATGTGCAGCCATGCGCGAATTTCAACACGGAAAGTTAATATCATTGGAACGGAGGGTCAGCACTAGGGTTACACGTGCTGTGACAATCAGGGGCCGCTTGCTCATCCAAACGCCGACTTTTCTCAATACAGCTTCTCAGGCGGAGATCATACCTCACCGGAAATTGTCTCTCCTTCCTCTCCCTCTCCAACTCCCTCTCTCCTTCTCTTCCTCCCTCCCACACCAAGTTCTCCATTTTTCAAACCCACCTACTGGTTCCAGATTTCGGCACGTTGCTGCTTCATTAGGTACCCAAAGTTACAGGCTACTCGGCATTTCTCCTCCCTCCGCCATTCGTCGGGTCTCACGAAATCATCGACCTACACAAGTGCCACGTCTGAGTTTACTGTATTGATGGCTGTAACGAACACGTAAGTGGCGAACGCGAGGTCGCTCACAATATCTGGGGAAAAGCGAATCTGTTAGACTAGAGATTTGATTTTGACCGTAATGAGTGGAACCAGAGTAAAGGATAAAACCAATAAAATGGTCGCCTCTTTTCAATGACTGACAAAATCTCTCAAACCAGATTGATAAGCTGGGAAATGTCACAAAAATGAAATAAGTTGTCTCCTGTAAATTTCATCGTACTGTCTCTTATATAGAAATAGATACATCTGGGTATGTATGTGTATGTGTACTGAAACACACACACACATGTACACATATATATGCATACATATATATGGGCGTATCAGCGAATAGGTAGAACGTTCGCTTCCCTAGACGAGACCGGGTCTTATGGTCGGAATCTACTCGGCCACGTGCCCATATATATATATATATATATATATATATATATATATATATATATATATATATATATATATATATATATATATGTGTGTGTTGAAACTTGACTAATGCATGGAATAATAATGCAACCACAAAATGTAGTTAGAATAAAATGTATTGAAACAAGAAAGTGTACACAATATTTACATATAGTCTTTTGTATATTCCTGGGAAGACCGTTCCTGGAGAATGTGTTGACTAAGTCGCAGTCGGGCAGAGTCTCTAGTTGGATCGCTTGATTCGCCTCCCTGTCTTCCGGTACCAACCATATTTATATCGTCGGTACTCCGCTATGCAAATTAGGTGGATCCTACTACAACAGTATGCATATATATGTATGTATGATTTATCAGGAATGTGACTTCTTGATGCTATCAGTCTTTGGAATATTGATGAAAAAAATACCACGAAATGACAGAAGACTTGTGAGTGAAATTGGTTAGATGAAAATGTTCATAAACAGTCGATGGTTGTTCTAGCACAAAGTCACAAGTCATCGTGACCGAGGATTTGGGCATAAGTGGCGTTGTTTAAATTGCAGATCACGCCAGATGATGCACTCTCCCCATGAAGCTTGTAACTAAAGCCCGCTCAGCATAATTGCAGTATTAACGACAGGTGGACTTTCTGAATGCTGACCGCCCCCCCCCCCGAGCAGCTGTCTGTGATATAGACTAGCTAGTAACCCTAACAGACGGTTACGTTGTTAATTTTTTTTTTATCTCTCTTTCCTTGCGCACGCGTACATACAGGTGCGAGGTATAAATTTCGTCTAAATTACTCAAAATTTTAAAATAACAGTGACATCTCATTTTAACAGATATATTTACCAAAATTACACCAAAATATCTTGAAATACTTCAACCATAGCCTCCAGACGACTTCGGAATCTCCTGCAACTCTTCTGGGCGGTCTCCTTGTATAAATTGGTGAATGATACCATAATACTTGCCTTCAGTTCATCTTTGGTGTTAAAAGTTTTTTTGGTCTTTCGCTCAACTGCGCCCGCACATAATAATCAAGGGGTGCAGTCTGAGTATTTAGGCGGCCATATATCATGGGTGATGTGTCGCAGAAATTATCTGACAGCCATGACTGGATTCTCTTGTTTGTTTGGCATGGTGCAGAGTACTGTTGTCCGACATGGTGTTTTCCAGCAACCTCCCTTTTGACCCCGGGTAGCACTACCTCTTCAACGCACTTGATGTAAGTCTCCATGTTGAATCTGGGGCCCTGTGTGAAGATAAATGTGGCATAACGTCGCCATCATTATTGATCACTCCAAAGACTTTCGTAATCACCATTAGACTCGTCCAACTCTTTCCGAATCCTCTACACAGTACTCAGGTTAGCAGCCAAACACTCTGAAATGTTTGTGTTGGAGCACCCAGCGGGAATGCCAAGCAGTACAGCATGCCGTTTCCGAATTTTTGGCGAAGTGAATTAAGTTATGGTGCTCTTTTTCTCACAGACGGTGCCCAACTGACCCTACTATACTGTGCAGTCGTCAAAATCAAAAATAAACAACGTACCTGCTCGAAATTAAAAATATAAAATAACGAAAATTTGCCCATCGCAACCTGTACACAAACACACATACATAGATATATTTATATATAACACACCCATATATGTATATATATATATATATATATATATATATATATATATATATATATATTGTGTGCATTTAGGCAGCATTTTTTCATTAATACATGTCTCATTAAATAAAATAGATAAGCGTTGTCTCTATATTTTATGTAAGTTTTTTTCATATAGTCTGATAATCTTATGTAAAAAAAAGTATGTATCAATATTGTGATTTTCTTTCATTATTTAATGATAATGTTATTAAGATTATCAGACTATATGAAAAAAACTTACATAAAATATATAGACAACGCTTATCTATTTTATTTAATGAGACATGTATTAATATATATATATATATATATATATATGCGTGTTTGTGTATGAGCTATATGTTATATATGTGTGTGACAGTGCGCGCGCAAGGAAAGAGAGGGAAAAATCTAACGAGCAACTTATTTCACTTTTGAATATGTTTCTGTGCATGTGTGTGTTTGTGTGTTTATTATTACTCTGTTGGTGGAGACTAAAATACGCCAACTGCACCTACTGCAGAGGGTTACACCTCATTAAAAAGCGGCCTCCTACCAAGTAACAGTTCAACAACTAAAGTATAAAAGTGACCAATGTTCACCTATCGACTCAAGTACAAGCACGATCATTCTTCACGTCTGTACTCAAAGATAAAAACTACCAATATTTATCTATATACTCAAGTATAAACACGACCCATGTTTACCTGTAGACACAAGTATGAACACTAACAATGTTAAGCTTCCGTTTTTACCCGGAAATCTTGTATTATGCGTGTTCTCCACCAAGTCGCACAACCTCAAGCAGATAACACCTCTCGAAGAATATTTTGAAGAGCCAAGCAACGTAGACTTCTGAAGCTTTATTCCGATTTTTTTCATGTACATCTATAAGTTTGCTATTATAGACCCCCAAAACTTCCTAATATAACTGGGACAATAGTGGGATGAACGTCCTATATTTTGGTAACCTCAGTTCTAAGGTCAATGTATTTTTAAGCTTTCCCATTTCTTTGCCTCAAAGATGCAATCTGTATGGATGTTGAAATCCCAGAAGAACTTGAAGCAGTACCATTTCTGGTGATTTCATGGTTATACTTCCTACAGATTTATATTATTATTATTATTATTATTATTATTATTATTATTTCCTTTAATTTCTGGTGTGTATTCATTTTTTTCTGGGTCCTGACTAGAGACCTAAGGTCAGAAATGCCATCATGACATTTTCCACTCACCAGTTAAAAAGAAAAACATATTTTACATGGATAAAGCCATTCGTAAGATGTGGGCTGTACTCGTGAGAACAATCTTATGTATTTCTTTAAGGCATGGGTTACCAGAAATCCCTACAGTGAGTCTCTTGGAGTCTGTTGGAGTTTCTCCAATAAATCTGAGGGCTCCAACTACAACAGGAATTTTGATGTTCTCGTGTGCCACATTTTTGAGATTTCGATTTCAAGGTTCTGGTATTTTGATAGATTTTTGAAGATCTTCAAAGATACATTGCAGTCTGCAGGGACTGCTATATCAATGAGTAGGCTTTTTTGTTTGTTTGTTTGTTTGTTTTCAGTGTCTAATAACGATGTTTGGGCCATTAGATTTGATTGTTTTGTCTGTGTGTATTGTGAAGTCCCATAAAATTGTTACACGCCCTATCTCCGTAACCGGGTCTGGGTGGTGTTCATACCAATTTCTTGCAGTTTCCTTTCCTAGAAGTTTGAGATTTTCCAGTATGATTTTGGTGGTATGTTGTGTTAAATTTGCCTTTACGCTAGGGGGCTAATGAAATAACCATTTTTAATTTGTTCTTGGTCACTCTCAATAAAATCATTAAATACTGATTCTAACAATGAATTAGATTAGTTCTGCCATTTCTGCCAATTCTAATAAAATCTGTTCACTTCCGACTGATAAAATATTGAGTGTTTTACGATTAGAACCTTCATTAACGATTGACCCACCCACGTAAAATTTAAGTGTAGCAATTTTGTTATTCAATGTTTTCAGTTATTTTACACTATTATATTTTCAATTCGGACTCAAAATAAGCAGAATAAAAGTGAAGACGCTATTAAAAGAAAAAATTAACCGTTCAGGAATACCAAGCGCTGCAAGCTTGGATGTGCGGGTGGTGTAAAGGATAACGGCTCAGAATGAGAAATCGTGGATCCGAGTTTGCATTTAACTTACGTTCACTTATGTGCAGTATACCCTAGGTATGTTTTGAATGTATGTCCTCCTACCAGCTATAAATTGCAAAAACAACAATTCTTCTTCTAAACTAAATACGTTTAGATTTTAAAGAAAGGCTTAATAAGCTCAAAAAAAAAAAAGAAAGAAAGAAAACAATCGAGCAACAACAATCAGCACTCCTCGACTAAAGACACCGTGATAAAATCTTTGACGTCCCTGGGGATTAAAACCCAAAGAGTAATCACGGGTAAAGGTTACTTCATGTGGGACGTACTGTTAACCACGCCTGCCGACTGTGAGGACGGCTCCAGTCGAGATCATATTACCAAAGACCTCATAATCCGCATGGAATATGAGAGCAGTCGAAAGACAAAAGCATCAGTATACGATGCTCCCCATCAGGTCTTAGGAGAGCGCTTGGCCGCCTATCTGGTAAAGTACGGTCAGATACTGACGACCTGAACGGGGTATGGAGTTTTGAGATAATGCTGGATCGAAAAGCCTTCATCTTCGCCCCCAACTGCCTGAATATAGTGGGCTAAAAAAATGCCGGTCATTGTGACCGACCGTAGACCAACATAAGTGTGGAGGGACTGATCACGTCTCCTCTTCCTGCCTAGAGAAGAAGGCCTCTGGATTTCTGGTCCCACTCCGACCCAAATCCACCTCTGGTCGAGTCTGTTATTTCCGTCTCGCCTGTGATGGGCATGCCAACGATTGAGACCGATGTGATAAAACTCCAGGTTGGATCCCATGCGCGGACTCCATTTCCCGAAAAGCCTTTGTCAGACACTTTTGCATTAATGAAGAAGAAAAAGTGGAATGTCTGGTCGTTGGCAAGACAAGAGGGAACCTCCGGGCAGCGGGACCTCAAACCTCGGAATCCCCAAGGGTGATGATTCGGCCAGCTACGCAGACAAGATGAGAGCGATGAAAATAAAGTACGTGACAATTTCTGAAAAAAAAGAAGAAATTAAAACAACTAAAAGCAGATCAGAAGTCCAAAAGAACATAGCAAAACCCAGCAGCGTGCCCCACTTCCCGGCACCCGTCTTCTTCTTCAATCAAAAAACACATCATGGTTCCACCTTGAGTGACAAAATCTTTAACCGTCCTCCACTCCATTCAAGAAGACCACCCTCAAAAAAGCTCTCATTTCAAAATCCCCTCGAAAAAAGGCTACATCCCTAAACACCCCAAACTCATCCCCTGCTCACTGACGTCACCTAAAAAACCGCAAAATAAAAGACTTAAAAAACCTACGCATTTTTAAAGAAGTCCTTTCCAAAGACCTTGAAAACGCTAAAAATATTCACCAAAAGGGTGTTAATTGTGGTGCGATCGGGACCCGGATCCCATCAAATATGGGTGATTCTAGAACTTATTTAGACTTTTGGACATTCACTCCCCTGTTGTTCTCGAGAGGTGTTTCCGAGCTAGTGAGACAGTCTTAGAATGCAGCGTGTACTCTTGTCTTCGCAGATCCAGCGGACAGGCTTTGCGTGCTGGATGTTACCATAAAGGATAAGTCTCTTCGTCTCATTGGGTTTATGCGTCCAATGACCATGAAGGGCGGTCTGATTTGTTTCGATGGATCGAGTCGTTTTTTGACGTCTCGTCGGGTAGTTTTAGACGCCAATTGTAATGCCGTCCTTGACCCCGACATAGACCGTATAGGGGAACCATCGGGTACTAGCAAACTGGATGTGAAGCCATTTCGGGACTTTATCGACAACTTCGATCTTGTTGATAAGTATAGTAATGAGCACTACCGGGAGTTAGTGTGCACTTGGGCTAATAGGTGCGTCTCGGCTTCGGTGGTGTGTTCTAGGTACTTCGACCGAGTTCTAGTTTAGAGCGCCGATGTAGAGCTCTTAGGCTGTCTTTGTTTCCATTCTATAATTTACTCAAGGCATAGGCTCGCAGTTACTCCTCCTATGCTGATAACGTTTCGGTTCTTGTGTCGTGCGGAGCCGAGACTGACGATATCGACAGAGATCAGAGGGTACGAAACGGCGACAGGGGCCAAGATCAACCAAGATAAGTCTATTGACTTTCGATTTAGAGCGTGGAAGGGAGTTTCTCTTCCTGGCACTTTCCTCTGGTCGGGCGGGCCGGTCAAGATACTTGGCGTCTAGTTTGGTCCCGATCTCTTGATGGAAATGAATTGGTCGGAGGTGCGGGAGAAAACCGTGGGTGCACCTCGTCTGTGGTCCCGGAAGAATATTTCCTTAAAGGGGAAGGCGGAAGTATGTTTCTCACATCTATCCAATTCGCCTTTACAGATTCTCCGTGCCTCTACTCCCTTATGTCATACTAATGCAATTAGTTAAGGTTTTGTTCTCCTTATTGTGGGAAGGCAAGGCTTACAAGATATGTCGGGAGATATATAACCTCAACACTTCTGAAGGTGGTCTAGTTATGCCTAAAGTTGAGATTCGTCAACATATGCTTCGCATCGCGTTCCTAGATAGAATGTGTTTGCAAGCGGATGGGAATGGCGAATTTTGGAAGGAAGACGCCAGTAAGAATTTCCCGTCCCTAAGAAGTGTGCACTCGTGCGAGGAGGCGGCCCACCGTTTACCCCGAGGCGAGCGTTCCTTCTATTGTGAATGCCGGTTAGCCTTCAAGTTCCTCTTACGGACGATGAATAGCCTCTCCGACGTCCAGGCGTTGTCCCATAAGGACATTACTGAGGGGATCCGTACAAGATAGTCTGATTGGCGAGCTCGGTTTAACGAAGCAGGAGGCTTGATTGGACGTCTGGGTTGAAATGCCTCACTAATGCTGAGGCATCACTCTCCTGGCTGATGATGCGAAGGGCCCTCTGATTTCGGCAAAAACCTTTCTTCAGCGATCTTGAGAAATTCTAACAACCGACTCACCGTCCGCTACGGTGAGTCGGTGGAGACCCTGGGTCACGCCTTCTTCTACTGCAAGTTTATTGAAGACATCATGGTTCGCATTCTGCGCGGAAATTTCTTTGTTCTTGAGGCCAGTTCTATTTGTAGCCAAATGGTACTTGTGGGTGCTAGATGTTATGCGAGTCGTGACATGGACGACACAACAGAAGGAATTCTATGGAGACGAGAATTTTACGTCTTCTCACCTGATCTTGTTCTTTAAGCATCAGTTTAAAGCCAAGATCAGGATTTGGCAAAAGGTGGGTGAGTCTTGCGCGTATCTGTCGAGTAAAAGATGCCGACTTAAAGTGGCATTTTGATGCCCAACCGACATCAGGATATTGGTAGTCCTGAATTAAGCATTGGCAAATCCGACCCTAATAGATTACTTTCGGTTTGTTTTGTTTTTTATATTTTTACGCCAAGTTAACTTAGCTAGGAGACGTATACTCATTGGCCCTTTTATTTTTGTCCCCACTTTCTTTAGTTTAATTCCTCATCCCCTTCCCCGTTAGGTGATCAGAAATATCAATTCCCTTGTGCATGCGGGACACTCTTCGTGATTCGAGTGTGCTTTTCGTATTTATTGTCGCGTCTGAATGAGTGTGTAATTATGTGTATGGTTCGTCGAATGACTGGTTTTAAATTATCCAAGTCCCGCATAAATTTTGTTCAGCTAACTTATATCTCTGCCACAATTAATGATTATTTTTTATTTATAATTACTAACACCAGTTTGTTTAGTTTCTTGTATTATGCATAGTGTAAATATTCATCGGGGTTTTCATTTTTTGAAGTTGATATTTTATTCCCCACTCCCCACAGACAAATTGCATATATATCGGACTAGTTAGAACTTCATGGAGTCTTTGAGGTATTATGGTGTTTGTAGCAAGAATAGTAAGTAAGCAGTCTGGTGTTTTGGTGCAAGGAATGTTGTATAGTTTGTTTGGGTCAGTGATTGTGGCCAGCTTAATTTTTAAGATAAGACTGATGAAGATCAGAATTCCCCACTTTGTCTTGTGCCACATTTTTTATTTTATACAAAAACAAGTATTATGGCCAGACGATTGCGTTTAAGCATGTTTGTTGAATCTGTAAAATATATATAAATGTATTATATATATATAGTTTTTTTTTTAAACAAATACTTTCTAGTCTCTGGTTGTCGAATCTGATAAGCTAATTTAATTTATTACCGCTCTTATCCTAAAAAAATCATAACGAATTTTCCTTACACGCTTTAAAATAAAAAATAAATTTAAAAGCATTCCTATTTCTCCCTTCCCTCTCTAATTTCGACCACGTCTGTCACACTTTCTCTCGCCACTCTCTATATCACCTTACATAAGCTTAATACTGCCCTTCAAAAGTGTAAGTTTAAATTCATTATTTCATTCTTGGAAGTGAGGTCTGATGATCCAGAGAAAAAAAGAAACTCTCTGGTGAAATATATTATAACATTGGGAACTTAAAGTGGTCTGTTTTTCTTTCAATTAAATTATTCGCTCTGACTTAACATTGAGATCTCCAGATTTCATACTCCTTGGGATTATCCATACGGATTACCAAGATTTTCATTACTTAACTGATATATATATATATATATATATATATATATATATATATATATATATATATATATATAACCTTAACCATTACTTTATTTTTATTGGATGTCCATGTTTAATGCTCCGTTTATTTTTTAAACACTATTTTATTTCGTCTACTGTCCTGAACATCCGAGAAAACCTTTTAGAGAAAAAACGCACCCTCTGGCAGCATTCGAGCCTGCGTCCTCCTTTGCAGGCGAAACCGTTGTTACTTTTTATTTCGATAGTAATCCTTAGTTTAGATATGTTTGATCACATTTTTATTAAAGATGTGTGGATGGTGTAATGTGTAACGCCTTGGAATGAGAAATCGGAGAGCCGTGTTCGCATTCCAGCCGAGTTCGCATTCCAGCCGAGTTCGCATTCCAGCCGAGCTTCTTTACGTTCATTTTCGTGCAAATGTCCTTGGGAAATCTATGAATTTATGAATCCCCCATCTATGGGGTAAATAGTAGGGCAGAGTCAATTCTTCAGTCTTGGTTGGCAATTAGTCTAGGAGCAGAACAACTCTGAATTCAAAACCGTATTTAGCCATGACGAAGTACATACTATACGGCTTATGAAAGGATCATGGATTTTACAATGACACTATGATTCCGAATGTTGCCGGCCTTGATTTGATAACTAGAAGGGACAATCTATTTCTGCTTATCCTGATGTTGAATAAGTCCAACAAATTATTCGATAAAAGGCGACACTCATCAAAATTCTGAACAAACATTCCGCGTCAGTTCTATTTAATAATCACCCTCACACATCTATATATGTCTGTGTGTTTGCATGTGTGTGATTTCTCTTCTCTTTTGTTTAATAACAATAGCCAATATTCTCACAATTGTTTGCCGCTTAACCACTCCGATATGGATTTAATCAAATATTTTCCGAGTGTTTGCATATAGCTATTATATTCCTTCAAATGTTAATGGGAACAAAATCATGTTTTGTATATGCGGACTATGAATTTTTTTATGCATTTCTTTTATATCTCTATCTCAGTGTCCATCAGTTTGTCTGCCTTCCTCTTAAATTTTTGGAATTCTTTATCGTTTATTTTGTCTTTCATACATACATACATACATACACACATATATATATATATATATATATATATATATATATATATATATATATATATATATATATATATATATATTCTCGTCTTCCAGGGGGTGCAAGTGCTAACCACTACGGAACTTGCCGTGCCGTGAGTCAGCAGCGGCCGACGCAAGTTCAATAAAGCAATTTCCTCATTTCTCTTATCTTCCGACAGTCTGGACGCGCCTAGATCCTAACTTCCTCTCAGGTCACAAAGAGACTCACGAAACGCCTTTACGCCGCCTAATTTCTCAAACTTTTTTTCCCATCGACTTATTGATCGTCTTAAAACAGACCAACACTCAACTTTTTTTCCCCCCAAAATAACGATTAGAGGCTTGTATTTACTAGTCTTTTTCATTATTTTTTAACAGGTCGTCCACATAAGAAAAGTAAACTTCTTCCTTGTCCAACTGCTATTTGCAACCGAAATATCTGGATGAATGGCTAATTATTTTGATCCCCACCAGGTGGAGCTGCGAGCCCTTTCAGCCATTCGCTATTTTCTCATTATTTTCTCTTTATTCAATTCAGCCCAACGTCGACAATCTTTCCTTCTTTTTGTCGTTCCTTTTTTAGCCGTATTCAAAATTAATTTTCCACGTCTTTGCATTTCTTGTACCTTCCTCTCTGACCGAAATATTTCACTTGTTTACTATTAATGTTCTAATTCTTAATATAAAGCACTTTATTTACAAAGACTGCTTGCCTTAAAAACGTTCTCTTCAAAACTATGGTCGATAGTTTTCTTTTACCGCTGAGGTGGGACTACTATTTTAGTTTTAATTTCAAGCTAATAGATTTAATTCAATATTTCCAATAAGCTATACTCTATATAAAACTAATTTTAAGTTGATTGGAAGAATTTTGTTTTGTTTTGTTTTTTGTTTTTTTATTCACTAAAAATCGATGATTTTAGCCATCAGTTAGCACAATGTAATCCTCTTTATTAAAAATCTTTCAAAAATGAAATATACTTTTCCGTAAGTTAATTTAAGGAATATTAACTGATTTAAAGTTTAATTAATTAGATTTGAAACAAATATTACTTACTTTTAGTTTAAAATATAGCTTAAACGCATTTTTAACACGGGGATAGGTGTTTATTTAATATGATGACATCTTGACACTGTTACGACACGCGACAGAAAAACAAAGAAAAACATGAAAATATAATGGAGTGGATGATTTGCCAAGATATGACCTGGATTCCATTACAATATTTAATTTCTTTCACACGGTCAACAACACGGGAATAAGAAAACCAACAGAGACAAACCACAAGCACAAATCTGCAACTATTTAAGTGTGACGTCAATCGACATCTCCAGTTGCCTTGATATATCCACTTCCATTCTCCACATCCTTTCACCTTTCATTCCTATCTGCTCTCGCTCCAAATCTTCTGTAACCCCCTTGCCTTGATCGACCCACTGTCTTTCTCTTTCTCCACATCCTCTCCTTTACAACTCCTATCTGCTCTTCCTCCAACCCTTCTTTAACCCATTGCGTGATAGTGGCCTCCAGACTTGCTTGGGATGATACGCTTAAAAAAACAAAAAACAAAAACAAAAAAAACAAATGTAACGTGTAACGAAATTTTAATTTTACATATAACAACTTGAAACAAAGAATATTGGAATGTAAAAAATATATGCGGCGTGTGCGATATGAATACGAAAAAACATTTAGCTTTTTCAGTTGATTGAAATCAAATACATTTTTTCTTCTCTTTCTCTTTTTTTTCTCTTTTCTCTCTCTCTCTCTCTCTCTCTCTCTCTCTCTCTCTCTCTCTCTCTCTCTCTCTCTCTTCTTATATATTTCTCCTCTCACTTTTTCTGTTCTTTTCTTTATATAATATTTAACGTCTTATTTTTTCGTGGATATTACGTTTATACTTTCAGGATTTTTTTTCTTTCTTCTTCTTTTCTCTTCGCACGTGGAGAAATGTTATTTCTCTTTCATGCTTCTTTTGCACACATTTCCATTTAGAAATTATGTCTATCGTGTTGATTATCACTGACTCCAGTGAATCTTGTGTAAACTCATTTGGTCCACATAAGTGTTCTCGTAACTGGGAGTTTACGTGTCCAGGGGATGGCATCCGTTCTCTTCATTTCGATGAATCCATTCGCATGACGATTCCATGGATGGTCCGACATCCTCCAGTTTCGTTGCCCCAACTGATTTGTCGCTTTTCTTTCGCGCGCAATTTCGAATATTGAGCCAGGTGACTCCACGTGAACAGTTATTTTTAGCATCCACGCGACATGGTTGCTAGGGGTCAAACCTTTTAGTTTTAGACTACACGGGTTTTCACCGGACTGCTTTTAGCTTGACACAGAGAGAAAGGGTAATTGTCACAGACAGAGAGAGATAGAGAGTAAAAGCTACGGACACAGAGAGAGTGTAATAGTCACAGACACAGAGAGAGAACGTTCGCTACACAACTTAGCGTCCCTTGGTTTAGTGAGTTATCATTCGGAAGTGTCGGCGTAGGACCGTCACAGCAGCTTGATTGACAACCATAAATTTAACTATTTTTTTCTACAGTGGACATATCTGTAAGAATTACTTGACGAATATAACATGAGCGGCTTTTTGTATATAAATTTCAGCTACCCAGTATCTTTAAAAGTTAGGAAAATATTCACCGTAATCTCACTTTGTTTATTGGATTTTAGATACTTTAACATTAAATTTTCTATAGTTACCACGCTTATTTTATTATAATGTCGTGTATGGGCGTCCGTTTTTACAACACCGGCACTTTTATGCACATACAATAAAAATTCTTTTAAAAAATACTGGGGTCGCTGAATTGTAGTAAAATTTTCTATTTATGATTAGTAAATAGATTTATTTATAACAATATCATTCAACCTGGCATGCCGGCCTTCTCCGCAAGCTCGAGGGTTATGGTATCACAGGTCGATTATTTGACCTAATACAATCATTCCTGTCAAACCGGGATTTGAAGGTTGTTCTTAGTGGATTCATCTCCAGATCCTATCCCGCTAACGCAGGTGTTCCTCAAGGCTCCATCCTAGGCCCTACTCTGTTCCTCATATTTATAAACGACCTTCCTGACACCATAGACTCCCAAGTCGGCATCTACGCTGACGACACCACTATTTACTCCTGCCTCAAACACAAATCTAGTGAGGCGGACAAAGCTAACCTGGCAGCTCAAATTGAAAAGGACCTCCAATCGGTTGTGATCTGGGGTGAGAAATGGATGGTTAACTTTAACGCCTCTAAAACAAAACTGCTCTCTATCAACCACCACAAGGATCCATCCCTGCATCCCATTAGAATGTCTGATGACCAACTTCTCGAGAGCTCCTCCCTGCGGCTGCTCGGCCTCACGCTGACTGCTGATCTGAGATGGAACAAATACATCGAGTCAGTTGCATCAGCCACCGCAAAGAAAGTTGGTTCTCTGTGCCAGGAAATGTTTCTCCCCGGAATCGATCCTTCAAGTCTATAAATCGACCATTCGCCCTTGCATGGAGTATTGCTGCCATATATGGTCTGGGGCCCCTGCTGTTTGCCTCGGGGTTCTTGATAAGATCCAGAGACGGATAGGCAACGTGATTGGCCCTGATCTGTCATCTCGTCTACAGTCGCTCTCTCACAGACGCGATGTTGCCTCGCTCTGCCTTTTTTAGAAGTACTTCCACGGTAATTGCTCTGAGGAGTTGCGTTCGCTTGTCCCCAGGCCTCGTGAATTTAAACGCCCCACGAGGCTGGCATCCCGCTCCCACCCCTACACCGGGGAAACTGTTAGATGTAGAAGTCTCTTCTACTCCAATAGCTTCATGTCTCGCACATCTCGCCTATGGAACTCCCTTCCCTATTACTGTTTCCCTGACAAATACAATCTCCAACGGTTTAAGTGTAGCGTCAATCGACATCTCCAGTTGCCTTGATCTATCCACTTCCCTTCTCCACATCCTTTCATTTTTCATTCCTATCTGCTCTCGCTCCGGATCTTCTGTGGCCCCCTTGCCTTGATCGACCCACTGTCTTTCTCTTTCACCACATCCCCTCCCTTGCCACTCCTATCTGCTCTTCCTCCAACCCTTCTTTAACAAAAAAAAAAAACCTGTACAAATTAATTCAGAAATTTAAAAGATTTAAAACTTTCTGAATTATTCTAATTAAAATTTAAAAGAAAATGAAAACAATTCTTGTAAAAATTCATTATTCATCGAAAAATGTTATTTTCTTAAAACAATAGTATCCATTATACATTATACATAAAAGCAATTAAAAGCGTTAAATAATTTTGTAGTTTTATCGCATTTTGCATTTTAAGACTCAAAGCAGATCTTCTGTAGCTGGGGATGCTGTTTTTCCAAAAAAAACTGATGATGATTTAAATTCTTGAAGGAGTTCAGTCTGTAACTGATGTAAACATTAAGCGATACAAAAATTAATTTCTCGAAATTTCACAAAATTAAATAAGTGAGGATTAACAGACGTAAAAAAATGTTTTATCCAGATTTTCTAAAAAAGAAATATTTCTAAAATAATTTAATTCATTTGTGAATAAGTCCTGAAAGTTCCATTAAAATTCAACAATTGTTTGATTTTTGTAAGAATTTCAAAATCAGTTTTTACCACCGCAAAAACGACGCTAAAATTTCCTATACTAATTTATAGTCCTCCGCTTATGCAAGAAAAATAAGATTGTTAAGCCAAATTTCGAACGTTCTAAAACGGATCGAAAATATGATTTAATAATTAAAAGGTGTTTTCGTTCTTCTTAATAATAACATAGAAATTTTGACGATAAAACTTTGTTTTTAAGTTGGGGCATTTTTTCATCATGTATTCTCATTTTTAGCGAAACTATGGAGGTACCTATATATATATATATATATATATATATATATATATATATATATATATATATATATATATAATCGATTAAAAAGAGACAAGAGGAAAAAGTTTACTTAGCCGACGCGTTTCGTCCTTTGAGGGACTTTATCAAGGCAACGTAGGATTTGTTATGCTACGCGTGTTTATATACAGAGGCGAGGATGTCGTTAGTTTATCATGGCTTATAAATTTACGAACGTTCATGAATTGTCATCAGGTGGTTGAAAGGTCTGTCAAAACATGGGGAGGTCACAAAGTCTCATCATTCAAAGTCTGGTAAAAGTAAAGTGAACGAGTAATATTCAAGATATTTTTAAATGAATATTGTTTGGATTGTGATTAGATTGTTATGGTATGAGATAGACGTTTCTTCAAAAGCTGAAGTGATGGATTTAACTGTTTTCTTTTGATTTTTCAACATATTTCTTGTTGTGTATGTTGGCTTGGGAAAGTAGTAGTAATTCTTTCAGAAAAGGTGAGATTGGTAATCAACCGGGGCGTAGATAAAAAGAAAAATAAATTACTCAAACGGAAAATTCTCGAGTGTCACCATCGAATATTATCAAAATATATTGGGTTGTCCTGAAAGTTCATTCCAATTTTTAATCGTTCATATTACAACATGTTAAACAGTATATTTATTTATTTACATCTGCGGAGAAATCTTATTTTAAAAACATGCATCCTCCGGCTGGATTTGAACCTTGCACCCACTCTCTAATATTCAGGCCAGTTGATGTAAATAAATAAATATACTGTTTAATAAATAAATAAAATCTGTCGAAAATTCCTTTCGGCCCAAAGGGTTAATCAGAAGCCGGTCCTGTACAGTTAGAGTCGCGAAACATTGCTTAGTCTCGCGATCCAAATTTCTATCAGGGATCAATTAATAAAAAAAAAAGAAGAGAACCCACAGAACGTTTCTGTTCTCATAAAATCCCTCTCACAAAAAAAAATATGAGAAATGAGGGAATGCAGTAACAAGGTGGCAAAACTGCGCATCCCACCCTTTCCGGTAAAAAGATTGCAAAAACTAATGCTCGGAGAGGCATCGCTTTGAAAAGCAAGCCACGGCAAACGCTACACCTCCCACGTCTGACCGCAACCCAACACACGCAGGTAATACGACTTATTTTTCTACAAATCAGTGCATCTACTCAAATATGTGTATGCATTTAAAAAAAATAAATTAAAAAGGCAATATTTAGGTATAACCTGATCAGGAGGTTCATTGTGGCGGATCGGTCTACGACGCATCCGATCCAATAACTGTTTTCTAGTAGGGAACGCAGGTTCGATTCCTGTCGGAACGCACGTATTTTTCTAACAAGATTTCTCGAATATTCCGGTTCGTAAATATAAATATACTGTTTAATAAAACAATAAAAATAGAGCATCTACTCAAATGAGAATATTCATTTAAAATAACGTTTAAACAAATAAATTAAATTAATATATATATATATATATAAAATGAATGATAAAAATATTCTTTATATGTATTTTTTATTTTATTTAATTGTCATGTTGGAGTCCAATAACGGTTTTGGGACATCACAAAATCTTTGGTCGCTACTGCAAGCTTTGGTAGTGCTTGATATTGAATAGTGTTCTTTGAACTAGATGAAATTTTAAATCCAGCGGACGTTAATGTCTTCAGTGCAGAAACCACCAAGCCTTTTGACTGACTCTTTGACAGTGGCACCTAATAAAGTTTTTTGTTCCCTCTTCCCCATTCCTTTTATTGCGCACGGGCTTATCAATTATATATATATATGTATATACATACCAATAAAATATAGCACAGAATTGATACACTTTTTGTATAAACTTTTTCTTCCATCTTTTCTCTTTTTTCTCCTCTCTCTCTCTCTATCTATCTATCTATCTATCTATCTATCTATCTCTTCCTCTCTCTCTCTCTCTGTCTATCTATCCCTCAAACATAGCGATGAATACGCATATACTTTGCCTCTGTAACTGTACGAGCTTCTCCTGACAGCTGTGATGGAACTCATTTAATGGGTGCCTTCACAATTCGGAAGTCACTGGCTTAAGGAGTGTTAAGCCATACCGATACCAGTAAATATTATGTCGATGTTGAACTAAAACTAGGCAGGAGTTGAATCGATGCAACGAAAATATAGAACCCCAGTGAAAGCTGCTATTTTAATACGATAAAGAATGTTGATCATTCATCAATTCGGAAAAAGGAAGTTCATGCAACTGGAAATTAGTTTGATATATGTTGTTTTCTTGGGATCAGATAGGTAGAGAAGAGCAGTGTACTCATTAAAAGACACACGCTGCAACGCATAGGATTTCCGTTGTCGGCCATCTTGCTCTGTGGCAGCGGGGTTTTAGTTGCTGATGCAATATCCATTATAGTATAAAAACAGAAAAGAAAGATGCTGACAATTTTAATATGATCTTGTGGATGAAGGGTAAACGAGATTATCAGAAAACATCACCCTCAGTAATGAGTCATGGGGGATGAGTGCCACCGATGGTTAACATGCTTACTGCATTGCTAATGGAGCAAGATCGATCGATCCTCACGAAGTATTCTATACTTTTAATCATGTTCCACACTAAGTAAAACTTAGGAAACAATTTTAAGACTGCTTCCCTGGGAAATAACAGTTAATCTTTCTTTTGTTTTCACCAATTGATCTGCTATCACAATCTCTTCCATAATTCTAATGAATTTTGGACATTTTTCACTTAATTTAAAACAGCTATTCTGATTAATTCTTCTTCTTCTTCTTCTTCTTCTTCTTCTTCTTCTTCTTCTTCTTCTTCTTCTTCTTCGTCGTCGTCGTCGTCGTCGTCGTCTTCGTCGTCGTCGTCGTCGTGTAAAATGTTTTTGGTATTCTGGAGAACATTGTTCTTTACAACTTCCTATCTTTTGTTGCTCTACGCAATGTTTGTCCCTTACTGTCATTCGCAGTCCTGTTTTTATCACCCATATACGTAAATGCTGTTTCCCTCTGACACTGTTTGTTTGGACGTTTCACCCCAAGCAAGACGACAAAGCCTGTCAGATGCAAGACGTTACTGAGAATAAAGGAAACTGAGAAAACGTTACCGAGGACGAATGGTTATAAATGTGAGAGACACATTTGGAAGTGGAAAATAGTCAGCACGAGAAAGTGAACTTACTTTCTTAGTAGTATACTTATGAACTGACTCAATATAATCGTTCCAATTCATATGAGCAGAAAACACTAGACCGAGAAGACACAAAGAGTTACTCTCCAGACGGTTAGCATCAGCCATGCTGTTGGAAGGTAACACTGTTCGCCAAGAGAAAATTTAAAATTAATGAGCCATTTGTCCCATTTAACAATAGATTGAAGCTCATTTTCGTGATCAGCTCCCAATTTGACTTGATTTAACGTATCAGACTTAACATTATTATTGCCTTGAATATTTCCTCGGAGTATCAAATTCTACAAGCCCCCTTTCCTCATTATGTATCCCAGGAATTTAAACCGAATGTTTCTTATTCTAAATACATGTATCCCTTTCCATTTTCCTTAAAACCCCCTCATTACGCACATGTTCGGGCCATGTTATTCTCATTATCTTACTGGAGAACCACACTTTCGCTGCCTGAAGTCTCTTCTTTATCTGTGAGGAGATTGTCCAGCATTCACTACTATAGAAGAGGAAATATATTACATAACTGTTCAACACTCTTTATTTTAATTCCAAGAAAATATTCCTGTTCATTAATACATTGTTTAGCTTTTGGAAGGCAACTTTCGCTATTCCAATGCGCCTTCTGATTTCTATATCACGTTTTCCGTCCTCTGTTAAAACACATTTCAGATAGTTAAATTCCTGTAATGGCTCGATTTTGACGTCTCCAATTTTTAGTTCACATATTGGGTTGTCCTTCTTGATAATGGTCATACGTTATATATTCTTACAATTGATGGTTAGTCTTTTCTTCCTACTTTCCTTTACTAGAGTTTTTTGTTTCTGTCTGTCGTCAGCACCGTGTCCTCTGCATGTCTCAAGTTGTTAATATTGCGTCCATCAAACATAGATCATGATAGTTCTCCTGGTAGCTTCTCGCTGTAAAGGTTGAATAAATCCGGTGAAGAACGTATCCTTGTCTTATGCTCCTTGCTATTTTTCCATCTTTGTTGGATACAAAATGATGAAAGATGGATTGGATAAATTGCCTCTTACAGCACATACTGAAGGTAATAGGAACAGAAAGAAATAACGAGTAAACAACCTAACACGCTTGTATAAATGGATGTCAGAACAGAGGACTGGTGGAGATGGTAAAAGAAAAAATATTGCTTAGACCTACACAGAATATGGGGTTGTGGAGAGATATGCTCGCCCACACCCAGAGGAGACATGGCAAAAATGAAAATCTTTTCTACGGTAAGTGAAGGCAGAAAATTAACTTAAGAAATTAGGTTAGATAAAAATATATATGATACGGATGAATGATGATCCATATGAAATTGTGCCAGCGAGTAAAATTTGACCATGCTGCCTAAAAGTATAAACTAGAATAAACAACTTTAAAATTTGGAATTCAAACGGATCTATCAATATTCTTACCAGTAGACAAGTCAATATTAATAGATTTTTCAGTTTATGGAAGCTGTCGTTATAGTAAACCAGAGCAATTTAAAAAGTTAGAAAATATCCCCACTAGAGAGGCAAAAGGTATGTGCTCCACCTTGCATTTCTTATAAAAACACCTTAAAATGAAATATGTTTGTATTTTTTGCAGTAAAAGATAACATTTCAGTAACTAGAGTGTATTTGCTGTTATTCTGACAAAAAATACGCACTTAAATATAAAAAAAAATTACATACAACGGCATTATATTTTGTTTCGTCAATAAAACCACCACATGTGTCCTCATGGTACGGTGGATAAAGGCGTTGGTTAGATCCAGTAACAGACCCAAAGAGTGTGAGTTCAATATCCGGTTCAGGCAGTGGAGAACTTTCAGAGGGAAAAATTACCAGGAGATAACTGATAACTGACATCCATCAAACATGGCTCGTGGAACTAGAACAGTCTACCCCAGTGATCGAAATAAAGGGTTCGGTTCGAAATTCCAACCACCTGAAGAAGGCCGGAGCGTACAACGGCCGAAACGTTGTGACAAATATGGCGACAAAGATGAGGACAATAGTCCGAATAATGTAAATACTATAGTATTTCTCATACAAAATATTCATAATTTAGCAAAATGTATTGTGGACTGACAAATCCAAATTTGAACTTTTTGGTAGTAAGAGGGGCCTGAAGAAAAACTGAAAAATAAAAGCAAATACACTGTAATTACTGAAATTTTATCTTTTATTTTAAATAAATAGAAAAATATCTTATTTTGAAGTGTTTTTAAAGAAATGCAGGGTGGCCCTAAACTTTTTGCCTGTAGTGTATATCTAATACACTATCTTATACACTAATAATAGGAATATGAAGGTGACGACTGAACACATCTTTATTGGCAGCTGGAAGAGGTTCGAGTTACATTGCAAATAGAATGTAATAAATGGGAATCCAAGAAAGAAGAATCGAGAACCCTATGACAGAAACATTACAACAAATCAATTAGAATACTTAGGTCCTTCTTTATTGGTTTATTTTTAAGGTTTACAACTATTTTAGGGTTGTTTGATACCGAAAAAAATATTTTGGACATTAATTTTATTTTAATTATTTATTTTTATTTTTTGAGATAATAATAATTTTCTGATACAAGTTTTACTATTTAATACATCGCTGTGAGAAGAAGGGTACTTGAACACAAGTGAATATAACGACCCGGACTGGAATTCGAACTCCGATCTCTGACTAAAATTTTTGAGTTGTTATCCATTACACCACACGCATTTACAAGCTTACATCGCTTGGTATTCCCGAGTGGTCATCTATCTTTTGGTACTGACAAGGTTCAAAGTTTCTTAACTTCGGTTATCGTATGAGAACTGGTGTTAGATTACTAAGAACGCTGAAGTCTTTGGTGATTTACGGCCGCTTGCTCTTGCATGCAAGCTGCCAATTACTAGTGGTTTGAAAACGCAACAAGTAGTAAATATGATAATAGTTAGAAGAATAAGAAGAAGAATAACACATTTAACTCTTAATTAAGACTACTACTACTACTACTACTACTACTACATAAGCGTCAGTCTTCTCTTTCCTCTTTTGTTGTAAATGTCAGGTCTCTTCAAAATGTTGACAATCATGGTTCTCTACATATTTATCTCTAAAATACCATGGTATTTTGGAAAAATATAAATTGGTTACCCGTTGCTTTTTCCATAGACTTGAATTGGAAATAACCCATCGAATAGACTCGCTGCCAACCAAGGCTATGTTACCAATCTACCCTGCTATATAATCCATAGGTGGGAGGTAGAATAGAGGAATACAGGTGATAATATTTATAGCATGGTAGATCTAACGTCTTTATCATAGTAACAACATCAATGTAATATACAGATTTTCAAACTTTTAACGTTAATAGATCCGTGTCAGAAAAGGATTCTATCTCGAGTTATTAATATTAGAGTATCCTGTTAATCACAGTACCTGGGTTTGCGATAATACTGAGAGACGTGTGCTGGAAGTCCGAAGAGACTTGTTATCATTCAATCTTCAGGAAAAACCCACAATCATCTGGTTTTCAAATGCAAGTACACGAAATAATAATAATTATACTGAAGGTACTATAATACTGAGTCTTGCTGTTTATATAAAAAACAAAAAAAAACAATGACATCCTCCTACAAATAGTAAAAGACCAAATACACCTTGTGCATAAATTCATTAGTGAATGAGAATAAGTAGAGGACGCTAAACAGCAGTTATAATAATAATAATAATAATAATAATAATAATAATAATAATAATGATGATGATGATGATGATGATGATGATGATGATAATAATAATAATAATAATGTTGTGGATTCCGGGATGAATCCGATATCAATGAATAACAAACGGCAGGAATGGATAAGGAAAATAAATGTATTTACGTAATAATACAAACTGGTAATACGGGTTAGTAGATCCAGGAATGCGGGTTAGTAGCAAATATATATATACAGTCTTGGTATTGAAGTATCGCGGTATGACTCCTTACTGAATCTACGTGCTCGCTAACTGTGACGCTTGCCGCCGCCTCTGTGTGTGACTTACTCTACTACTCTTCTGTCGTTCCGTCTCGGCTCCTTGACTCAACGTACCTCTACTGTCCTCGGGTATTACTGGTAGTAGTGTATGTATACCTTGGATGAGTCCATTTGTGTGAAAAGGGGGACCCCTTAACAAATAATAATAATAATAATAAGCTTTTCAACTGCCACTGCATGCATCATCCCAAGGCTGATGCTAATCATCTGTATGTGGCCACGTCCGAAGGAGGCAGAGATTTAGTTCAATTAGAGCTGGCATACATAACTACAATTGGCATTCAAAGATACCTAGAAATTACAGAAGACTGGATGATGATCTGTGTCAAAGAGCATGAAAGTACTAAGCGACTTTATTCAGTAATAAAGGAAGCCAACAAGTTCAAAATGGAGTTTCAAATAGATGAAGAAATACAAGTAAAGCATAATACACTGACTGAAGCTCCAAAAGCAAATGCAACCGACCAGATACAGAAACGATGGCAAGATAAACCGCTTCACGGTCAATTCTCTGCCCGTAGCAAACAAGCTGATGTAAACAAATGTCGTACCTATCAGTGGCTACGTAGTGCAGGGTTAAAAGCTGAAACTGAAGGTTTTATTCTTGCTGCACAGGACCAATGCTTGTTAACTAGACCAAAATGCAGATTCTGTGATAAATATCCAGAAACAATTGACCATCTTGTATCAGGTTGCATGGTATTGGAACCCATTGAATAGAAAACACGGCACGACAGTGTGAACCAATATCGGCACTGGAAAATCTTCAACACTTACGGAAAGGAAACTGCAAGAAATTGATATTAACACCACCCAGATCCAGTTACGGAGATAGGACCTGTAAAAATTTATGGGACTTTGCAATACACACAGAGAGAACAATCAAAGCTAATTTCCCAGACATCGGGATTAGAGACCGTAAAGACAAAATGCACCCCCTTATTGACATGACAGTCCCTGCAGACTGCAATGTATCTTTGAAGATGTTAAAAAACGATCGAAATAAAAGGACCTTGAAATCAAAATCTCAAAATGTGGTGCATGAGGATATTAACAATTCCAGTTTTAGTTGGATCCCTCGGATTAACTGGAAAAGATTCCAATAGACTCATTGAAGGAATCCCTGGTATACCCATGCCATAAAGAAATACAAAAACAAAATGTTGTGCTCACAAGTACAGCCCGCACCTTACGAAATGCTTCATCTATATAAAATATAGGTGATTTTCTTTTTCAAAACTGTTCAGTGGAAAATGTCATGAAGCCATTTCTGACCTTAGGTGTCTGGTTGGGACCAGGAAAGAAATGAGTATACAACAGAAACTAAAGGAAATAAAACAATAATAATAATAATAATAATAATCAGATGTTGATAGGTTGTACGTACCAAGAGCTTTAGGAGGCCGTGGTCTAATCCAACTTGAATTAACTCTAAAATTACAACAATCGAAACAATTACCTCACAAAAACCAATGAGCTCCTCCTACAAATAGTAAAACACCAAATGCACTGCATCAACAAAGAATCTGCACTCTTCAAAAAACAGCTTAATATGCATGAAACCCTATTAACAAAAAACGAAGCGAATACAATCTACGCCAAATTAGTAAAATAGAAAGAAAAACAACTTGACCAAGGGAAATAAAAAAAAACTGGGTGGACAAAGCGTTGCATGGTAAATACCTAAAAAGAACGAAAGAAGCAGATGAAGACCAACAGAAAACACATCAGTGGCTGAGGAGCATCGGGTTGAAAGCTGAGACAGAAGGCCTAATTATTGCAGCTCATGACCAAAGCCTCGCAACCAGATCCTATCACTGTTACATAATCAAGGATGGAACAAATCCGAAAAACAGAATATGCGGAAAATATAATGAAACTGTCGACCATATTATCTCACGATGTCCGGAACTAGTAAAAAAATGAATATGCCGACAGACATGAAAAAAAAGTAGCGACATATGTGCACTGGAAGATATGCAAGAAGCAGAAAATCGAAATCATTGAAATATCATATGAGCACCAACCAGACAGTTACTGAAAATAACGATGCAACTATCCCCTGGGACACGCCAATTCAAACTGACTGGAAAATAAAAGCCAATAGACCTGATATTGTCATAAAAGACAAGAAATCCATGAAGTGTATGCATATTGATATAGCAGTACCATCTGAAAGAAACACCACCATAAAAATTATCGAGAAATTGCCCAAATACAAGGACCTGGAGATCGAGATTAACAGGATGTGGTGAAGGAAGACAGAGACTGTACCAACAGTAAACTGAGCTCTGGGCCTCATAAGAAAAGGAATTGACAATTTTACTAAATATCAACATACAAGTTGCCCAGAAGATCGCCATACTAGGAACATCCCATATACTAAGAAAAGTGCTATCAGTTAAATGACAATTCTCCTATACGGCCTAAGGACCATAGCTTGAACCAGCCCCTACAGGATACAAAGCAGGAAACATAACATACACAAATAATAATAATAATAATAATAATAATAATAATAATAATAATAATAATAATGTAAGAAAAGAAGTTACGTGGATGTAGTTTCTCGTCATTCCCAGGGTGGTGTGAAGTAGTAAAAAAACAAAAATAACGATTTGCACTTATCACGTTTTCATTTGATTGCATCAGTAAAGCAAACAACCGAAAATTCTGTACAGAGAACGAGTTTATATTTGAGGATGCTAGAATTTCGGAACTTTGTCGGCACTTTGGCTGCGTTCGGATCAACTTTTTTCTGATTTGATTTTAGTTTGTCTTTTCTTTTCTAACTTCTCCTTCTCTCTTTTAGTTATTTTGAATCATTGCTAATGTCTCAATTAAGGTATACAAAGTGTGGGACAAGGGCGGGCTGAGGAAGCAAATGAATAAAAAAAAAAATAATTAGAATGACACTGTATCTGAAGAACGAAATAAATTCAGTTCACCCAGAAAAAAAGGATTTTTTATTTTCAAAGATAGATTTTATCAAGAGAGAAAATAGTTAGATCTTACACACAAGTTTCGACCAATGCAAATACGTTTTTATGTTTATTCTATTCTGGATATCAGTTCTTGTGTGTAATTATGGTTTTCTAAAGATTCTGAATCACCAGGGCTTCTTGGGAAACACAGCGGATTGGCTACTTGTTACCTTTTCACGGTTTTGAATCCATAGTAGCCTTTCTCCTAGACTGACTGTCACACAAGGCTAGCGAACACAGTCTACGTTTCTATGTAACCTATAGCAAAAAAATAGATGAGTTCAGATAAAAAAAAATGTATCGTATCGTAGATCTAATGCCGTTATCATCGTAACATTTCCTTTTAATTAACGTAAATAAATCCTTAAAGTAAAATTATTTGTTCTTCTCTAGTTATGGTTTCGTGTAGGCAATAACAGTTTTTGCTGTGCTCCAGGAATTTGCAATAAAGAATTCCTTTTGAAATCCACTGATCAAAGAGATGTTTGTCGCAGTTGATTCCGTTTAGATCGAAATGTTGAAGGATATGTTGAATCTAGACACGATGTAGTTCTTTTTCGATTCTTTTAAATTGACTCTTTATTGCTATTGAAAATCATTTTTCAGTGTCGGACAAGAAAAGAAATCGTTTAACCAATATTCGGATTTCATTTTTGTATGTTCACATAGAACATATTTTCCTGGCTCTTTTTTTTTTCGTACTAATTCTACACGACTTCTTACATTTGTCGCAAGAAATAAACTTCAAAGACACTTTGAACATTCGATAAAATTATGCAAAAAAATGGCGTTGACAAATCATGCATCATCCAAATAGTTTCATATTTCAGATACATTTATTTCATATGATAATTTTATTTCCTAATAAAATATTAGGATGTTCGGAAATTAATTACCTTTTTCATTTCTTTTCTTTTTTCAAGAAAGATGAAAAAACAAATTTAACCTAAATTTAAAAATAGCCTTTTTCGAAAAGTAATGATATCTAACCTTAAAAGTTATAAAAACACCCTAATATCTAAATATATTTTATACATCCGTTCTGATAAAAAGTATTTCTTTCCCAACACCCTAAAACTTTAAAAAAAAAATTAACTATGATACATTTGATTAGAATATAAGGGTATTTGGGAGGTATTGATGTTACACCAGAACGGACAGAAAAGCAAATGTAACTTAAATTTTGTTAGGGGATACAAACGATAAAGGACAATAATTAAAAATACAATTGAGTTACGTCCTTTGTTCACTAGTTGGAGTGCAGCACTTCTGAATTCAACAGATGATAAACTGACACACACGTGGTTTAAATCCAAACAATCTCCTTGATGTTATCATGCAGTAAATGAATAAAAGTTATTTTATTATGTGTTAAAATACACTTGTCTTACAAGGGATTATTCAGATTTAACCGTCTTAGCTTCGGTGTCAAATCAGCACCAGCCATTTTCCAACAGACAATGGACGCCATGCTGACCGGATTGTCAGGAGTTGCAGCATTCATCGATGACAAAGCTAGATGAGCTTTTGCAACGTTTATTGTCTGTTTTCAGCCGAACTCAACAATACGGATTCCGTGTTAAAGCTGAAAAATGAATTTTTCCAAGAACAAATCAAATATGTTGGATTTATTATCGACGAAAATGGTAGACGACCAGAGCCGGAAATATCTCAGCAATAAAAAGCATACCAGCACCGGCAAATATAACAAAAATAACGTTCTTTCCCTGGCTTGGTTAGCCTCTACAGTGCATTTTTGTCTGAAATACATTGAGTTCATGCAATACTCAACAATGTTTTGAAAAAACATGTTGCATGTGAGTGCTCTGACACGTGTTAGGTAGCCTTCAAAAAGGGAAAATCCTTACTTTCTTCCAATCTTTTGCTGACACACTATAACCCATCCATGCAATAGCAGAGCGTAGTTATAGCCAAATTGAAAAAGAAGCAATAATCTTTGCTATTAGAAAGATCCACAAAATTATGTACGGACTTCATTTCACACTGATCACAGATCATAAGCCACGCGTTAGTAATTTGCATCTAAAAAACAACCCAGTATATACTGCAAACCGTTTGCAAAAATGGGCTAATATGCTGTTAGATTATAATTTTACTATAAAATATAATTCAACAAATACAATTCGTCATGCCGATGCATTATCTAGGCTCATGACTACAAAAAAGTACTCGAAGACTCAGTCATCGCAGCATTATCACTAGAACCAGAAGTCAATTTAGTGCTTGCATCCACTGTAAGAACAGTCGCTTCTACAATGACCCGTGAAACCACAGCTTCTAGTGTTAAAAAGTGACATGCTTTCATCGTAAGAAATTGTCAGAAGTATGCAATGGCAAATTCAGCCATTCTTTCAGCGTCGATCTTCATTGTCAGAAGTCGACTGCTGTCTTCTTTTTGCGGAACGTGTGATTGTCTTATCTTCATTGAATGAAAGAGTTATAAAGCAATTCAGTTGTGGTCATCAAGGTATTAGCTGTATGAAATCCCTAGCATGCAGCTATGTTTATTGGCCAAACATAGACAAGCAGTTGGAGGAATATGTACGCATATGTTCCAGTTGTCAACTGGCAGCAAGATCTCAAAGGAAAACTACCCACAGTTCCTTGCCTGTCCCTGAATCAGCGTGGTCACGCCTTCACATTGATTTTGCTGGACCTATCAAGGGGAAGTATTATTTTATCTTCGTTGATGCTTAAAAATATAGCCAGAAATGTTTCAGATGAATCGCATCACCTCAGATGAAACAATTCTTCAGTTTAAAAAAACTTCAGTTGATTTGGAGTCAAACAGATCCTAGTTTCTGATAATGGCACTGCGTTTATTTCAGCTGCATTTTCAACTTTCTGCGCTCAGAATGGTATTCAACACATTAGGACATTCGGTTTTGTTCATTCCAACAATATAGGATATAATAAATCTATTTAAATATTGTTTATCAAAAATGTAACCACCTTCATTTGCAACGATACTCGACCAACAAGAAGATAAATATTTTATTCAGCATTTAAAAATTCTGGGTTTTGTTCCGAAAAAAAATGTTTCAATGTCTATATTCAATTTCTTTGTTATTGAATCTTCTGCCACGTATGAAATATTTTACTGTCTGAAACGAAAGAAAATCTGCAGGTGCTAAATTTAATGAGTGTGGAGAATGTGAAAGACCCTCTCGTCCCAACGATCTTATTTCTTCTTGTATTTGTTTTGCTGCGTGTGCCTCTGCGTAGCCATGTTGAATAATCACACCTCTCCTATTTACCGAAGAAGGAAGTAATGCTTCGTTTATCCGATCAGGTTGATGGCAATAAAATTGTGCAGTGATGGCCCTTCCATGTTACAGTAGCTCATAAGGGACGAAAGCTTTCATACTCAACTGGATACGAAGCAAGGACTTCTGTGAATGGATTCCTAATTTTAGTATTGGCACTGGTTGCTAATTTTCTGGGGTGGGGTTCTACGTTTGTGTTGACGTGTAAAAGCTACTTTTCATCAAATTTAATAATGCGATACAAAAATGAAAGGTTGGCATTCCTGATTAAAAGATTTCTGTAGATGATGCAACTTTGTATTCAGTTCCCAACAGAATACTCAAGAGGAAACGGAATTCCCTCTTTGCAAGTTTTCTTAATTAAACTATGAAGTGTAATATAAACGACACACTCTTCGAGAGAAGAGATAATTCCAAACGCAGTTTCCAACCATTCAACATTTTTTTCTGCCTTGGTTGATTACTCACATTTCACAGCGGTAAAATTCATAATTCCGGTCATATTTAATTTCCACATATATACTATAATGTTTGTTAAATTTGTACATTTATGTCAAGCAACTTTTTACCAATCATATCAATTCATAACATCATTATTCAATCCTCAGTGTATATTCTTCAGAAATGATTCCTATTTTAACTCGGGAAGTTGTTTGATTTAAAAATAAATCCTTAGAACTGTTAACCTTACAAGGAGTAATACACAGAAAAAAAAAAAACAAGTGGCAGACCGAAGATATCAACAGGCAGTAAAATCCCTGATCGACTTCATAACACCGAAAACATCCGCTATTATAATGAGTCGGTTAATTTGTCTTTAATATCCCTGCAAGATTGCATGATTTTTTTTGTTTTGCATTCTCCTTTAAATCCCCACAAAATCAGCAACTTGGAATTCTTGCTTAACTTCCAAATAATTATTTCTCAAATTCACATGTTAGAAAGAGGACTGAGGAGGTACAGCCACATCACATTTTACTGTAACTGAAGACTAAAGACTTACGGCGACTTCACGTTAAAACATCGTTTCCCGTACGATCACCAAAGTTAAGCAACGTCGACACTACCTAGAGGGGTGACCGCTAAGGAATGCCACCTTCTGTAAGCTTAGATTTGCGGGTGGATAATGGATCGGAATTTACGGGTGGATAATGGCTCGGTATTGCTAATCAGAGAACCGAGTTCCAATTCCATTTGAGTTCGCAAATACCTTTGGGAAGGGTATAAATTCACCTCTTCTCCTCAAGCTATGCTTTAATTAGTAAGACTTGTATTTCTAATCATTATTATCATTTTTTTTTAATTCTTAGAATCTGAAAATATTTCCTGGTATTAAATAACCAGCAAATGGTTAATAAGACGTAGAAAAGGAATTAATCAATCAATTAAAACTAAACAGAAGACTCTGTCCTCTTGACATCAATCTATGACAATGTCAATGAGCTCAGTTGTATCATTTGTCTAAAATCTTTGCCGACATTGATTTTCAAATCAAATTCGTAAACGTCACCTTCCTTTTATTTTTATTAACTTTAGTTTATAAAACTTCTATATAAGTTCTATATGCGGAAAAAAATTTGCGTATAGCTTTCATTTATAAGTCTACTATTCATCCTTCCTTAGAATACTGCTACCACATCAGGCCTGATATTAATTGATAAGCTTTCCTTTTTGGTGCCTAGACATTAAGCGTACTAATAGGTAGACGGCGAAATGTAACCATAAGTCCTATGCTAACAGTTTCTTCTGTCGCACTTCTCTCTTGTGGAACTCTTTTCCGGTTTCTTGCTTTCCCGTTCAACTTTGATCTTCAAGAATAAAAAAAATGTATAAGAAAATACAGAATAAGGAATCTTAAAGCTCAAATCTGACCTAAAACTTTCACATTTAACATCCACCGACAACTATTAATTTTGTGGCTTCGCGCCTCTATTAAAGAGTTTAAAATCTCTTTTCTAAAAGAAACAAACTTCACTAACCAATTCCTTTATGTGCTTACACCTAATGCATAAATATCAGTGATCTATTGCCGAGATTCCACTGTATTTTGATTTTCAGGTTAACCACTCAAAGTAAATACTGTTTAACTGCGTTTATAATAAGCAAGAGTTGATAAAAATAACGCAAATCTATTAGTTTTTGGCTGTCTTAAAAATATTCAGATGCAAACAATAAGCGAAAAAGACACTTCTAAGATTTACTCTTAAAAATCTCTATTGGAAATATGTAAACATAGTTGTCCAAAACGTCTTGTTCTTTATTAACTTTAAATTCTGAATATTTATTCCAAGCGCTTTCAGATAAACTGTTAACCATTTACAAGGACTATTTTTGTTATATTGCTATAATAAATGATGTATAATTGCTGTTGTAAATGGTATAAAAGTGGTAAAATATATACTTAATTTCCGAATACAACCAAATCATTGTGTCCGTGTTTATAATTAATGTAATTAAGAATTATATTTTATTTATTTATTTGTATCGGAGAGAAGTAGCGTCAGTCTTCTTGACAGGTGGGTAATGTTTTGTTCAATATAACTATTTATAGATCTGTCTGTAAATCAGCCAAAACTGACCGGTATTTTTCTTTCATTTATTTTCTTTTTTAATCTCACTAAATCTTCCGCTGGAAAAATTCGTACGTTCCCATGTCAAAGCTACATACTGATCAACGAATGAAATATACACCTGAAGAAAGCCGATGAACATGTCGATCGAAACATTATAAACTCAACAGAATAATGAGCAAGATATCCCAAATACATCGTTGAAAAATGACAGTTCTCCCTCTCAAAACGTCAAACACAATGACAAAGGCGGAAGAATGAATCAACCGAAGCAAAGCGAAGGAAATAAGTCGATACGTGCAGCATTACGCGATCCTAACCAACAGGGATGCGAATGTTCGTTAAATTTACAATATTCACAGCATATTGTAAATATGACATTTTTTGAATTGACGATATAATTGATAAGCTCCGAATCGTTGTAATAAAACAAAGAAGACTGCTACATTATGAATAACTCATTGAATAATGGCTGTCCTGTGAGAATTTCGGTAAAGAAATAACTGTTTCAAAAATTCTGCACAAATTATTTTTAAAATTAAAATCTTTTAAAGTCGAAATATTGGCCCTTGTTATATTTGGCTAATTTTAACGCAGTTGATCACAGATCTAAAAATAGTTGAGAGGCAACCAGCGAGGAGTGAATACTACTCTAACAATCAATGGTTTACAAATAATCTCGCTAGCTGTTACTCCATGACAACCGCTCATAATAATGACGAGGCTTTAGTCTAACTAGTGACCACAATAATTGCACATCCTCGTAATGATAGAACCCACTATTCTGCAAAACTGACATAATTCTTGTGACTATTGAAGAAGAAGAAAAAAGAAAAAGAAGAAATAGGAGGACGAAGAATGAAAAAAGACAGAAGAAGAGAGATGGAGAAGGAAGAAGAGGAAGAAGGGGATATGTGAGAAGAAAAGAAAAAAGAGGGAAAAAGAAAAAGAAGTAGGGGAAGGAAGGGGAGGGAAGGAAGAGAAAAACGAGGAAGAAAAGAAAAGGAAAAAGAAAGAATGAAAAAAGTTGGAAGAAGAAGAAGAAGAAGAAGAAGAAGAAGAAGAAGAAGAAGAAGAAGAAGAAGAAGAAGAAGAAGAAGAAGGCGTTGGTAGTGGTACTGGTTGAGGATGAGGAGAAAGAACAAGAACAAGAAGGTGGTGCTGGTAGTGGTGGAGGAGGGGGGAAAGAAAAAGAAGAAGAAAAAAGATTGAAGAGGTGGAGGACGGCGACGACGGCGAAGAAGAAGAAGAAGAACCTGTTGTTATGCAGATATTTATTAGCTGTATTTGCATTTTACTCCAGATATTTGCTAGAAAAATTAGATTATCAATTCTCAAGAAACAATTATTTCTTTCACCAATTGTATTTGGAAATATTTTAATGCATCAGCTTAAAAACAGTGTTGTGGAAAAATGAAGTAAATATAATTTTTAAAATACTGAATTGAAATTGAATGATTTAGATTAACATTTGAGTAATCAAAATCCGTGGGATGTAAAATTTAATTCCAAATTTGTGTGAATGAGCGAAAGAATGAGAATAGTAAAAGATAGATTGTAAAATAAATGGATAATTTTGTTCATATTTATTATTTGTTTGAAAACTGTCGAGGGAGTAATTAAATGATAGTGAGTCGAGTGTATACCGGGAGGGAACAAAATAATTCTCTGTTTTTTTTATTTTTTGGTTGTTGTTTTTGCTTTTTTGTTTTTTTGTTTTTTTTAGGGGATACGATCAGTTTATTTCTTATCTTTTGCATCACCCATTATGCTGACATCTACACATTTTAAATCTTCATTTTCAGGGATTGATTGAAATTTTTGATTACTTTTATTTTTCTCATTTTTATTTATTTATAGAAAGAAATACTGAATCCTTGGGATCAGAGCAAGGGACAGCCCACACAACAAGCGGAAGACATCTAATAAAAATCGGCAAAGTGAAGAAAATGATAGCCCATGACCTAACTGATAACCAGCATCTCACACTTATTGTAGTCAGCTTGTTTGTTTAAAAAATGATCCCTTTCTTGATCTTGTGCTTCTTCTTTTATATACCCTTTCCCTTTAGAACGTGGGAGATCATGGCCCCCCCACAGTTTCCTGTCTTTTGTAGTTCTTAGTAAATTGATCTTTTCATGGGGTCTCTCTTAAGCTCTGTTCTGCCAATTATTTTCACAAGCTCGTTAAGCAGCACATGTGCTGCTTTCCTCGGTCTCTCTTGTCTTTAATATGCCCAGACTGTCAAGTTTTGTAAGTTGCCTTTCCTCATTATGTGCCCTATAAATTTCAACTGTCTCTTTCTGATGTTAAGTATACTTATCCTTCGTCATGGCTCACTTGTTCAGTCCGTGGTATTCTTAGCATCCTTCTGTAGAACCAAAATGCTGTTGCCTCAAGTCTCTTCTTCTTCTGTCTATAATTCACTGTCATATATGAGGACCGATATTTCATAACAGTGAAGTACTATTTTCTTTGTTTCTAACTAGATTTTCCTGTTTATTAATACTTTGCAAAAATTCGAAAATGCTTTCTTGAGGTCTACAAACTCGCACTGTCTGCAACTTTCCGAAACTCAAATCTGAAACATTCTTCTGCCTTTTGATGATGCTCTAAGTAACCCATTACAGCCTCCTGCAAACTGCTCAGACTATCAATGTACAGTGTAACCCGGATATAACAGACCCGGATATAAGAGAAACTCGGATATAAGAGAGATTTTCTCTGGTCCCAAATTAGAGCATGTGTTAATGTATATATAATAGACCAAACCCGGATATAAGGCTAAACCCGGATATAAGAGACTTCTCCGGTCCCGGCAACTCTCTTATATCCGGGTTACACTGTAGATATAAATTTCCATGATTTGAAGCTGATGCATCAAAAATTTGTAGACAATTAACCAGCAGTGATGAAGAAAAAGATTCCTCCTCTTTTGTAGGATAATGCAAGTTCCAGCCAAAATTGATGCCCCCCCCTACTCTCTCTATTCTACAACCGATTACCACATTTTTCGGGCTTTAGAAGCATATCCTCGCCGGCAGGAATACAATGAGGAACAAGTCGAAAATGCCTTCCAGTAGTTGTCGTAACCCCAGTTTTTATTAAGATAAAATAAATTGACTGCTGGATCGTTTGATAATATCGCGTCGATTCTAATAGTGATTTGTGTTACTAATAAAATTGTTTTACACGGGTTACGACGATTTAAATGTTGTGATTCAAAACGGTCATTTATTTTATTCCAGATGTACATATGTGCGTGATTAGTGAAGAAAGCGATAAAAATTAATTATTGTTTATTTTCCATAGTCACACGCCTGAGCAAGAGAGAAAAAAGACTAGAGGGAATCTTCGTGTGAAATGAGAAATTTTAAGTTCCTGAGAAAGATAGACTGAAAGAAACGATGTCTGTTTGTTTATTTGATTAAAGATGATATTTACATTATGACAAAGAAAATTGACCTCCCAGGCTAGTTTCTACGATGTATTCATAATATTCATTTAATTATCTTTTCATCATTCAATATTTCAGTATCTTCGTCGTTTTATTCTCATTCGTTTACTATATTCAGGCTTTAAGTGAATTTGTATTCGATAGGATTTTTACCGGGAATTAACGCAAGCAGGAAGATTGACCGACGAATCAAATGTGGCGCCATCTGCCAAGTAAAGAGGACATCGCCGGCAGCGATCATTCGCGCGTATTCATTAGGTCTGGCTACTTCAGTGAGACAACGGCACCGATGACGACTAGGTGACTTGTAACAGCATCGATAAAAAAAATTGAATGCATTGACGAGTTACAAATCCTTATAAAATGAGAATGTAGAATATAGTTCACGGATAATGAATGGCAGTGTGAAGAATTGGAAGAAAAATATGAGAAGCAGGAAAAACATGAAAAAGATTTTTTTTAAAATTAGGTGAAGGAAGAGAAAAATAAGAATGCGGCAGAAGCGGAAGAATGTAAAGACAATATAAGAAAGGAAAATAATTTGGCATAAACCGTTGGTTACTCTTTTGGAGAACTTACGAGACCAGAGCATTGGGGTACTCAGCAGGATAATACTCATCATTATTATTATTATTATTATTATTATTATTATTATTATTATTATTATTGTTGTTGTTGTTGTCCCTTCAGGACGTGGGATTTCCACAGTTCTTTCTATTCTTCGTAGCTCTAAGTAATATTTGTCTCCTTACTATCACTCCCATTACCTGTTCTGGCATCTTTTTGCATATTTCACTAACCAGTACGTTAATGAATGATCTCTATTTGTCTATGTTAATATTTTATATTTTTGTTGTTTTCTTTTTCTTTTTCGCCTAATTGATTCCTTGAATTCGTAAATTTGTTCTCGTTGCTCATTGAACAGTGAATTAACTATCAACATAACGAATAGCAGTCTAGCCGTTAGTGTAGCAAGAAGACTATCATTGAAAAATATAAATGAAACTGAAAACTACACGTATAAATCTTTTCATATTCTACTCTTGGCCTTGACTGTTTTTCATTCTCGTTTTTTCGTCTTCCTTCTATATGTGCTCCTTATTCTCATCTGGAAGCTCGACATCGGACACTTTCCCATCGCCGTAATAGATTCTTCTTTCGCATTTATCGCTTGTCAAACTGTCTTTTGGCTTCCAACTCTCCTGTCAAATACGATATTAAAAAAATGATCACCTGGCATCTCGGCTTCAGTCACTTTCCCATCGCCGTAATAGTTTCTTCTTTCGCATTTATCGCTTGTCAAACTGTCTTTTGGCTTCCAACTCTCCTGTCAAATACGATATTAAAAAATGATCACTTGGCATCTCGGCTTCAGTCACTTTCCCATCGCCGTAATAGTTTCTTCTTTCGCATTTATCGCTTGTCAAACTGTCTTTTGGCTTCCAACTCTCCTGTCAAATTCGATATTAAAAAATGATCACCTGGCATCTCGGCTTCAGTCACTTTCCCATCGCCGTTACGTAGCTTCCCTTTCCCTCTTCTATAAATGTTTTCACAGTAATTGTTCTTATAAGCTGGTTGGTTCATTGTTCTTGACAAATTCAAGCGCGGTTGTGGTTCTATAGACGCATACTGAGAATACCGTGGCCTGAACATGTGAGCAATGGTGTTTTAGAGGAAATGAAAACCAAAAGGACACATATACGTTGCTTCAGAAAAATCAATAGTCACATATCGAGTAATGAGCTGACACTAACAGGAAGGCAAGAGGTACAACAGAAAAAGCGCATAACCTACCCAACCATCTTGTGCAAATTCTTATCAGAACAGAGATAAGGAGAGATAGCAAAAAGACAAAATTTTCTAAGAACTATAAAGAACAGGAGACGCATGATCGCCTACGACCTGAAGGAATATGGCACATGAAAGAAGAATGAAAAGATTTGCGGCTAGTCTCAGAATTCTACTGTAGAAATTGTTAATTGCAATCATAACTTTTTTAGTGATTGTTCCTTTTTTTCGACCTAGCTATCCCATCGATCTCGAAAAGTAATCATTAACCAATCCATATGCAAGACGGTCTCCTTAACCAGTACGTTAATTGATGATCTCTATTTGTCTATGTTAATATTTTATATTTTTGTTGTTTTTTTTTTTTGCCTAATTGATTCCTTGAATTCGCAAATTTGTTCTCCTTGGTCATTGAACAGTGAAATAACTATCAACATAATGAATGCTAGCAATCCATATTCACTTCAAATCACTATATATGCATCATATTCAAGTATAGCCGTTTTACTATTTACTAGTGTACTTGTGCTATGAAAATTGATGGCAATTATTTGGAATGTTTGAATAGTGAGATGCAATGAAATAATAGTCTTGAAACAATGTATTGACACTTAGTTAAAGCGGAGATAAAGAAATAAAATAGAGACCAATGAACCGTTTTATTAACCCGTTTTCTTTTTAATTTTTAGACGCTCCATCGTATCTATGCTTCATTGATTACTTCTGGTATTAAATAAATCACTTTCCGCTCTTTTCATTTTGAACTTTTTATGTGTTAATATAACAATGAAATGGAAATATTATCCGGAAGAAAAAAATTGGCAGCAGAAAGACAAAGACGGTGATGACAAAGTCTATTTCAAGAACAAGTTAAAGACGATCACTTAATATACAAAGGTATTTGAGTGCCTCACATGAAAGACTTGACTTAGGCTGCAATCTAAGAAACGTAAGGATAAAGGAACTAATTAAGTAAACGGTTCATTTTGCTCGGGAAGAAATTTTTGTCTAAATGCAGATAAATATTTTATACACTGTGTAACACGACTCTTGTCCTTGGGTAGCAACTGTTATTTCTTATTTTCTTAACGTCAAGTAAGTATTAAAATGACTACTATTTCCTTCAAACTTTGATTTTGTGACCAAGATAATGATATTTCGGAAATTTATCTATTCCAAATAGGGGAACTAACAAATTGTTTCATAAGGCCCAATTTTAAGTGCAGCGGACGAATCTTGATTCTAATGTATTCTTCTTTGAGCTGCACCGAGTGAACCAGGGGAAGAGTTGGATACATGTTCCTGTTAAGAAGAAAGACGGCTTTGAGGTTTCTGGATGAGCTTTCGATGAAGAGGCGCCACTCGCGGGGATTCTAGCAGATTCCAATTCCATTGTGGCAGAAGCAAACCCCATCTTGACGAGTGAAAAAAGCTAGAAAAACATTGGTGACGCTTTCTCTGACCTGCGATTTTCATCTCAAATTCCGTTGCTCGATTTCAAAAGCTCGGCATTGGACTTTGTGAGACCAAGCTCTCTGATCAGGTCGTTGAGGTCTTTTTGGTTGGGTCAGTATGGTTTTCTCTCCCCAGCTTCACCTCTGTAATCTGAATCAATGATTTAATGCTCTTCTGAATTGCTGTTCTCTTCTGAAGATGGCTCTCTCTCTCTCTCTCTCCCTCTCTCTCTCTCTCTCTCTCTCCCTCTCTCTCTCTCTCTCTCTGAAGGAGTAAGTACTGGAAGCTCAGGGCAGTGTGGCGCTGGGGCGATGGATGGCGGAAGGTCTAGATAAATGACAGCGGGCGTATTTTTCTCAGTTCGATGTTTGGAAGAGTCCACTATGTCGAAGACGCAATTGCTTCAGTGGTCAATTTGTTTCCTCCAAATTCATGGGATTGTGAACTTCATGACTTTATTGTGCCCTCTATACCGTCTTCAAAAGAGAAAAACAAAAATATGAGTATATAAATACAAATGTATTTCACCCAGTGTTATTTAAAAATTCTAAAACCTCCATTTTTGATTTTTGTAAATTTCTAAAAATCGTGCAGTGGATATACAAAATTCTGACTTTGAATCCCAATTAATGTAATAAATACCACAAAAATACGGAATCTTGAATACAGAACATCTCTAATATTCCGTATTTTCATGACTCTTGCCAGTGATCCAGTATAGAAAACATCTACGGTAATGCGCGTTTGTTGAAATATATTAAATACATATTTTTCAATAACATTGATTTAAAAAATATAAGAGTAAAAATTATTTAAATTTGTAAAAATTCACAAACTTTTACACTTAAAACTTCCATTATCCAAACGATCAAAACTTTCCATCTTACTTTGTAGAGTTCTTTTGCAGAGTTCGCAGGTGAAATTAGGTGCCCGGGGTCTGTCTTGGTCCCCGACAGGCATGCCGAAATATGCGTTGTAGGTCTTACAGATTTTAGCAGTTTTGTCACAGAATAAAGTTGCCACCGACATAGCAAAATGCGCCTTCCGGGTGCTTACAACCCCTTGATGCCATCTGTGACGAATGTATGTATCAACGTCGACTTTTCTGAACTTAAACTGCTAGAACTAAGCCGAACTGTTGAGCTTAGGTATTCTGTATTTATATTGCCAGAACGTTCTAGAAATTCTTTAATCTTCTCGATGACTTATTGAAGCTTCTAGAGAGTTCTAAAAATTCACTTTCAGCAAATCAGCATTGAATCTGTCTGCAATATAACTAAAAATATGTTAGTTTGAAAACATCGATATCCAGATCACAAGAGCAAAGTTTGAAGGGAATAATAGTCTTGTTTCCTTCTTTTCTAGACAAAAGCAGTTAGGAAATAACAGGTACTGACCAAATACAAAAAAAGAGTCAAAATTTGTTACATAGTGTTATTAAAACGATTAGGTGAATTAATCACTCACAACTTGATTTACGTCCCTTCCCACAACAGATGGGACAAGAAATATATAAGTAAATACACATTGATAAGTATGATATGGTTTGTTATATAGTTCAATTGTAAGAAAACCTAGAGCTGAATTTAGAACAATCCCCAGAGAACCAAATGCATTAAAATCCAATAAAATGATTCTAGGCTTCACTCAGCACAATGTCATTAATTGCAAAATTGTTCATCATGAGAGCATTAACTATAAATGTGTCTGTTGAATAAAGGCTAGAGCTACTAGTCTGATTAATTATTACGTTCTTCCTTGGCTGTCCCATACAAACATATCAAGATAAAGTGAACCAGCAAGTGTTGACAGGTCGTAAAAATCAACTAAACTAACTGTTGAGGGATCTCCCCTTTTTACACAAATGGACTCACCCAAGGAATACATATACTACTGCCAGTGAATACCCGGCAGTACGTTAAGTCAAGTAACAATAGTAGTGGAATGTAGAGTAGGTGGGTAGAATAACGTAGCGGTAAGAGTCACAGTAACGAACACTTAGACTCAGTAAGAAGTCAAACAGCGATACGTCGATATCAAAGACTGTATATATATATATATATATATATATATATATATATATATATATATATATATATATATATATATATATATATTGCTACTAACCCGCATTCCTGGAACTACTAACCTGTATTAACAGTTTGTATTATTACGTTAATACATTTATTTTCCTATATTCATTCTTGGCGTTTGGTATTATTTGATACCGGATTTCATCTCGGAAACCACAGCACTAACTAAAATGATCAATGGAGAGGTTAAGCTAGGAATTTCAACTTCGATTTTATCAATCGTTGAATTAACTCTGGCTTATTTTTCAAAAATGTTCCCCGTCTTAAATTCATCACCATATTTGAAAAATCTTAGATGTAACCTTGAATTTTATTCAACTCTTTATTTATACAGCAATCTTTCAGCAATGCATGATGACAACGTTTAAAGAAATTATCGAAGAATGCAGTAATTTCCAAATGGATTCTACATGAACTTACAGAAATGAATACTGATTGACACTTATTCCAACAATCTAAAAAGACAGCCAAAAAGAACTTTCACAATTTCAAAAGAAATCTATTGATTAAGTCATTACCGTCTTTAGTCAGTTTCAAAGAGAATTATCTCTTACGAACTGTTGGAAACTGAACAAAACTGTCACTGCGAAACACAGCAGTAAGATAATTGTTGGTTTTAATGGCGTACACGCAAGGTGGCGATCGTCGTCTCTTACCAGGCTGACCTGCCGGCAGACGCTGGCAAGCCCGCAGACAAAAAGTGGAAAAGAAAGTTAAGTGGCATGACAAAGCCGTCTATATTTTGTATATCTAATGATTATCTTCAAAATGATCCTTTGTATTTAACGATTCAGAAAACCAAATGTTTAATGATGCCGTAAAGGAAGTTAGCTATCTATGCTAGCACACTCACAACATACGCCTATTAACTGTCAATTAGTGACCGACAATAGTAATTAGGTGCTGCAGTATGTTGCTAATGAAAACAAGGCTATTAGATATTACTAATAGCAGAAATGCAAACTTTCACAGGGAGCTATTAGTAGTTTATTTCAGAATAATAATAATGAAATTAAACGTATGCATCCAGGAATAAATCAGCATTTATTGACAGTACATTTCACGTTAGACACGGTATTCATTGACCATACAGTTTGTGTTATACTCAGTATTCATTGACCGTACCGTTGGTGCGACACACGGTATTCATTGATCATGCATTTCATGTTACACTCGGTATTCATTGACCATACAGTTCGTGTTACAGACGGCATTCATTGACCATACAGTTCGTGTCACACTTGGTATTCATTAATCGTGGAGTTTCTGTTAGACTCAGTTGAAATTTATAAATTCTTTTCATTAAATATGCAATTTTATAAAATCTTTTTATTAAAAAATGTTTTTCAGGAAATTAAACTTCTGAAGCCTACGAATTATTATCGTTCTTTCTAGTTTTATAGGGGTTTTCTGTTTGCTTTAGTTTCGAGTAATAAAGTCATCAAGTGTTGAACGTAAGCAGCGACACCATTTATAGCATATGCCCAGACAAGTCAGACAGTTCTTCTACAATATAATAAGTTCGTCAACAAGTGGCGTAAGGTAAGAAAAAACTACAGAAAACACATTGGTAATGATCCTATGAATTTATGTAAATAAAACATTTTTTAAATGATATTGAATATCTTCACATCTACCTAATTCTATAGTTGGGTGCTCTTAAATGTTAACCCATATTAAGTTACTTAATGCTGAATTATGGAGAGCGTACCTAATAAGTATCGAACTTGCTATTCAGTAGTAACAGCGAAACAAGTTATCCACGAAAAGTATTAATCCGCACCAACGACGCTTTCAAAAAAGGTACATATGCGTATGAGTCCGTAGAAGAAAACTATTCATTTTATATATTAAATAACATAGTTTACATATTAAATAGTTCTCTTTTTGATGATACCTCATTATTTTATGACGATTTTACAATACTTTTAATTCAGTAGTTGATTCAAATTCAGGTAACTATGTGTTAGGTAGGGCAAGTATTAATGTAGCCTTATATATATATATATATATATATATATATATATATATATATATATATATATATATGAGACCACTCGTTGCATCTCCTCCTCGTTTAATGGAGCATAATTCTGTTCTTTTCGATATATACGAATTAACAAAACCATTTTTATTTGCTATCGACAGTTATTTTCAAATTCTTATGGAAAACTTTTCATAAGGTTATTCCTGTGCATCAATGTGTTCTTAAGCAAAACCTCTAATGACACACAGAATGACTAAGACTTTTGGCCTAATGCACGAGTGAACAGAGGGTGCCCACCAACGCTCAGTTCGTCTCCTGTAAGGATCCAATGCGAACAGGATCTGTGTCAGGATGTGTCTCCTCTCTCTCTCTCTCTCTCTCTCTCTCTCTCTCCCTCTCTCTCTCTCTCTCCCTCTCTCTCTCTTCTTCTTCTTCTTCTTCCATCAACTAATGAGACTTGGCACTGTTCGATGCCGTTGTTTTCTGCCACCGTCCAATCAAACAGGAATGCTTGTTCAACCGGAAATAGATGAGCATGTGCTGTTTTTGCCCCCGGATACAACAAAGTTGGTAAGGGGTGGTGAACAACAAGCGAACATGGGCCAACTCAAAAGAAATATTTTAAGAAACAACTTTTTTCATGGATTCTAGAGCAATATTACTCTTATTATTACCATTATTATTATTATTATTATTATTATTATCATCATTATTATTATTATTATTATTATTATTATTATTATTATTATTATTATTATTATCACTTCTATTATTGCCTTTGTTGGCGTAATCATCAAAAATTGTCAATAAATAATATCAATAATAAAATTAATTTTGTTTGTGCACCTTTAGCTGCAGCTGCTTACGCTTCCAAAATTATACAGTATATATTTTAGATATTTGCACATATTACAAATATTACATCATATTTTAAGTCCATTCTGTTATTATACGGTTTCCACATACCAATTTTTAAATAATAGACCGGTACAACATTTTCTGGCATTTTTAAGTGGAGTTCAAAGACGGTATTTATATATTTGTACATTGATTTATTCAGCCACATATGTGGCATTTTGTTTTACTGTCTTTCGCCTTCTTTGAGGTAGCTTCATGATTCCATCCTCCAAGTACTTTTCATCTTTCTGGGTTTTTGCAGGTTTCTAGATAATCCAGCCTATTAAGATAACTTTGTATTGATGTAGAGTGTTAATATGAAGGTGCAGTGTCAGGTATGTGCGGCTAAGACACCTCAGCAATGCTGTCCCAATTTCTGGGGAATCTTCAAATAGGCGTGAGATCAGACATTGTCTTGATCGATGGCGACATCCTTCCTTTTGGAAATTCTGGACACTTTTCATTGATCTCTGCCTTTTAATAGATCAAATTCAATACTTGTCTGATTTGATTTTATAGAAGGTGATCGGCCAATCCAGCATCACTTTTTTTCGGATGCAGGCTGAATTTTGGAGAGGTTAGCAGTGGCTTATTTCGTTATCTGTGAATCTTTTTCGTTCCACATTGGTGCAAACAATCCATTTTATATCGTCTATGATTGTTATTTTCAAACATTCTTCGTTTTTGTTGTTTGAGGAGAGAATCGCAAATGTAAATACGGTCAATTAATTGTTTCCATTAGATCGTGAGGCACCCAAACATCAAAGCAATTCATGTATCCAAGTATTTTCAAATGCCTTACAACGCTTATATAATATATGTAAAGTATTTCTGCTATGTCCCGTGTCGTATGACCTGGATTATTTTAATCAGCGTTTCGATTTGGTCATCATCAAGCCTACCGGAACGTTGTAAGTCTTCCATAACAAAATTTCAGCTTTCGAACCTAGAAAACCACTTTGAAGTAGTACGTTCCACCTCCGTAAATGGCATATACCCTTTTTGCTGTTTGTACATGATTTTTCTTTTGCGGAAATAAATAAAAAAACAAGTATCAAATGCGTCTCATTTTCCTCTATTTTCACTTAACGTAAAAATATTTAAAATTCACAACAACACAAATTGTATGGAAAGACGCGATAAAATGTTACTTTTCGGAATATGTATAGATGTCATTGTTATATCCCAGGCTTTTGGACATGTTCAATTCAGAAATGGCACGCTCGACTTCAAAGACAAGTGAAATAACTTAATTGTATTTTGAATTATCATCTTTTTTTTTAAGGGAAACAAATTAGATTCCCCAAGCACCTCCCGTTTTTAGCCTTGTGTTCGTATGACATTTGTAGGGGATTTAATTGCAGTGGGTATGGCTTACTTCATAGTCGATGTGATTTCCATGGTGCACTTTTGCTGGAGTCTTTATCCCTTGATATTACCCGGGAACTTTGTTGTGGCAGTTCGAACGTGTCCAACAGAATGTTCAACGGTAAAGTGGTGTCTGATTTGGTCTCTGAATGAGACCTGGTCTTTGAATGGTCATAATTAATTTTCATGTCGAACCCTGATTGAAGAATATATATACACATCATATGTAGCATTTCCAGAGCGATGTATAATGCGTCCTTGGATCCATTTTTCTTTACCGTTGCGGTAATCTTTTGCAAGTGCAGTTTGTCCTGGTACATATTTGTATTTTATTGCTCCATGGTGGCGGTTAAATTGTTCTTTCATCGCCGTGTTGCTTTTCAGGAAATGTTTTGTAGTTGGATGAAGGGAATCAATGTGCAAATGAACTTCACGGTACATCAGTGCTTCTGATGGTTAATTTTCATTAGGTGCGTTTGGATTGGGTGTAGCTCTGTGACTTCCAAGGAATATTTATATTTATTGTGTGGATCCTTTGAGTTTGAGGAGTGTTCGCTTAAAGGAATCTACAAAACGCTTCATTTGCCCATTTGATTGTGAATGAAAAGGTGGCGTTAAATGTTGAATGCCATTGAAAATGCAGCTGAAGTGAATGCAGTGCCATTACCAGAATCCAGTATCTGTGGAACCCCAAATCGACCGAAGGTTTGCTTTAAATCAATAATTGTTTCATCCGAGCTAATGCGATTCATCCGAAACTTTTCTGGTCATTTGCTGTAAGATAATACTGTCCTTTGATGGGTCAAGCGTAATCAATGTGAAGGCGTGACAAGGGGGATTCAGGGATATGCCTGGAACTCTGTGTAGTTTAACTGTGAGATTTTGCTGACAGATGGCAACTGGAACAATTCCTCCTACTTGTCCAAACTCTACCAATCAAAATCACAAGATAATTTTGTTATTACTATTAATGTAACAAATAACTTGAGATATTTATGGATGGATTGGCGATGTTGCCCTGTTGTAGTATCTGTGCGGTTTGCCTCGGATCAAAGTGTTACTCTTCGGTTCTCTGTCTAGGATCAGTGTAGCATGGGTGCACTCTGTCTTGGATCAATTTTTCACTTGTCAATCCTCTAGCTCGGATCGGTTCAATATCAGTGCGCTTTGTGTCGGATCAAAGTTACTCTCCCCGAGCTTTTGTCTAGGATCGGTGTAGCATCTGCTGGCTTTGATTCGGATCAAAGTTTCATTCCAAGAGCTTCTGTCCAGGGTCCGTGTAGTATCTGTGAGCTTTGACTTTGCTCAAAGTATTGCCCCTCGATTCTCTGTCTGGGATCAGCATATCATGTGTGCACTTTGTCATGGATTAAATTTTCATTCGTTGATCCTCTAACTAGGATAAATTGAATATTGGTGGGATTTGTGTTGGATCAAAGTGCAACTCACGGAACTTCTGTCTAGGATTCACTTGGTCTTTGTGAAATCTGTCTATAATCAAAATGTTACCATCCGAACGTTATTCCAAGATCAAAATAGTATCTCCTTTGAGTTCTTTCTAGGATCAAATCGCGGATATAATAAACGGGTCAATTGCTGAATGCATACTTTATTTTGGATCAAAGTATAACTCATTGGTCTAACCCTGAACCTCATTCCAAAATCTATGTAGCATCTTCTGTGCACGCTTTAGTAACAAGTACAACTAGTTATAGTTTTAAATCTGTTTAGGATAAGTGCAGTATCTGTGTGTTCAAATCAGTATAGTTTTCATGCAATGTGTTTAAAATCAAATTCCCGGTCGATGATTCGTTTAGTATCTCTGCGCTATGTCTAGGATTGAAGTGTTTCCCGCTGACTATCTCTCTAGGATTCTTGTAATATTCATGCCTTTTTTCTAAGATCAAGGTATCTGATGTGGACCCGAAGTAGGGGCCACGGAAGGAAAACACAGAACACGGATTAGAGGTAAGAAAGATATATTAAACAGAAAAGTTACAAAGAATAGTGTAAGAGTAAGCAGAGCTTACTATCCAGTGGTGTCCGATATTGGTATCGTATGCGGCTGCGCATTACTGGTGCTACTCCCATGATACTACCATTCACATAATAATATAGTACTGGGAGAGTCCATGATGTAGGAAAGTATCGGTCTCACAACACACCCCTTCCAAGAGTTTTCCTCTTTTCTTTTTCTCTTTTTTTCTTGAAGGAAAAATAAGTAAAACTGTTAATACTTCTTCCTCTTGGGATTCACGTCGAGTGGATGAGTATTTCCGAGAGACTTGGGGCGTGTCAAGATCGAAATGTTCGAATATTACGTCGATCGGCTCTTCGCAGATATTTTGTGGTGATTCCTCAGATTCCTTCAAACGGCATTTCCTGAGCTGGTTCATATGGCGTTTGTGGGTATTTTTCGGTCCCTGGACAATATAGACCAGTTCGCCAATTCTCTGTTTGATGTTGCCTACTTCCCAGAATGTTATGTTGTTTTTGTAAGCCTTAAAAAGGACTTTGTCGGCAGGATTAAAGTATTTCTCAGGGAGCGAGACGGTTTTCTTGAACTTCGCTTGCCGTGGAATGAGTTTATCAAAGACGGACTTGATTTTTCTTGCGAACATTGTTTCTGCAGGCGAGCGTTCCATAGGCGTTTTAGGGTTAGGGGTTATCCTATACACCTGCAGAAACTGTTGTAATGCTCTATCCGTCGGTGTGCCTAGTGCCTTTTTTAAAGCTCTTTTTAGAGTGTCCACGAACCTCTCGGCCTGGCCGTTCGACCTGAGGTGATACTGAGGTGTCGTAATGTGGTCCACTTGATACGACTTGCAAAAGTCTCTGAATTCATTTGATGTGAATTGAGTGCCGTTATCAGTCACTACACAATCTACCACGCCAAAACGCGCGAATAGCTCGTGTAAAAATCCGATCGTGCATTTGGTGGTTGTTTTTTTTACATTGCAGGACCTCAGGCCATTTTGAGTGGCTATCCACAACAATAAGGTAGTACATGTTGTCTAGGAGCCCTGCAAAATCCACATGAATTCTCTGCCATGGATGGTCTGTGTTTGCCCATGGTTTGCACGTCGTGGTCGGAGATTTTGCTGCAAGCACGCATCCCTTACAAGATTCTATCATGTCTGCTATGTCTTTGTCCGTATTTGGCCAATATACGTAGCAGCGCATGAGGCTTTTCGTACGGCTCTTCCCCGGATGTCACATGTGAAAATCCTTAAGGATTTTTCTTTGTAGGCTATTTGGAATCACTGCTCGGTCATTATACAGTAGAACATCCTCACAGAGGGAGAAAACTTCAGGCACATTTAGGTCTTTGTTGCGAATTTTGTTTTTGATACTTTGGATGAATTCATCCTCTCGAGACTCCCTTTTTATGTCGGCCAAAGTAACTGGGAGTTCTCTAATTGTATTCGCAATCATATTTTTGATTTCATAATTCGTCCTTAGTGTTGCAATAATGGAGTCTTCAAAAACTGCCGTATTTTTAGGAATGAGTCGCGATAAACTGTCCGCATGACAAATATTTTTAGATTTTAGGAACTCGATCTTGTAATTGTAATTCAAAAGAATCGCTCCCCAACGAAGTAATCTATTCGCCGTATAGACCGGTAGGCGTTTCTTGGAACCAAAAATTGTTATTAGAGGTTTATGGTCCGTTTGCAGTATAAACCGTCTTCCATGTAGGTATCGATGGAATTTAGTGACGGCGAATATTATCCCTAGAGCCTCTTTCTCTATTTGGGAATATTGTTTCTCTGATGGTAGTAAAGATCTAGATGCGTGTGCTATGGCTTTTCGCGAACCATCTGGCAGTGTGTGGAGAATGCAAGCACCGATACCGTATGGGCTTGCATCACTTGCGACTATGATGTCGAGATTAGGGTCGTAGTGGGTGAGTGAGAGATCCCAAGTAAGTGTTTTCTTGATCTTCTCGAATGCGTCTTGGCATTCAGGGGTCCATAACCATGCTTTATCCTTTTTTAAAGGTTCGTTGAGAGGTTCTCTCAAATTCTGCATGTTCTTAATGAAACGTTGGTAGAAGTTAGCAAGGCCGAGGAAGCTTTGTAACGATTGAACGTTAACTGGGGCCGACATGTTTCTGATTGCATTGGCTCTTTCTGGATCCGGCCGACGACCGTCTCTATTTATAATGTGACCTAGGTATTTGATCTCTGGTAAGAAAAAAATCACACTTTGCCTCCTTAACCTTAAGCCCGTATTCTTGTAACTTCTTGAATACGTTTATTATATGGTTCCGATACTCTGACGACGTTTTACTGGTCACCAGTATATCATCCAAATAGGCTGTTGCGTAGTCAAGGTCGCCCAGCATGGCATCCATGACCTGCTGAAAGATTGCAGGCGCAACCTTGAACCCAAAAGCCAGTCTGTTATATTTGTACAGACCTTTATGGGTGTTTATGCAGAGCAATTTAGAACTCTCTTCATCTGAAGGTATGCGTCTGAGAGGTCTATTTTGGAAAAGATTTTTCCGCCATTCAATTTGTTGAAGATTTTTTCAGGGCTTGGGAGGGGATAATGATGATCCTGCAAAGCATCGTTTAGCCCTGTGGGAAAATCTGCGCATATTCGTATTTGGTTGGACTTTTTTTTTACATAGGCCGTAGGTGCTGCCCATTCGCTAAAATCTGTTTTTGATAGAATACCCGCCTGTTTGAATCTATCTAATTCTTTGTTGATCTGCTCTAGAGCAGCGAAAGGGACATTCCGTTTCTTTTTGAAAACTGGTCTTGCACCGTCCTTCACCCTGAAGTTAGCTTTAAATTTAGAACATTTCCCAAGGACGCCAGAAAAAAACCTGGGGAAATTGTTGTTTGAGTTCCTTTTTGAGATTTTCCGAATTCGACCTTGTACTTTTTATTTTTCGGCAGAAAGTGCTCATTGGGCAATCCCATAGATTGAATTTTTCTACCCAATCTGTTCCGAATAGGTTATCTGAATTTTCTAGTACGTAGGCTTTCAGCGTTTTGGTAACTTCATTTAGTGTTACTGTAAGGATCAGCTGGCCTAAGATGTTAATATTCTCGCCAGTTACGGATTTTGCTGTTTTATCCGTCTTTAATAGGGTCGGCTTGTTTAACTTTCGCCAAGTACGCCAGTTGATAATCGAGAGGTCAGAACCCGAATCAAGCTGGAATTTTATAGAGTTATTGAAAATATCAACAGTCACATATTTTCTTAAATTCCTATCGACTATGTTGTCTGATTGGGCTTGCCTAATTTTACTTTTGTGTTTCCTCGTCTTGTTGGCGTACCAGCACTGAGTTAAGTTATGACCATTTTTATTGCAATTTTTGCAATATGTTTTCTTCTTGAATGGACAGATTTTCATCCAATGCCATTTTCCACAATGGTAACATGGTCCGGGAGGTTTCTTTAGCCTTTTCGTATTTTGTTTATTGCGGGATTTAGAACATGAGATTTGCCTTTTGTCTTTTTGCGGGGAATAAGAGGTTGGGTTGCTTCTGATTTTTCTAATTTGAGCCACACCTGATTCCTCGATCGTTTTTGAGTCACACTTGACAGAAATTACTCTTTGACAATCCTCTGCTAATTTTTGGAGAGTCAATCCCTGTTCGTTTTCGAGTTTGGTAAGTACCCGACGTCTGACCTCGGCGTCTTCTACTGATACTAGACCTTGTGCGAATATTAAGCACTTAAAATCGTCAGCAGTCAGCTCGGCTAGTTTGAAATCATTACAGAGCTTGTTTACCGACGCTGCAAACGTTAGAATATCTTGCTGGTTGTACTTGACTGTGTTCAGACATTTCCAACGTTTGTGGAACAAGGTTATGTTAGGCCCGAATAGTTCCATTAGGAGCTTAATAGTCTCTGAGAAATTCAAGTCCGTAATTTTCTTGGGTAATATATAGTCTATGAACCTAACATGTTCGATAACTCCCAGTTTCCTTAATAACAGACATACCTTTTTCTCACTAGGCCATTGTTCACAGTCTACATTGAAAATATCTTCATAACGCCTGTAAAAAGCCTCGAATGTTTTGTCTTCCTCTGGTAGGTATTCGAATGTTTCAATCGAGTTATAGATTATACTCTGGGAAAATGTCGTATATTTTCAGAGTTTTTAGAGCCGTTACATGAATTTACAAGTAATTTTTCAAGTTGTTTTTGCTGTAGTTCTGTTTTCTGAAATGTAAATTGTTGGAATTCTATTTGTTGTTTATGTAACTCCATAAACAATTGTTGCTGTCTTTCGTCTGGTTTTTGTTGGTGGAGTTGCTGTCTTTCTTCGCTTTTTTGTTGTTGAAGTTTCTGTTCTGTTTGTTGGTCCGACTGTAATTTGAGGAATCTTTCTTCCAATTTCTGCTGTCTTTCGTCTGATTTTTGTTGGTGGTCCATCTGGACCTTTAACATTTGGACAATTATTTTTTGGAATTATTCCATATTTAGATAATATGTAGAAAAGTAATGAAAGAACACACAAAACAGAAATAAATAAATAAATAACAGCAATTACTGTTGCTTTGAAAACCCGTGTACCAAGGGGAGGGTACACAAGTCAATCTAGTCAATTAATAAAATTAATAAGAACTACTTACTGGTTTAGATCTTTCGAGAAACCGTTGTTCCGTTAATTTCAATGTGACCATTTATTTTTTTTTTTTTAGAAGTGTGGGGAGAAAAATATCACTTAGACAGCAAAAAAAAAAATACACTGGATATTTTTTCCTTCTTTTGGGAGAATTTGCTTTGCTTTTTTCTTTAGAAAAAACTCACCTCAATCAATTTGAGGGGAGGGTAATTTTATGCACGAGATTTGTAGGAATTCAAATCAATTTCATAAAATTTTTAAACACTTTGCTAAATGCGCGACTTGGTGAATAGTTTTTTCGAACTTGAGTCAAACCTAGTACTTCGAGCTCTTGAGTTTGTCAGTTTGTTTTGTGCACAAGCTGGTTTTTTTGTAAGCAGTCGTTCTCGATACTTGCTTGCTCGTTTGTTGTTTGCACATACTTGAGTAACCTTGAAAGGTAGCTGTGTATTGCGTTTCGTTCGCTGATGTAGTAATGCCAGCTTAAATTCTAGTTCAACACTGATGTGGGAACCAGTGGGGTTAAACGAGTCCTCTGTCGCCACTGATGTGGGACTGGGACTTTGGGGTTTCGGGGTGAGTGCGTGTCTCGAATCCTCTGTCGCAACTGATGTGGACCCGAAGTAGGGGCCACGGAAGGAAAACACGGAACACGGGTTAGAGGTAAGAAAGATATATTAAACAGAAAAGTTACAAAGAATAGTGTAAGAGTAAGCAGAGCTTACTATCTAGTGGTGTCCGATATTGGTATCGTACGCGGCTGCGCATTACTGGTGCTATTTCCATGATACTACCATTCACATAATAATATAGTACTGGGAGGGTCCATGATGTAGGAAAGTATCGGTCTCACAACAGTATCATTCACTGATATGTCTAGGTTTCTTGTAAACATGTTCACGTTCTAAGATCAAAGTGTCACTAGTCCGTTCTCTTTTAAGGATCTGTTTAGTACCTGTTCACTCTGCCTTGGCTGAAAATCGAACTCGTCGATTCAGTCTATAATCAGTGTATTATTTCGTGTTCCGTATTTGAAAGTTAAATTTACCACACTGCTGAAACAGAAAACTACAGGCGTTTGGGCATGTCATTTGTTTACATGTCGAAAAATCTTATTAGGGAAGAAAGCAATTCTTATTTTTATATACCTATTTGCTTCATTTACGGACAAGAATATATAAATACATTAAGTAGTTTTTGGTAATATTATTGTAATCCGAATTTTTTTTAAGCATTTCTCCCCCAAGGAGTGAGTGCAAATAGCACGCAAGGGGTTACAGAGAGTTGGAACAAGAGTAAAGAGGCGTGGTAGAGGAAAAGATGAAGAGAAGGACGGGGAATTAGATCAAGGCATCTGAAAAAGTCGATTGACATTGCATTTAAATAATTGAAGATTATAGCTATCAGGGAAGCAAGTAAGAGGAAGGGTGTTCAACACATGGGAAGTGCGGGACATGAATTATTGCCTTTTATTATTTTATGATAATATATGTTGTTCTTCTTGTAAATCTCATTGCTTAATTTATTATCATTGACTAGAAATATCCGTGAAAATTTCACGGTTTTCCTATGTTGATTTTCCGATGAATCTTAATTATTAGTTTAACGATTAAATAGACTCATAGCTCCTACAACGATAAAATATCCGTAGAAATCCGCCTATCGCATCGTTAAACATTTGTGTTTAACAAATGTAATAAAATATTCAATAACAATCATAAATATGAATTTTCGTGGTTATTTTAAGAAGTAAGAGGGTAAAAATGAAAAAAAAATGAAAACTTTTCCATTTAACTGAAACAGACGTTAAACGCTTCTCTCTTTCTTTCTGTCTTTCTTTCTCACTGAAACCAAGTAGCGTTTCTGATATGTCTTTCCCGTCTTTCTACGGAATAGTTCATTATTTATTAGGTATTGACAGGGCGTATCGGCCATGCTAACTAAAAGAGGGACAAGCAGAATTATAATATAATTGTTGTTACTTAAAGCAGACATGTCAAACTCAGAGTCCCACGAGGGCCAAATGAGACAGTTTGTGTTCTCATGAGGGCCGCACTCCTACATTTTATTTAAGGTTGTTCAATAAAAATTATTGCAAAACATTTCCTTTTAATTTAGAAACATGCAATGGTTTGGTTATCAAGAATACAAGTACAAAGTACATGTAGTTAAACAAAAGAATATAACTAAAAAATTTAGCATGAGATATAAATCTGTTCTTTATTTCGATATAACAAAAATTTATAAGGCAACATACATGGCCCACATGTATTTGACTGAACAGCAAATGAATTGCACATAAATCATAATAGTTCAAAATAAACATTTATTATTGATCATTCTAACTTTTCATGTTTTGTCCCGAGGCTTGACCCCTCTTGTTCTTGACAATCTTTGGTATATCTGGCTGAAATTTATGTGCAGTTCCGACTTTTATAAGAGATGATAAGTGATAATCAGTCAAAGTGGTTCTCTGAGAAGTTTTTGTTGATTTCATAAAGGAAAATAACAAATAGGTGGAAACAAACATTGCTAAGATTCGTGTTGCAAACTTTCTAAGATTTGTAAACCTTTCTGGAAAGTATGAAAAGAAATCAGGTATTCCTACCTCAAAATACTTTACTCTAAGTAAAGAATCTGACTGCATTTCTAAAAGTTCCATTTGAATGTTTACCTCTGCCTTAGCAACATCAAAAGTAAACGGCGCGGAGAATAGTGCAAACGGATATTCAAAAGGTGAAAAAACACGAAATCCTTTTTTGAAACTCCGTTGACAACAATTCCAGGTGACTTTTATACTTAGCAAAGCTCAGTACAGACTTAGCATTAGTACTGTTTTTTAGCTCTTTGCGCGTAGGAAAATGAACTAAATTTTCATTTAAGACTTGTGACTTCCATAACCTTAACTTTGTAATGAAGCATTTAATGTCATCCTACAAGTTAGTGATGAGCTTGTTTTTACCTTGTAATTTCAAATTGAGATCGTTTAATTGTGCTGTGATGTCCACACCAAAAGCTAGATCCAGGAGCCAACTTTCATCTTTTATTTCATCGGTGTTCCGACCTTTCATCTCCAAAAATATGATTATTTCTTGCCTTAATAAATAAAATCATTTCAATACTTTGTGACATGACGACCAACGCAAATCTGTGTAAAATGGAACATCAGTAAAGTGATTACCCATATCCTCCAACAACTGGTTGAATTGACGGTGATTGAGAGAACGGCCTCTGATATAATTAACTATGCTTGTGACCAAATTTAAAATTTTTGAGCACAGATTTTGTTGATGAATAATACAGTGAAAATGTGTAAATGACAAATCTGGATGTAAGTTCTTTATTTTTACTTGTAACTTGGCAACAAAACCATTATGCCTTCCAATCATATTTGCTGAACCGTCGGTAGACAAGCATACAAGTCTGCTTAAATTGACATTATACTCATCAAAAATTTGTTCGATTTTCTCAAAGATGTCCTGGCTTGTTGTAGTGTCATGCATAGGGATCAGATCAACCGGTTCTTCATAAATGTTTAATTTATTGTCACAGGCCCTCATGAAAATCGCAAGCTGTGCTATTCCAGAAATATCAAGTCTCAGCAATTGCAATAGAAAAATGTTCAAATTTGGATGATTCGCTTTTCATCTGTTGCTTCAAATCACTTGTACATTTCCTCGATCCGTTCAGCAACAGTGTTCCTGGTTAGTGAAATATCTTTAAACGAGTCTGCTTTTTCTGGACATACAATTTCGGCCGTTTTTACAAGGCATTGTTTTACAAAATCCCCTTCCGTGTAGGATTTCGCATTCGTCGCTATCATTCATAACTTGCAGTAACAGAAGCGACATTCTCTTTCTGAATTTTCGTAAAAAGGGTCTGTTGCCATGTCAAGTTAACTTTCATTTCCTGGAGCTTTGAAACACGCATTGGGCTTTCATATTTATCATAAGGTAGATGGTTTGTTTCATAATGTCTTTTCAAGTTGTACGTTTTCGGCGTACAAATGTGATTATTGCTTATTAAACAATGTGTCTTTCCATTCACTTCTGTGCAAAAATACTGTAATTCCCATTTCTCTTGAAACACTCAGCCTTCTTCGTTCACTTTTCTTAGTCGAAAAAGCATTAGCCATTTTTAAAGACGATGTGGAATCTGAAAAATTAAGAAAAAAAAAGAAAGAAAACAAAAAATATTTATAATATCAATAAGAGTGGAATAAAACAAAGAACCTGACTCCTGCACACTATTACCTGATTCATATTTTAAGTTTAAAGTCAATTTAATAAAACGTAAACAATAAGGCCTTTTATTTGAAAATGACATAATAATAAAAATTAATTATATATTGTGTGTCCAGCGAGCGCTCCGAATACTTCACCACCGGCTCACCTTTAATGAGTCTGTGCGCTTACCTGTTTTGACTTTTGCTGCGTCTCAGTTCCTCTCATCTTGACCTTGACCTATGTATCTCTCGCGCCATCCGATTCTCTCCTTTTGCAATGGGCGTATATGTAATGAGTGATTGACAAAAATAAAGACAGTTACATGTTGCCGCTTCAATTGCTTATAAGGCTGGAGATGCAAAAGTAGATGAACTACTAAAAAATGTATATAAAAAATAGTGGAAATTTCTAATTTATTTTTGTTTAAAATTATCTGTGTGGTCCGCAAATCTACTTGAAACGGGCCGCATGCGGGCCGCGTGTTTGACATGCCTGACTTAAAGTATTATATTATTATTCACTGTTTTCACACCAATAGTACATCGCATTTTCTTATATTTCAAGTCCTTGATGTAACACGATATTTTTAGCGTTATTCCACATTTCTTTTTGTCATCTCTGTTCAGCGTCATGAGTTTACTTAGCATTCTACAGCGCCTGTGCTTTTGAAAAGTCACATTTGGTTGTCCATGGTTGAAGAAATTCCGTCGTATTAAAAGTTTTCCTCTGTTCTTTATTTATCGTCATAGAATAAAACATACTCTTGAGAATGTGAATCCTTTCTCGCGTGAAAGGAATGGTGAAATCACCGAGTTCAGGTTTTTATTTTGGGAATACTCCTGATTGAGAGCCACAGATTAATGATTCCTCTACACTCTTTTCAATGAGTTACAATAA
>OZ038478.1:61743896-61746396 GCA_964036315.1 Acanthosepion esculentum
ATATAATCGAATATTATCAATATCTGCTTCTATATCGTCGCATCACATTACGAGACCTGAAACCCATTAGAACCATTGTTCTACTTATGAAATATTTGATACATTAATTTATATACATATATATATATATGTGTGTGTGTTTGTGTCAGTGTCTCTGTGTGTGTTACTTGCCATATTTATCGGAGAAGTATCGGATATCCAACACTGATAGATATACAGTGATTTCCACCTCTACCACACTCTCTGTGTGTTTGTATATATATATATATATATATATATATGATTGATGTTACCTTAAGCATCCCGACTATGCATGCGCGTACATGCATTTTTAAATTGCACATAATGCAGGCCTGTATTCACATAAGTAGATATAAGACACTATCAACACATGCAAATATTACTGTAGAAATATATTTGCACATAACACTCTAATTTTAGATGTACATGTATGAGCATATGTATGTAAATTCTGGAACATTTTGAGTCAGAAGAAAACTGTTCCAAATAATAAAAACGATTACCAAAAACGTATACAAAAAGCAAAAAGGAAATTTTCAGGAAAAAAGAACTCACGTCAGTTGCGAGTTTTAAAACCTACGAAGGAAACAGATGTGGAGTAGGTGAAAAAAAAAGGCGAACAAGTCGAGAAAATAACAAAATATAATGAAAAAAAAAGACTTAAAAAAAGAAAGTTACGCAAGAAAGAACTAAAAGAAACGATGAAGAAAAGCGTTTTATATTATTCAACTGTTTTCAGACTAAAACATTTTGAGGGTAAAGAATGACTGCGAACAGCGACTGCTTGGAACGAAGCTCGTTCATTGGTTTCAGTGAGAGCGGAATTCGTCAGCAAGGGAGAGCAGTCATATCGCTAGAGTTTGGAAGTGAATGATTTTTTTTTATTCACGCATACAAACCCACATTTCGCAACCAAATGTTTCTACTGTCAAATTTTCGTCTGCCATAGGAAAATAATTTCCGTGTCAGCGCCTTACATAGTGATCTTCTCATTTTTTACTTATTAATCTGTTTATTCTTGTTTAATATACTTTTATTACAAAAGAAAGAAAGAAAGAAAGAAAGAAAGAGTGTTTAATAAGGCCTCCTGGCGCCCTCGGCTTAATGGATTGACATTGAAGTCATTGTTTGTGAGGTGTGTAATGAAAAGCAAACATGGCGGATATCATTATCTTGTACAACTTTAGATAGAGCTACTGGAAAATATCTAACGAACTGATAAAGGCCTGATGGTTCTTTTAATCTCAAAATCTATCTACGAGCACATTTTCCTAAATATGATGCTCATCTATAGAGAACAAGTTTAAAGATAAGATACATACAAATACTTATATATGTACAGATTCTATTTGTGAGCACATACACACACACTCACACTATCTCTCTCAAACACGCGCACACACGCATTCACATGTCCGCTTTTTTCTTTTTAGTTTTTCTAAATTTTGAATGAATTGTTCTACATCCAATTCATAATTATGGATAAACAATGTACGCGTCATTTTTTTCGTTTAGAATTTATTTTATGTGCGTAAGCAAGAAGTGCAGTTTATGAAGATATATAGGAAAAATAACGGTTAATCCTAGACTTGAACAGGTTAAGAGTGTAATAATCAGGAAGCATCCCCTCAAGAGTTTGTTCTAGAAAGTAACTTACTTTTTACAAACGTAATTCGAAGTGAAGGTGGGGTGTAGTTCACCTCAGTGTACATGTCATCTTAGCTGTGAGGGATAGAGTTGGTGGCACTAAGGAATGTATTTAGTCAGGACATTTTCCATGGAAATAGTGATAGAGTTGCGAGAGGCCTGCAATGTTTCGTCTGTAGGTAAGGGTCCTTAGTGTGAATCGAGAATTTTCGACCTTCTCAGTAATTATCAAGAAATGAACGTTAACAGTAAGGTAGACATTATACTGATAGCTAAATCCTGTTTTTTGTTTTTTTGTTGTTTTCTTAACGCTGTAATACAACTTAATTCAAATATACGCGTATGCAAACCAAAAGATGAACGAAATCACCCGATGCGTTATCTGTGTACATTGACAACTGCTCGATAAAGATATATATATATATATATATATATATATATATATATATATATATATATATATATATATATCCCGAGGCAATGCCATAAACAATTGCCGTCTGACCAGCCTAACGTACGATCACTCTTGAAATAGACCCCCCATTGTAACTTGACATACATTTTTCGAAGGGGACCGGTCTGTAGATAAAAATTAATTCTTAGCTCTTTGAACCACCTAACCAAAATGGCCGACACTAGCCGTCTCCATAGCAACTAATGTTCCAATGAGACCGCACTTATAAACACGCGCTAACCAAAAGATAGCTTATTCCCAAATTCTCGCTTGACAAGGAAGCGGGTCCAGGCACCTTAACTCTCCATAACTTAAAAAATTATGTTAGGGGTCTCGTCTCTTGCTTTTGAAACATGAGAACTCTTATGTAGCGAAGGA
>OZ038478.1:61751396-61771396 GCA_964036315.1 Acanthosepion esculentum
TATAATTTATATATAATACAGGTTTGTGATCGGATCCGAGCATATCAAGGCCGCTCGAGTGTCGGTTCAAGATTACGAGCATCAAGGGTGACCTGGCACTAGCAAAACACCTGAAACATGTAAAAATCTCTTGGGATCGTTAAATCATATGATATATCAAATATTGTAGTTACGTGAGTAATGATGTGCATGTATTAGGCATAGTCTAAAAACAACGCTATATCACCCCGCATATATCGAACGAATATCTGAATTTTCTAGATCTAAATATCTCGCGGCTGTAATGTCAAGCGATACCTGGGCCTTTTTGACTTCGGAGGAAAAAACACCGCCCAGTTCAACCAGTATATGAATGCAAAACATAAAAAACTACGATGATTCTGCCCCTCTATGCGAAAAGGAGAGGTGATACACTGAAGCATATATTTATTGCATGTGACAAAAGAAATATTTCTGTCAAACATAATAGAACTTATTATGGCGCAAAGGTTAGAGCTTTATATTGTACGAATTTCCTAGATTGTCATTATTAAAAAAATTTTAATATCATTTGTTTCATCTTATTTCTGTTGAAATTTATTACAAGTCTCCAATCGTGTTCTGAGTTTATTTCCGCTCGATCTGGTGGTCAGTTTTCATAGCCAGAAGGTATTTATTTATTTCCGGGTTTTAACATCCAGAGAATGTAAAAATGATCTGAGCTTTCGGATAAAATGCAACAAAAATAGAATGAAAAGAAAACATTTAAAAATATATATATATTAATAAAAAAAAACTGTATTTATAATACGCCAAGTATATTATAATATTTGTATATTTTTATCTGAAGTTTATATACATTTTTGCTGTACTCAAGTTATCTATCCTGCGCTGGCGTCGCCATACAACGATGTATTTGTTATGACAATGACAGACAGTTTACTGTGTCGAATATGTGTGAAAACAGCTACTCCTTAAAAAAGTTGAGAACTAACAATAAGAATTGGGAAAATTTATTTAAACATTCACATCTAAAAACTTAATAATATAAAGGACTTAAGAAAATATCAATTTTATGAATGGTGTAATTTAGTAAATTTAGTAAATTATTTTTAAAATATTAGGTAAAAAATAGTGAAGTTTAATTTTACGTCAAGCTTTTTCTGGGTTATATGAGGATAAATGTTAGAATTGCATAAATATTTTCTGAATAATATAGGAAATGTCAGTATTACATAAAAAAAAATTGGAATTATATAGAAAAAAATGTTACAATTACATAGATAATGTCAGAATTACATGAACAAAATGTCAGAATCATCTCGAGAATTTCTTAAATATATAGAAAAATGACAGAATTACTTAGAAAAATACTCGTAAATTATCCGATCGTTTAGATGATGTATTGTCATTATTAATATTTTACTAGATTTTCTTTCATATAAATATCATTTTTTAACTTATTCTTAATTTTTATTTATCTATTTACTTACTTTTGTTTTTCATTACAAAAACTCGATCTACAGCCGTTAATGAAACAGCGTGAATCCGTGATACAGAATAACCTCTGCCGCGATTCGAACTCGTATTGCACAGTAGTGATTTCCTATGGACAACTTATGTCGTTTTGACAAGAAAATATACGGCATGTATTAAGTATTGAACTCAAAATCTACAAATACAGCTTTATAAAAATTAGAGCCCACCACAAACCGAGAAATAAAAACAACGTTATAATGACTGCTTGCAGGCTTTATCTCTTTTGAAAAGCCACCACTTCATGATAAAGAACACCAAATTGGTACAATGTTTTATACTCCAAATAAAAAAAAAACACTTCTAGATCAAGTTTGGTAAACAATTTGAAATGTGACTCAATGGTAATTGTCATTTTCTGTACAGGAAAGATCTTTAAAACCCTAAAGATTAATTCACTTGAAGTCGTTTTTAATTAATCGTTTGTGAAAATAGTTGTATTATAGGTGGTAGATTAATAACTAGATTACTGAATACATTAGATTAATTCGATGGTTAATTATAATTATGATTTTAATACATTATAATATATTTAAAATTATACATTTATACATATTAACATATTTTAAATTATACATTTTAATATCATTAAAATTATATATTTTAATTACATTATGTTAAAATTAGATTCAGTCTATAAACTTTTTTCGGTGAATAAAAGCAAAATGTATTAACGTTTTTATCCAGAAATTCTTATAATCTTTGCAAAGATCAAACATATTGAATTGCAAAACCTACACGGTTTCCAGAGTCCCAAAAGTGTTTTAACACGATCACACCCAAACGACCCTTGTGTTAATCTTGTAGTATATTACATATTACATCTGACGCAAATGTGTATCCATTCCATAAAGTTTTCCTAATGTTCTTTTTTTTCTTACGAATAGTAACTATTGTCTCGGAAGTAGGAACACTAATAACTATTTTAATCGTAATGAACAAAATATGATGAAATATTTATTAAGCATATTATAAAGATGGTTTTGTTAAGCAATTGATATTACAAAAGAGTGCACTCTATTAGTACTGTATTAGCAGATTCAAGATATTCAGACGATCTTTTTTTTTGCTCGGTCTTAAGTTAAACTTCGCCATTTTTTTTTTTTTTTAAATAGTTACTATTGCCTCGAAGAGAGGATCTCTTATAAATATTAGCATTTTAATCGTAATGAACGCAGAATGTTACATCCCTTCGTCTAGAGTTCAAATTTCTAATACTAAACAATATTTACTTCGTAAGCCTTTCCTCTTTCACATCTTATAAAACCAGATTCACGAATTATGGGTTTTCGCTGAACTTTCTTTGTCCAATTGTTTTTCTGGCTAAACTTTCTGTTCAGTTGCTGGCTGAGAAAATAGCGCCATGTGATAAAAAAAAGTTAACATTTTATTTTCCAATCTCTTTTCACTGCGAATCAACATCTTTGAACTTCTCTGTTGGAGTTCCTGATTTATTGGAGATATATTTTTTGGTGCACACCCAGCCCAACCAACCGCCGTCCATTGTGCTCGACAGTATCTTTGATTTTTTTAACGATAAATGTCATTTTTCGCTCAACTCACTAATTATGCCAATTCTTTTCCTCATCCACTTCACAAAATCCACGCAACGTCTCTTCAAATGCCTAAAATAAACTAAAACTCAATGCGTGCTTTACAAGTTTTAAAACTTTACTCCGAATGGTTTGTGTTTCTATTCATTTGGCCTTTCACAGAAGAAAGAGAGAAACATAGCGTCGTAACTTACATACAAACAGTCGCTAAGTTGTTAGTAATGAGAGAGTTTAAATAGGTGTAATATATTAAATAACACTGTCTGATAACATCATAGAGTTTTATTAAAAACGCATGTCGGTGTTATACGTAGTTGAACGGAGGCAAGACACGTAATTTAAATACATCATATTAGGATAACGTGGCTTTGATTATGAAGACGGATAAAAATTGAAAAAACTATCCTTAATGATAAAAATATGAAGTCAATGAACATTCAAATATTTCCCCTTTTCCATACAACTAGTGATGTGCAAACGAAATGGGTTTTATTGGTGGAGGTTACTAAAGAAGAAACTTCATTCATTGTTCGACTTTTCAATTCAATGTTTGTACTGCATCCAAATAAAACATTTCAACCACAACCGTAGAGAAAGTTGCGATTTTTCGACTTCTTACCACTAGCCGGAGAATATTGCTGATAGGATAGCTCTCAAAACCTATTTTAATACGCAAATTAAAATGATTTTACTCAAAACACATAGCCTCTATGAGAAAGAGAGCAGTAAATACACAAAAAATAGCAGATCAAGAAAACTAGTCGTTTATCAGAATAAGTCTGGCCATCATATCGACTTAAAGAATGCAATTTAAAGTGAAAGTGAAAGTAATTTATTAAGGCGAAGATGTATTCAAAGTGATTTACTTTTGGAATTTCCTGCCGTAAACTTACGTCCAGGATCGTGCATCTCATCTTTTTTCGCAAAACTACTTCTGTGGGATAATTAAAAACCATTATGATAAAAGAAAATATAAAAATCAGCCTCCAAATGCATCGGATGTCAATATTTTCATTATTATTATTATTATTTGATTAGTATTTTTTTCCTGAGAGAACTAGAAGTCCCACCAGGGTTTATTTGTCATGGCCACAATCAAGATGTGCGGAATACACAGTGTTGATAGCAGACACAGGAAGGAAACTGCAGGAATCCCTATCAGTTATGTGCGATGCGCGATACACGCTGACGACGCAGATTTTATACCGCACTAGGTTGCCATTTCTTTCTGCGGTAGACTAGTTGCCATCCAAGGCTATAGAACCCGGTCTGTCCTGCTATTTACCCTTAGCTGAGGGAGAAGATTTCCCGTGCTAATACCCTTGGGAATCTCCATAGAAGGTCATAAAAGAAAATAAGAAGGACCGACAAAGCGTAAATTATAAGAAGACAGAATATATTAGTGCCAGCAAAAGGAATGACACAAGATGCGAATTACGAATTGGAGATGTCAGAATGAAACAAGTTCGGAAATTTAAATGTCTGAGAAGTGTTTTAACAGAGGGCGGAACATGTAGCACCGAATTTCGAAGAAGCATTGGAATAGCAAAAGATGCCTTCCAAAAGTTAAGCAAAGTATAAAAATCACGATAATTTGGTTAGCAACAAAGAAGAGATTACTGAACTGTTATGTAATATCGGTCTTCCTATATGGTAGTGAAGTGAGAGAAAATTGGTTCTAGAGAAGGATGCTAAGAATGCCATGGACGAATCAAGTGAAAAGCGAGAATTTGTTTTAAGGAAAATAAAATTATAAAGGAGATTCATACTTAGAATCAAAAAGTGAAAATTGAAATTTCTAAGGCACATAATGAGGAAAGATCGCTTGTAGAATCTGAAATTCACAGGAAATATTGAAGTCAAGAAAGAGGTGAAGCAGTAAATAACCTATGAAACATGCGTAAATAGTGAGCAGAACAGGGACTAGGATGAGTAACAAAAAGACAATCATTACTCAAAAAGACAGGAAATTGGGGAGAGTCATGATCATTCAAGAAGAAGAATTATTTCTGTCTGAGTTTCTGGGATGATGAGTTATCATTATTTACATTATTTATATTCTGACTATTGTCCTCATCTTTGTTGTTGTTATCACAGAGTTTCGGCCTTTGTGACTTCCGGCCTTCTTCATTGATATACGTCGGAGGTTACAATGGCCGAAACTGTGGGATATAAACGTCAGAAAATAGGACAACAGTCCGAATATAAATAGTATAAATAATGAAGAATTGTTTATTGCTATTTATTTCGCTTGTCTGAAATTCTTCTACTCGCTAGAAATACTAACAGCTTCTGATAATGTCCTTGATACCGTTCGACAGTGTTCTCTAGAATAAGCAACGTGAGTTCGATATTTCCAATCCATGTCTTTTGCTTAACGTCTGTAGAATAAAATCAACAAAAATGAAAGAAAAGGGACAATTTGAGAATTCCGATAAGAAACTGAATGAAGCAGAATGAGCTGAAAAAAAACTAAAAAAATTAATAATGTCAATGCTGCAAAAGTGAACAACTTAAGATGTTTACAACTTTCTTTAAACTGTTATGTTCCTTCAGAGTGTAGATGATAATAGCTCTCCAGAGATTCTGTTTCTTTATTATCTGCCGTATGATCAAATCAAACTGAAAACACCAATCTTTGTTCAATCATCAAAGTTAAGCAGCGTCGAGCCCAGCTAGTACTTAGATTGAGGACCGCTTGGAAACACTTGGTACTATAAGAGACTTCCTAAAATCCGAAATACGTTTCAGCTTTAAACAACTCACAAAGGGTTGATAAACCGTATAAAAGCAATCAATCAAAAAACTATTATCTGTTAGTTGTTAAGATTGTTGTTTTAAAAGCTCGCAGAGAGGGTCCTTCTTGCCTTTTACGAATTTAAACTCTGCGATAAAAAGCAATACACATAAGACGGAATAAAAACTAGCTAAATATTAATGCTAACGCAATTATTAATATTACAAATTATGGCTTATGTAAATGTAATAAAGCGATTACCTAAACCAGGAAATATTTAGCCTCCTGGAAATTAAATGATAGAGTATATTTTTTCTTTCTTTTCTTTAAGTTTCACATCGCCTGTAAAATTAATCTTGGAATTAAGATATTTGCATTTAAATATTCCATTCACACACACATATACATATATACACAACACACACACACACACACACACACACATATATATATATATATATATATATATATATATATATATATATATATATATATATATATATATATATATATATCAGTGCATCCTACTTTCGTGGCCAATATTTTTTCTCTTCAAGTAATAACCAATTTGATAGCGAAATCAAAAGATAGGCTTCCGAAAATTGGTTTTCGTAATGAGATAGTTTCTCGATAAATTTTCATGATAACATTTTCTCATGACACTTTATTAAATTCTCATTTCGTTTCGAAGAGAACGAGACAGAGACTGCGTCATTTCGTCCGTTGTCTTGACTGTGGAAAGGGTGGAACCACTTGTTACTCAGACTGACAATTGCCATCCGTTCTTTCAAATCCGTTCTAAGAAAGCCATAGCATTCGTTAATGGTAACTATCTACGAATTGTTGAACTTGTTCTCCCTTATTTAACTGGTCAATATTTAAATGAGAATCTATTTTTAAAAAAAGTTTTAGTCATACGACTGGCGGTAATATTGAAATCTACTCATCGATAAGGAGAGGTTTAATTTCCGGATATCTATGTCTGTTGGGATCTCCACTCGATATTCGATTAGGTGTCAATGATCACAAAACTAAAAGACGACACATATACCTAGATAGATAAACGGATACCTACAAATAAAACTGCTTATATATAAGCCTGCACACGCGTTCAGAACATAAGTACAACTTTACAAGTAACCCTATTGGGAATCTTTAACAAAATGTTTATTCTCGCAAGCTATGGCAAACGAATTTGCACCTCAATTAGAGCACTACAGTACTCAAGAATCAGACTATGTTACACCCGGTTAGTATCTAACGATGTTGACGCCTAATGAAGAGCGTCGTGTCGTTAGTATCATAAGCAGTAAGTTTCTAGTCTGTAGTCCATTACTGTATGGATCACCATTTCTATTCTATCCTCTTTTACTATACGGATCACTCGTCCTACACTATCCTCTATCTCTACCCTATTCACTATACTATTTCTCTAATCGGATCACTATACTGATCACTATACTGATCACTATACTGATTACTATTCGAGCGAGTATTATCGAGCAAGTACTATTAGTGCGAGTGTCATTACAAGGCGTCTGACACCCTAGTTAAGATATACATATCTGTTGTTGAGATCCATCGAAGCCCATAACTTCTAACTCCATTTTCGTATCCGAAATGTAAACAAAGTAATTTCTAAGGAATTAATGGATCATTTTCATCTGGCTTTACTTCTTTTTAGTTTACTTATTACTTCTTTTTAAATAGTTTAAATGTATGTCTGTCTGCTTGTGAATATGAAAGTTATAGTAAAGAAGGTGCACCTTTCGGTTGGATTCAATCACGTATCCTCCTTATAGATAGATATGAAAATACAGAGATAGAAGATGGTTTATATATCATAATCAGTTGTTCTGAGAATTTTGTGAAAGCTTTTGTGATATTATGATTAAGCGATTTCATGCCGCAATTTGAGGTAAGAAGGTAATTTGAGGTCTATCTAGGGCTAGCCAGACGGAACCCATTTCCAGGCTGGTTTAATTTTAGAGATTTTCCTTCTCCTAGACTGATTGCCAACCACGGCAATAGGGCCAAGTCTGTCCAATTTACCCATAGTTGGGGGAAGGAGAGAGAGTGATCTATACCTTTTCTCAAGGCCATTTGCGCTCAAGTGAAAGTAACGAACTCTACTGGAATTCGAACTCGGCTCTCCGGTTTACCATTCCGTGCCACTGTCCATTACACAACCGAGCTTTCACGCACGCACGCACACACACGCACGAACACACACGCATATATATATATATATATATATATATATATATATATATTAATTATATTTTTATTTAAAAATATTATACACTGAAAATTGTCCTCTGAATAATAAATCCTGAAAATTGTCTTCTGCACAATAAATTTCGTATAAAATCCGTAGTTTATCAATGCAATATCTCATCTATTGAGAATCCTAATAATGTTAGAGTCTATGTAGCATGTACAAAAAATTAATTTAAATTAAGATGAAACTAATACCAAAGTGCCTTCAATAACACCAAATACCGAAACCAGACATCCTTATCTAAATATTTCTGGCATTTAAAAGAAACCAATAAAACACCAACAGTAAAATGGAAATTAATAAAAAAAACAAAAACTTGTAGATCTTTAAATGACCCATGTCCTTTGTGCATACATGAAAAGTTAAATATTATTAAGTTTCTGAAAAATAAAAATTTACTAAATCAAAAAAATGAAATAGCCATGTTTTGTAGATATTGACAATTTTTTCTTTAAGTAATAGCTATTTTAAAAAAAATGAAACTCACATATTTATATTTGATCATAAATAAAATAGTTTATGAATACATAATAGGATTCTAATATATCAATTTTAACATTAACATATATGTACTCACTTAGTGAATAAATATAATATCTGAAGTCGGTACGAATGAAAATATAAGTATTGAAAATATGACTAAATAATATTTGAATGCCCCTTTTGAAAAAATCGTAAGTGAAATTTATATAAAAATAAAAATAAAATAAAAACTAAAAATGTCAAATATATTGCTATTGAAACCCAGAAGATGTGTTGAAACATAGACACTACCTCAAATTTCTACTTGAAAAAAGGAAGTTTGCGTCAACAGATACTCTAACCCCGACCTTGACTTGACCGCCTTGATAGCTACAATACATTAGATACATGAGTTTTCTAAATGTTAAATCTTAACACCCCTGAAATAAAATAAAAAAATGGAATTTTCCTTAATCGCAACATCTCAAAGTATCAAATTTGTCTGGACTGATAAATTAAGTAAATCAATTTCTAAAAAGTTATTCTTAGCATCGCTTGATAATGGAACGGAACTTTGTATTTTAAGATTAATTTTTATAATTGAATTTGAATTGAAGTTTCAGTTTAGAAACATGAGAATTCCAGTGTTGTGATGATTATGTATTAAAAAAAAACAAGTATAATATTATGCTCTATGGTTGTATCGTGTAGTTTTAAAAAATAAAAATAAATGCTAAGAACTCTGAATTATAAATCTCATTACTCTTTCCTATTATTATAACACACGCACACACACACACACACACACACACATATATATATATATATATATATATATATATATATATATATATATATATATATATATATATATTATTTTGGTTTTCTCAAAATGTATTCCTTTAAAGATAAAATAACCTTTGCTTGCTTTGTTATGAGATCAATGCATCAATTATTCTTATACAACTATGCAGAAGTTAATTTAGGGAAAATTCCTATCTTAACATTTCTAATTTCTTTCTTTTTTTTGTACTGTTTTGCTTGTATGCTTTATTTATTGTAAATTTATATTTATATGCTTGTATGCTTTATTTATTGTAATTTTTATATTCTTGTATACTTTATTTATTGTAAATTTATATATTTATTGTATTGTATATTTTATTTTATTATTTAGAAAGCTAAATGTATCAAAATGTTCATATAGCTCTCCAGTGAACGATGAACTAACACGTTGTTGTGAATCAAACATTCTCATCCTAATTTATGGCAAGTACTTCATCGTATGTCGAGTCCACCAGAGGTGGACTTGATTAGAGGAATTGGTTTTCGCTTTGATACAAGAAACGAAAAACTTTAATCAAATAATAAAAATTAAAAAAAAATGTCTAAAATTTATTTAAAAAACATGCAACAAAAACTGGTTAGCTAACGCTTATAAAGTTTATTTATATTTTTAAATTTATTTTTTCATTTTGAAAATCTATTAGATGAAATGGCTAATTAAAATTAATTGGCTTTTTTCTTATTTTCAAATTTTTCTTAGTGTTCAACAAAAACAAAATATTTCTACAATCTAACGCTAATTGATGATCCAAAGTAAATTGTATAAACTTTATATAATTACAGCTAAAACATGTCATTAAGACCGTCTATGAAACTGGCTAGAATTAATCAGATCAAAATATTTTCTTGCTAAATTTTATGTAAAATAATACCCCACTAACAGCACCTTTCAAATTGAAACACTGGTTAATTTTCTGGCACAACTCTTAACGTCCCAGAAATGTCACCTTCCTTTATACTTTTCGTTAAGCGTTTAATATATGTACATTTAAGGCAATCTTAGCTAATTCCAAATGAATACAATGAGTTGTTCAATTGATCAATTGCTAACTCAGTATTTTTTGTGGACACTAATGCACTAAAAGTCAAGAGATAGCAGTATATTCGGGTAATGTAAAGTAGCATCAGTTTACCTTAGGATGAATTGTGCTCTGACATCAGTTGGGTCAATATGAACCCCGGCAAGGTTGCTCGTGGCAGTGTGATGTGACTTATCGTAGTTCGAACATGATAGTGTATACACGGTGCTGTAGTGCCGTAGTTAAGGTTGCCGAACCTCGTGGACTGGTGTTACAAACAAAGAACTGTACCAGATAATAGAAACATATCCCTTGATAACTTGCAACAGCAACTAAAATGGGTAACACATGTAACTCGAATAGAGAATAATGAATTAACCAAGATGCCAGCATTCCACTCTTCTCCAAACAAAAGGCAAGGAAGAAATCCCTCCCCTATCAATACTGGAAATAGCATTAACAACAACTTGACTCGAGAGACTTATTTTCTTGAAAAAAATTGTTTTAAAAGAAAAGGTTTGGGAATTGCAACCGACAGTAAGTCCAAATTCTCTCGGTCAACGACTATTTACCCTTTGAGCAATGAAATGGAATATTTACTACCGAGTGTATCTTTGACTCTTGTCTAGGTAAGTAGCAGATTTATTGGATGGATTTGGCAAATGAAGTAAAAAGATTGCTGCTTGGAGTATTATGTCTCTCAGGCAGGTAGGTAGCAAATGTATTGAAGTAAATGACTCTTTATACGTTTTTGAATGAAGTGTTTTGTTTGCTCTACTAGATGAATCTGTCTTGTAATCAATAAGAATGGAAATATTTTTTTTTAATTATTTCACCCCAAGCAAAGCAATAAAACCACTAAGACAAAAGGAGCTACTGAGTGTGAAAGAATAAAAGAAAGAAAAACGTTAACCCTTTTCCTGTCCAGAGCATTTTCGCTTGTACTATCCAAATGTCCATGTTTGTTTTCAGATTTATAACTATTGCAAGGCAAGCCAGCTTATTTAGAAAATAGAATATCCTGTTATATAGTGTTTAACATAATAAAAACGTACAAAACATAAGTTATTTACACTATGATGTGTATATCACATGTGATGCACAGGTTTTCATTATGTGAAGCACTATATATCAGACATTCTATTTGCCAAATAAGCTGAGTTACCTTGCAGTAGTTATAAATCCTAAATGAGACAAGCGCCCTGTGGTCATATATGATGCACAAAATATTAGATTAGGCTTTCTTCAGACGTCCTGCTCAATAACAGACTCTTTTCTTAAGCGTCATAAGTTTTACCACTCTTTTAAAATCATGGTTCGTTTGCACCACATATTATGCACAGACGTGGAAATCACATGTCCTGTGCATCACATTAGGCAGTAGATAACGATTGGCATTGCATTTAAATTTTTTACAGATCAAAGTTCACGGAAAATAGTTCCATAGGCGAGAAATGCGAGAAAGAAACTGTTAGCAGAGAACTTACGGTTGCATCTAGCAAATTCAACTGAAAAATGATAAAACCTTGTTGCCAATCTTGTACAACGCTTAAATTAATAAAAATCTAGATACTATAGATCATCAGAACAATTACAATAAAAGTATTTATAGAAAAGGCACATGGAAACTACTTTACGGCGGTGGGAACCTGACTGAAACCGGGATGCCAGGTCGGAACCGATAACAATAGTAGATTATTTGGATATTATTACGAAACTCTAATTATATATAGCATGAGCACCAGACCATATATGGTAGCAATATTCGAAGCATAGTAAACTTATAAAAATATAAGATAGATTCTGGGGAGAAAATTATCTTACACAAAACAGTGAATCAACTTTCCTGGCAGCAAACCTAGCAATTGATTCAATATAATCTTTCCAATTCATGTCAGCAGGGAAGGTGCAACGAGTCACTCTCCAGGGGGGTTAGCATCAGCCATACTGATGGGAGGCAGAGAGTGATCTTTCAGATGATTAATAGAAAGCAATTTTGTTTTGGTGACGTTAAAATTGACAAGCCATTTTTGCTCCAGTTAACAGCAGATTGTAGGTTACTTTTGAAATCGATTTTATCTTCTTCTTAATGTGCCATGTCCCCTCAGGGCATAGGCGATCATGGCTCTCCCCAACTTTCTGTCCTTCGTAGCTCTTAATAAATTTTGCGTTTTTGTTATTTTTTCCTAAGCCCTCTTCCGCCATTCATTTGCTCAAGCTCACTATGTCATGCGCTGTTTTCTTCTGTCACCCTTGCCTTCAATCTGTCCTGTGAGTATCAGATTTTCCAAGCCCTCGTTCCTCATTATGTTCCCTAAAACCTCAACTTCCTTTTGTAAAAAATAAGTTTCCATTTTCTCTAAAACTTAGTCGTTGCTCACGTGTTCGGCCTACGAGGCTGGCATCCCGTTCCCACCCCTTCACCGTTGAAACTGTTAGATGTAGACGTCTCTTCTACTCCGATAGCTTCATGCCTCGCGCATCGCGCCTGTGGAACTCCCTTCCTTATTCCTGTTTCCCTGACAAATACAATCTCCAACTATTTAAGTGTAACGTCAATCGACATCTCCAGTTGCCTTGATCTATCCACTTCCCTTCTCCACATCCTTTCACCCTTCATTCCTATCTGCTCTCGCTCCAAATCTTCTGTAACCCCCTTGCCTTGATCGATCCACTGTCTTTCTCCACATCCTCTCTTTTACCACTCCTATCTGCTCTTCCTCCAAACCTTCTGTAACCCCTTGCGTGCTAGTGGCTTTCAGCCTTGCTTGGGGTGATAAGCTTAAAAAAAAAAAAAAATGGTATCTTCAGCATCCTTCTGTAGAACCATATATCTGTTGCTTCAAGTCTCTTCTTCATCTTTGAGTAGATTGTTCAGCACTCACTGCAGTACAAGAGGACAGATACCACGTAACATTTTAGTACTCCTTTCCTTGTTTTTAGCGAAGTTTTTCTATTTCTTTATTACTCTGCTTAAATTTTGGAAGGCATCTTCGGCTATCCCAATACGCCTTCGGATTTCGGTGTCACATTTTCCGTCCTCTGTTAAAACACTTCCCAGATATTTAAACTTCCGTGCTTTTTTGATTTCGTTATCTCCGATTAGCAATTCTCAGTCCGGGCTCATCCTTTTGCTAAAAACCATGCATTCTGTCTTCTTGCAATTAATGTTTAATAATTTCTTCTCGATTATTTCTTCACTATTTTCTGCAGGAGTTTTTGTAATTTTCTTTTTATATCTGCTATCAACATTGTGTCATCTGCATATTTTATGTTGCTAAGATTTCGGCCGCCAATAATGAATCCTGGTAGGACTTCTAGTCCTCACAGTAACGAACCAATAAGACACAAGTTGTCATTAGCATAGATAATATTCTGAGGACTGAAACCACCAGAAAGCTCATTTTACTGGAAAAAAAATGCACATTACCGAATGCAACATTTATCTGAAGAAATATGAACAAAACATCCATAATGAATATATAAATTTGAATAATTCAGCAACTGGGGATTTATTTTACCTATTTTCCATAATACTGGAAAAGGTCGTTATCATTCCAACAGCTCTTCAAACAACTTAATATTTATTTTATTTTTTGGCTTTATCATAAGCTAAAGCCAAAAGTAAAATAAATCTATTCTGCAGCCTACAATCCATAAGACAATACAGAAACTGTTTGTGCAATCAGAAGTGAAAAATCTATCCTACTGACTTCTCTTGGAAGGAATCTAAATCCTAGATTATGGACATCACGAGAAAGATGGAGAAATTAAAGGAAGCTGCATAAATTAATCTAATCGACAGGTGCATCAGTCAGCTCAGTGTGGAACCAGGCGAAATATGGGTTTCTTTGATCTATTGGAAAAGAACTGAAGAGCATACCACTTGCAAAATATGACATCACTAGCGTTACGCAGACTGATTCGTCTTTTTAGGAATAAACCGTGTTAAACATTATATTTAACACCGCTGCTTTCCTAACAGATCGATGAAGTTTAAAGATTTTTTCGACCAAACTTTGTAGTATAAGGTTTAATAGTCAGAAAAAAAAAACTCGTGAAATGTGTTATTCGACTCCTTTGAATGTCATCGCACATGATTATTGCACGAATAATATTTAGGCAATTCTTTCATTTGTTTATTTACCACGAAATGAATGATAGTTTAACTTAGCGCTTCTTTATCGTCAAATTTTACACGAGGTTCCGCTTTCCTGGTTCATGTGTGGATGGTGTAATAGATGGCAGCTCGGAATAAGATAAACAGCGGGCCGAGTTTGAATTTCAGTCGGATTCGTTACATTCACTTACTCTTGGGAAATCTATAAATCTATGAATCTAAGCCTTTTCCACCTCCCAGCTCTGAGTTAAATAGGAGAACTTGTATCTTGAAAAATGAGTGTTATTTTAAAAACGTTGTTAATGCAATATTCATTCGCAAAAAAAAAAAGAAATATTCTTACAATCAAAAATATGATTTGATTTTAAATAACCCACAAACGGTTGATAAGTCGTAAAATACAAATCAATCAATTCTCTTTGCTCAATTTGCGTTAAATGACTAGAGATCGATATTGGATTTGGTACATCGCTTCATCCATCACGGAAATTTCTCTTTAAAAACAGAAAAATGCTTCGAATTGACACAGTCTCCTATGAGGAGGCTGTGTCAATTCGAAGCATTTTTTTTAACACAACGAGTAATGGATAACGGCTCGGATTGAGGAATCGTAGAGCCGAGTTCGAATCCCAGTCGAATCCGTTACATTCACTTACGTGCTTGGGAAAGGTGTGAATCCTCTTCTTCTTCTCTTCTATGGGTAAATAGCAGGACAAACTGGGTTCTATAGCCTTGGATGGCAACTGGTCTAAGAGAAGTTCAACTCTGAATTCAAAACCATTCGGCGTCTGTACCGGCATCCGGCGGCCTCTTGGTTACTCTGTGGAAATTCTGCAGCAAGTAAGAGCATATTCCTCCCTCCACTGGGATAGCACGCGAGGTGTGGGGACCGCGTGTGAAATTCAAACTCCCTTTACCTCAGTTTCAAGAATTCACCGCCGATGGAATCGGGAATGGCTGTCGCTCGTTTCAGCATTGGCGACGGATCGTCGTGCTTGGTCGGCCTTCGTTGCTTAACCGATCCAGGGTGAATGCCGCAACATACATACATAGTCTCTTATACATAATACACTTACTCTGTATGTATACTTGTGTTCACCATAGATGTGTATATGCTTGTTTGTGTGTACTGCATACGTGTGTACTTGTAGCATGCGTGTGTTTATATGTTCGTATGTGTGTTCTGCATGCGCGAGTTTACATGTGTGTGCGCGTGCAGCATACATACGCATACATACACATGGGCTTTGTGAGCGATGAATTATTCTCCAATCTACAACCCCTTTTCCACGGACGAAACGTAAAAAGTCTCTCGCTATTTTATCACTATTTCCATAGAAAATGTCCTGACGAATTACATTCCATAGTTCAACCAGATCAGACATTTAAATGACATGTACACGGGGTCGAATCATTTTCATTTCTTTCGTACTCCAGTGTTAAGACGGAAGTTCTATTCGAACAGATTCCCGAGTGGATGCTTCCCGATCACTATAATCTTAACTTCATCAATCTTAGGGTCAGCTAATATCAATCCTACATATCCTCATAGCAGGCACTTCTTAACTCCTCTTCCTCTTACGTCCATAAAATAACCGCATTCAGTAAACTAATACCTTGAGTGATTATTGGGCCTTATATTGGTTGAATATTTCGTTGGTGCCTGTCGTAGATCAAAACTTATGAATCTAGTATTGCGGGTCAATTGTTTTGAGTTTCACCGCGTGTCTCATTCTTCTAGCTTTGTGAAAATCGGCAATTTTTAAGCTAGAATAAGATATGAAATAAAAGAAGGAAGCAAAGAATAAGGTACGATTTAACGTATTGTATGACAGACGCAAGAAATATGTAGAGGAATAAATTAATTATGTAAAGAATGAACAGACGACGAAAGGAAGGAAGGAATAAAAGAAAGAAATGAATAAACGAGAAAAGAAAGAAAAAGGAAAGGAAATAAGGCATGAATAGAGAAAAGAAAGAAAAAGGAAAGGAAATAAGGCAGGAATAGAGAAAAGAAAGAAAAAGGAAAGGAAATAAGGCAGGAATAGAGAAAAGAAAGAAAAAGGAAAGGAAATAAGGCAGGAATAGAGAAAAGAAAGAAAAAGGAAAGGAAATAAGGCAGGAATAGAGAAAAGAAAGAAAAAGGAAAGGAAATAAGGCAGGGATAGAGAAAAGAAAGAAAAAGGAAAGGAAATAAGGCAGGGATAGAGAAAAGAAAGAAAAAGGAAAGGAAATAAGGCAGGAATAGAGAAAAGAAAGAAAAAGGAAAGGAAATAAGGCAGGAATAGAGAAAAGAAAGAAAAAGGAAAGGAAATAAGGCAGGAATAGAGAAAAGAAAGAAAAGGGAAAGGAAATAAGGCAGGAATAGAGAAAAGAAAGAAAAAGGAAAGGAAATAAGGCAGGAATAGAGAAAAGAAAGAAAAAGGAAAGGAAATAAGGCAGGAATAGAGAAAAGAAAGAAAAAGGAAAGGAAATAAGGCAGGAATAGAGAAAAGAAAGAAAAGGGAAAGGAAATAAGGCAGGAATAGAGAAAAGAAAGAAAAAGGAAAGGAAATAAGGCAGGAATAGAGAAAAGAAAGAAAAAGGAAAGGAAATAAGGCAGGAATAGAGAAAAGAAAGAAAAAGGAAAGGAAATAAGGCATGAATAGAGAAAAGAAAGAAAAGGGAAAGGAAATAAGGCAGGAATAGAGAAAAGAAAGAAAAAGGAAAGGAAATAAGGCAGGAATAGAGAAAAGAAAGAAAAAGGAAAGGAAATAAGGCAGGAATAGAGAAAAGAAAGAAAAAGGAAAGGAAATAAGGCAGGAATAGAGAAAAGAAAGAAAAAGGAAAGGAAATAAGGCATGAATAGAGAAAAGAAAGAAAAAGGAAAGGAAATAAGGCATGAATAGAGAAAAGAAAGAGCAATTACAAAACAAGTGGGAAATGCGTGCTTGTTAGTTGACGAGCAGAAAATTGCCTACCTCCCGCCATTTGTATCGGTGTTCAAGCCCAGATAAAACCCGCAAACTTGAATGCTGAATACAGGTAGGTTCACCTTACTTTATTGGTTGTCGCAAAACAGTTTAGCCTCGTGAAGTACTAAGTCATCATTACTCTGTAACAACGTTGGCATACTTGATTAAAGCGTAAATTTATTCAATAAAATCGCCATTGGCTTCTATTACGGCCTCCAGACGACTTCTGAATCTCGTGCAACTCTTTTGGGGCAGTCTCCTTGTTTAAGTTGGTGAATGCTGCCATAATCCTCGCCTTCTGTTCATCTTTGGTGTTACAAGGAGTTTTGTTGGTCTCTCGTTCAACTGCGCCCCACACATAATAATCAAGGTGGAGGTGCAGTCTGGGGAGTTAGGTGTCCATATGTAATGGGTGATATGGTCGTAGAAAAAAATTGTCTGACAACCATGATTAAGTTCTCTTGTGGCATAGTGAAGCGTCCTGTTGCCAGACATATGGTTTTCTAGCCGTCACCCTTTTCACCCAGGTCAGCATTACTTCCTCAACGGACTTGGTGTAGGTCTCTGTGTTGAGTCTGAGACTCTGTGGTAAGATGAATGGAGGCATAACATGTCCATCACTAGTGATCTCGCCAAACACCTTCGTAATCATCATTAGACTCATCCAACTCTTTCCGAATCCTCTACATTGACACCCAAATACTCTGAAATGTTCGTATTGGAGCTTCCGGCGCGAATGCCAAGCAGTACAGCATTCCATTTCCAAATTTCTGACGGAGTAAATTACGTCATGGTGCTCTTTTTCTCACAGATGACGCCCAACTGACCCTACTATACTGTGCTGTCGGTAAAATCAAAACCAAATCATGCGCATGCGCGAAATTAAAAATATAAAATGGCGACTATTTACCCATCGTATCCTGTATATATATTGTTTATTGGATGGAGGAGCACATCGAGTAGTAAAATTGACAGTCACCGTGTTACGTTGATGTGTATGTTTTCCTGATTCTATCTATCTATCTATCTATTTCTGTATATATATATATATATATATATATATATATATAAAGACAGAGAGAGAGTAAAAGATAGATGAATTGACTGATATATATGTATAGATTTTTACACCGAGAGAAAAAGGTGAACAGACATAGATAGATAGATAGATAGATAGATAGATAGATAGATAGATAGATAATGAATCGACTGATATATATATGTGTGTGTGTGTCTCTGAAATGTAAAAACTAAAATAGTTATGAATCGCTTGACATATATTTATATATAAAGAGAGAAAGAGATAGAACTATGACCAGAATGAGCTACTCGAGGTAGAGTGTTACAGATTACGAGACACAGTTTAAGCGAATATGTAAGAAAGACAACGGTTGACCCTAGACTTGAACAGGTTACGATTGTAGTTATCGAGAAAGCATCCTCTTGGGAGTTTGTTCAACAGAGCGGCGGTCCGTAAGAAAAATCTGTGTCGAATGGAATATACATGTTAGTATTGAAATACGAAGGGAAGGAGAGTGGTTCTCTACAATGTACGTGGAACGTTCGGTCTTAGTCGTGATGATTAGAACTAGTTGAACTATGGAATGTAGTTCGTCTGAGCATTTTTCATGAGAATAGCAACAGAGCATCGAGAGGTTTGCGACGTTTCGTCTGTGAGAAAGGTAGTGTAGAGTGGAACATGATTCGTCACCCACTATGTCTCTGTCGAAACTGGAAAGATAGGATTGTGCAGTTGCTGCCCATATATAGCAGCAGTACTCTGCCTGATTTGATTCTTGTAACGGTAGAGGATAACAGGAGGAGTCAGGTACTTACTGGAGCGATACAAAGAACTGACCATTTTTCCTGCATCTTTAGATATGAATCGTATGTTCCACTTGAGTTCTGGGTTGAGTTTAAGTCCCAATAGGCAATCAAGGCACAGGGCCTCCCGAGGAAACATCGTTCATGGCAACTGGTGCGAGTTCAGGGTCTGATCATCGATAATTGAATGACACTGGTTTGGCTTTCAAGGCACTGAATGTGGCCCGCCACTGAGCTGTTAGAGCTAGGTCAGAGGAGAGATCAGCTGCCAATCTCTGGTCATCTAGAGTCCATATACCGTTGTATCCTCAGCATAGATATTCACAAATAATCGGAGTATACTCTTGGGCAGATTATTTACGTAAAGTAGAAAGAGGGTTGAACCGAGAAACGAACATAAGGGAAAGCCTACGTTGATCGCTAAGGCCTCGACTGACTGGCCGTTAACAACTACTTTTAGATACCTACCCGTTAGGAAGAACTTGAAAATTGCGAAGACTTTTCAAGTGATCCCATAGTTAGAGAGCTTGTGCAGTACTTCTTTATGTCACACGTTATCAAAACCTTAAATATTAAAATATCTAATGTGATCGTCCTTAAGATGTATTTGTTGTCTAGTGTCTCACTGATTTTGTGAGTAATGACAGTTAATATATCAGCGTTGAACCGGGCTGATGGAAACATGTACT
>OZ038478.1:61776396-61798896 GCA_964036315.1 Acanthosepion esculentum
TGTTTCTTCAGTTGCTGTTCATATTAACATTTTGTCTTATACGTTATGCATCTATTTCAAATATTCTATATTGTACAAACATTTTATTTTACTTCAACGCCGTGTGTGCTATTTCAGTTTATTTCCAGTACTAACTTTGACAAGTGATACATATTTACTGAACAGGCCTACAACAATTTGGCAATTCTGTAGAACAACAAATTCTAATTAAAAAAAAGAATGCCTGATAACAATGAGTTATTTCCCTTTGGAAAAGACTTCAACAATAGCTGACACGTACATTTTAGTCACAATAGTTCAAAACTTACTTTTACTAACATGACATTAATTTTATTTTTAAGTTTAATTGACTACAATGAGACGAACAGGTGTCAGTAATGCTTTATTTTTCAAACCAATTGTTCGCAGACTATTTTTTGTTTGTTTTAAAGCGTCTTGTTTACATCAAATACATATATTGTTAAGGTTATTTCTATTTATGATTATGTTGACTGATTGCAATGATCACAGAGAATAAAAAGTGTCACTGGAATTTCGTTTGCTATTTCAAACTCTTGTTCTACTAAACCATTAAATCAATAGATTTATCTTTGTTTACGTTTTGGGTACGAAAATAAAGTTAGCAAATATAGACTTCAAAATGTCCCAACGAGAGATGTGCCTTTCTTAAAAGGGTTAACTGAGCACAGTTTTGCAGTGAGATCTCTCGTGACTTAGTAGGCTAAAGCATCCCTGTAGGTAGGTATATTTTTATGAAAACTTTCGACTGCCCAAACTGGTAGACGTCAATTACACTGTTTTGTTTTTTTGAAGAAAACAGAGATGTCTACACAAACACATGTATTGACTAAATGAAATGTTTATAGCAATAAGAAATATACATATTTACCTAAGACTCTGCATTAGTTGTTCTGTACATTTTAAAATTACAGTTTACAGAAATATAATATGACTTTTTTTCTTCTCTTTCAACAGGTTTGTGCTTATAGGTCGCTCCAAAATGCTTACTTGATTTATTTAAAAGATTTACGATTGAATTAAAATTTATTAACCAGTTTGTTTTCAAATAATTTGTTGAAACTATACAAATTTGTTTGGGTTTTACTAAAACATGTCAAAGATCTGATTTATATTTGTTTAATTCAATATTTTTGTTTCTTTATTAATTTGATCATGAATATTGTTTTTTTTTTCTGAATGGCAATGCTTGATATGATGAATATTATTTATAATTTTAATATTCGTATTCAAGAAAAAATATCACCTCGATAGAAAGTTCGTCGCAATTTGGGGACAAAAAAATATGTAAAATAAAAATAAAAATTTGAAAGAAAAAAAAAGGTTTAATACAACGGCATCACGTAAAAGTATCAACATTATAATTTTATAAGCGGATTTCTCCCTCTCTTCTCATGTGAAATATCGATTTTAAAATTTGTAAAAAGCTGAGTGAGTATAAAAAGAAATATTCAGCTAGTAAAAACGGAGAATAGGAAAATAACTTATAATGTTATTTTGAGAGAGACGCCGAGACAAAAATCGGCTGGAATCGGTGGCAAGGGAAACAGAAAAGTCAAAACGGGAGAGAAAATAAGTAAGAGTCGGTTGTATATACAAATAGTTTTAGCGGTTCTTTTTACTTATTTACTTATATACATTTATCATAATTATAATAATCATTATCTACCTTTATCTGGGGAAATTTACGCACGAATATATATATATATATATATATATATATATATATATATATATATATGGTTCAACAAAAATATCGCCCTTTTTTGTTTATTAACTTTTATTGAACAAAAATAAAATTACATTAATTTAAGATGGCTTAAGATTAAATATGGCTTACGCGTACGGGAATGGTTAAATTTTAATTTTGAGCTAAGGTGGATAGGACGACGTGGAGCAACTGAGTGGCTACCACGACCACCTGACCTTACACTACCAGACTTTTTCTTGTGGGGTGTAATGGAAGATGTTTTCTACAGGCTCGAACCGAAAACTATTCTTGATTTACACCAAGTAATCCCCGGTAAATTTACTGAAATTAATGTAGAAATGTGTCAAATATTTTGTAGAACTGTTACATTGAATATGAGGGTAAACATTTTGAACATTTTAAATAGTTTGTTAATCATAACAAATCATGTTGTTTTTATGTGACAATACTTATAAATGTTCTTAAACTACTGTAATACATTTTTTCAATGAACGTTAATAAAATAGGGCGTTATTTTGGTGCACCTAATAAATGTATGTGTGTGTTATAATTATACATATGATCTTATATATATATATATATATATATATATATATATATATATATATATATATATATACTTCGGCAGAATCGAGTCACTGTCAGTCACTGTGTGTTTATCTAAATCTAAAAATAAACACGCTAAAATTCACCTTCATCCCTGCCGTGCGTCGATGGCTTAGTGGGAGAAGTTCCGACTGACGCAAATTCAGTCGGGTTTCGATCCTAGCTAGAGGCAACCGGACGTCTAGCCACACTGATGAGCTGTGAAACAGCGAAACAGTCTGTCTGTGGATGACAAATATATATATATACATTGTATGCATATTGATATTTAAATTGAATTTTACCGCCTTATATACATGTACATTTAATGATGTATAGATATAAATGCTGAGATATGTGTGGTCTTTAACATATCCTATATAATAAGTATTTAGGGAACTGAATGATTTATAAAATTAGATCTTTTTTTTAATAAGTGTTTAACAAATAAAACTTGCAGAATAAATACTAGAACGGTATTAGAAAGACAGACTTGTTAGTTTTTACTGATAAAGTCAGTGTAACTGAATATTTTCATAAATTGATGGACAAATGTTGAAGATTTCGTTGGTCATGGAATAGAGGCGGCAAATTTATCACAAGTGGAATCATACTGGATTCAAACCGAAGAAAAAGATTGTTTGCAATTTCTTTAATTCTATACACAAGAATCGAACAGAAGCAAAAAGAGGCAAGAAAATCCCTTGCATTTTACAAATTCGTCTGATTCCACTAGAGCACTTTCGCTTCTAAAATGCAAATTAGATTTGTTATTGCATTGAAATGTTCATTATATATATATATATATATATATATATATATATATATATATATATATATATGTGTGTGTGTGTGTGTGTGTGTGTGTGTGTGTGTGTGTGTTCATATGCATTCATATATATGAGGTGGATTCCAGACGTTTTGAGGAGAGGCAATTATAAATGTTCTAGATTAGTGTAATTTTAGTATATAATTACAATACATCTAATAAGTTTGTTATTCCAGACTGAAGGAGACAGCTGCAACAGCTCTTTTAACACACCCTACTAAACACTGCTTGTCACAGCTGACAGGTTTGCAGGATGGAGTCAAGTTATGAAGACAATTTCGAAGTTCGATATGGAATAAGGTTTTGTTCTGACAGATATGTATGTCAAAACTGTCCCTCATTCTTCCTACAGTTCAGACCTTGCTCCCTCTTACTTTTCATTGTTCCACCAGTGGAATGTGACATCTCATGGACAGTCGCTTTGAAGACATGAGAATATATAGGCTGTGACGGGGATCCTGGATCCCGCCACTTGGGCTAACCTCCATGGGGTCTTCACGAAGTGAAAGCATTGATGTCAAACGATTAGAGTTTTGTATTTCTTTGAAGGTTCTTTGAAAGTATCAGAACATATCTGGAATGCACCTCATATATATATATATATATATATATATATATATATATATATATATGAGGTAACGATAGATATTTTTATATATCAAGAACAGATTTGGAGAAAAGATATATGACAAAATGGAAAACGGTGTAGTGTGAAGGAAGGGAACATGTCACACAAAAATTTTTTCCACTCTATGTATGTAACCATACATGAATAACTTAAATATGCATGCATATATACATACATAATTATATATATATATATATATATATATATATATATATATATATATATATATAAGAATGAGCCTATATATAATTATATAGAATTTGTATGTAGACACATATATATACACACACACACACACATATATATATATATATTATATATATATATATATATATATATATATATATATATATATATATATATATATATATATATATATATGAACTGCCAAACTAACTATTTGTCAAAAACGATTATATGAGAGTTTTTGAATGCAGCGAAACGGAAATTATAAATTACTGCCTGATGATACCAGTGGCGGCAAAATGTTATGTTTTTCTCATATATATATATATATATATATATATATATATATATATATATATATACTTTTATTGATAATTTATATATGCACTTGTGTACCTATAGTCGCGCTAGTGTGTATGCTTGAATGAATTTCAGTTTGATTTTAAACAGTACCCAAATATTAACTAAATTTGATGAAAAATACGTAATTATAATTAGAGTTAATAAAAGACCTGTGAATGTAAACTATGCCTCCCTCAATCAAAATTTCTTTTATCGTTTTGAAGGAAGAAGCCTAATATTTTTACCTAGAGAAATTATACGTCGTGATTTCTAATGATGCGAATACATTTGAAATATTTTAATGCATTAACACTTTTTTCCTAAAAAGCTGCATTCACTCTTGCGAAAACACTGCTTTATAAACATTTTGCCTGGTAAAAATCTATGAAAATAAAAATGTCATTTTGTTTTTACTGGTCGTTTTAAAGGTATCTTGGTGTCAAGACCGTTTCATTTGGAATGTCCTTATGGTGAATTCATAGAAAAAGATAGAATTTTATTTTCATTGAGAAACTACATTCTTTCTCTACAATTTTATCTCCAAAACGCATGAATTAAAATGAAATTGGCCAACTCGAGTCAATTTATGTTTAGTTATAAACAGGAGCGAAGGTTTTAAACAAAATAGATGGTTCGTTTCTATTACAAACGAATGGAATAATATTTCTGAGATTTTAACGCTTAGAAAAAAAACGACCGATTTTTTTAAAAATAGCATTCAATATTTCCAAAAACTTCGTCGTTTTCACTCTATTTTTATTTTTCCGCCAATCAATTATTTTCATTAAAACTCTAACTGGGGATATGTAAATGCTTATAGCAGTTAAGTTTCTTTGTGTGTCTTTGTTTGTTTGTGGGTCTGTTAAAGGTTTCGAGACATATAGAGAGAGAAAGAGAGAGGTTGTGAAAAAAAGATCAAATTAAGCATAGTAGGACCCCACATGCGGAGAGATATGTCCAGCATGATGAGACATCACGTGGCCCGAAAGATTAGGGAATAGGCCGCTGTTCGTCGAAGACCAGTACTGAGTCGTTGTAGCGAACAAACCGGATGTGGAAGAGGTAATTGGCGCATGCGCTGTCATCAGATTAAGTTTAGGTGAAGGGTAAGTTGAGAACAGCATGTCCTGTTGTGGGAACTTATAACCTGGATCCGAACCAGACGGCTGCATAGCCTGGGCGAGGCCGGCGAAATCGAACTTGTAGGCATACCGCTTGCCATGCACTTTGGTCATGATGTTCTTGTCGTAATAGTAGCGCAGAGCTCGACTCAGTTTATCATAATTCATATTCGGTTTGCTTTTACGTTCTCCCCAGCGTCGAGCCACTTCGTCCGGGTCCACCAGTTTGAACTCGCCATTGGTGCCTTCCCACGTGATACAACTTGCATTGCCATTGTCTGTGAGAAGTTCCAAAAGGAACTGCCATAGCTGGATCTGGCCGCTTCCTGCAAATAAAAAGAAAATAATTTTAAAAGCTTTTAATTTTATTTAAAATTACCTTGATAGGCATTTTTTGGAACAAATATTTCCATTATTCAGATAATGAAATTCTTATTAATTCAGACTTCATACATTAAATAACCATCGGCCCAAGACGAAGCAGTCATGAGTAGTCAATATTTTCCTAAACTAATGTATAAAATATTGCTTTACGACTGAAATCAATAAGTCGTTAGTAAAATAAACGTGCGTACAACGCGGTGAATCGAGCTAGTCTCGTAGATCATTAGCTGTTGAGGCGAGTTTAATCTTTATTAGAAGTGCAAAATTTTTAGTTTCTTTATCACAGTTAACATTTTATATATATATATATATATATATATATATATATATATATATATATATATATATATACATACATATATATATACATATATATATATACATATATATATATATACATATATATATATATATATACATATATATATATACATATATATATATATACATATATATATACATATATATATATATACATATATATATACATATATATATATATATACATACATATATATATATACATATATATATATACATATATATATACACATATATATATACATATATATATATATACATATATATATATACATATATATATATATACATATATATATATACATATATATATACATATATATATATACATATATATATATATACATATATATATATACATATATATATACATATATATATATACATATATATATACATATATATATATGTGTGTGTGTGTGTGTGAAGAAATATAGTCTTAAGATGTGCTATATTTATGGCATAAAGTGCTCAATATCAGAGATAGAGCGTGTGTAAATATAAAAATGAACATAGAAGTCAACATTTAGAGGCGACAGCCTTTTTCATGCTAGACGCAATCGTCAGCCTGAGGATTGCGTCTAGCATGAAACAGACTGTCGCCTCTAAGTGTTGAATTCTATGCTTACTCATATATATATATATATATATATATATATATATATATATATATATATATATATATATATATATATATTATGTCATATTTTATTATGTCAGTTAGTGTTTCTACGAAAAGAAATTCATATTAACCAGATCATATTCGTAAAACTGTCAGGTTATATATATATATATATATATATATATATATATATATATATATATATATATATATATCCTGAAATTATTCAGCTTAAAATATCTATCTTTAAACCTTATTGAAAACCTTCTTGTGATAGTCAGCGTTTTTATATGCTAAATGCGACATACTTTTTTAGTCGTGCTTAAATAAAAAGAAATTGGGCATAGAAACATTTATTTGATTCCCCCATTATCACGTATATCGGAATAAATTCTTACTTTATTATTTGACATTTTAATATGGACTTCTTGACATTCTATAACATTCCCTAGTCATTTATTCGTTATTTACTGTTTAAACTTTAATATTACTTGCAGCCGTTTTTATTGCTTTGCGTTTATCTTCATTTGAATATTGTTTCAATATATACTTAAATGCACAAAGCTGCTGAATAAATCCACGCATGATATTTCAACTCGACCATGCCTTGAATAGTTTATTCTGAGATCTGATTCAGATTTTAAGGGCTGGTTTTTTAACTGTTACAAGTTCCGCGGTAGAGATTCTGAAGAACAAAATATTTGGTCCAACACACCACATCACTATTGAATAATATGGAAATCTGAGTAGCTTGATGATCAGACAAAGAGAATTAATATTTTTAACTTTCCCAGTGCGTTGGAGAACTTTGGTCTGCTGAAAGAGACAACTGTTATCGTAGAAGAGTTGTGCTATGAAGAAAGGTGTCTGGTCTCCAGTAATATTTAGGGAAGTGGTAGGTGACAAAAGAACTTCTTCCCAGTAGAACTTTGCCCAAACCATTACACAACTTCCACAGGCCCGTTGCTTTCCCCATGAGCATCTTGATATTATTACTTCTGCGGGATAATGACACACACAAACACTACCGTCCACCTTATTCAGGAGAAAGTAAGACTCGTCGGTTCAAGAGAGATTCTTCCACTGATACAATGCCCGACTCTCGCATTCCAATTAAAGACTCTGGATATGCGGGTAATGTAATGGATAACGGTTCATAATGAGAAATCTGAGAGCCAAGTTCGTATACCAGCTAAGTTCGTTACATTCACTTACGTGCAAATACATTTGGTAACGGTATGAATCCATCCCCTCCCCACAACTATGGGTTAACTAGTAGGACTGAATTCTAAAACAAAAAAAAACATTGTTTTTCTCAAAAATTGTTAAAGCAATATTCACTCGAAAAAAAAAAGAATTATTCTTAAAATCCAAAATATGCGTCGGCACAAAGTTTTGATAAGTTATCAAAAAATCAACGGCTCAATTAATACCGTTAAAGACGCTATTGGCGATGGACATTAGTAGGCACGAGGACTCTAACTGGCTTTTAACTGAGCAGTCTCATTAATTAATACATAATTATTTACTTAATAAACTTCAGTTAACACTGAAAGTTACGAAAAACTTGCATAAATCAGAATTTAATACAACTGCTTATTTCTACAAGAGGGTGTTGAAAAGTTTTCGGTTCGACCAAGAGCTAATTCCTCCCAAAATAATGTCGTGTCTAGAGCTTTTCAGGACCTTTTCAACTTCTTGTAGTACAGACATACACACACCTAGGTGTGTGCGTTTATACCCGTGTTTCCGTGTGTGTCGATATGTTCGTGTCAGTGTGATTGTGTCTGTGTAATTGAGCAGTAAGCAACAAGCGACGGATTTGGCAGGGAACGAAATCAAAGAAAATGGCACGTTACACAAACAAGCAATTGTCTAAAATCAACATTTTTCTTTACGAAATTTCTTTCTTTAAAAAAGAATCGCAATTGTCTTTCACTTCATGCTCTGTAATTTCAGAATGATGGCAACCACTTATCCCGTTTCGCTCCATCCTTACTTTCAAGCCCTGGTTTCTTTTACTCTTTCTACCTCTCTCCTTCTTTCTCTCTCTTTCTCTCTCTCTCACACACACACGCACACACACACACACACACACACATACACACTATGCCTTGCACCCTACTTATTTAATTACCTTTATTCCCTTCCCCACTCTTGTCAAAGCGGTGCCAACGAACGGTTTGGCTACATTTTCGCTTGTTCAGCGGAGCTCAACCAGAAAACTTAGAGTTGTTAATTTTGACAGACGGAATTAAACTATCCTTGCAACATTCCGGTGTCTCCTGGTGGTTCTTCTTTTTTCTGCATTCTTTTTTGTTTTTGTTTTACTTATCAACCATTCTCTTCGCCATCTTCTGTCTCGCTCTCACACACACACACACACACTTTCTTACTTCAGCAAACACCTTCACAGGTACACCTTTGATCGTCTGCTTATTCATTTTTTCTGCTATTGTGACACACTCTCACTAGCTTTCTTTCTATTTCCTTCGTACTTTCTCATTTACTGTTTTTTTTTCTTTCATCGTTTGCTCTGTCCCCCGTTACTTAACGCGCGAATAATTGACAGAACAGTTACAATTGAATCTTCCACATTTTCACATTCAGTTAAGTCGCAAAGTGAATGGTGAGACAGGGATAGAACGAACAAGAAATAAACGAAAAACATAAAGTGGGGGGGGGTAGAAAGAGAGAGACTGAGATAGAAAAAAAAACAGAGATTCGCAAAAGAAGAATGTCTAAGAAAAGTGAAATAAAATTAAGTAACGGCGTTCAGCTTTCTATAATTAGTTTTTCGATTTCTCGTATTCCGGCAATGTGAAGTTTCCTTACTATTGTACAACGGGAACACTTCACTCTTACTTCCTTAATACGTAATTTTCCATAGCTATCACCGCAAAGTGTCACACGCTGTTACATATACCTTACATTACAAAGAGAAAAAAACACTTTGATATAAAATCAACAGAAGAACATATTACCAACTTTCCACTAATCGGACTGCCTATCTTACCTTTTGGCAAAAATGCTTGTTCATACACTCAGTATATCCTCTTTCTGCTTGTTTACTGAGTTCTGTGTGTATATATATATATATATATATATATATATATATATATATATATATATGTGTGTGTGTGTGTGTGTGTGTGTGTGTGTGTGTATATATATATATATATCAGTAAATCAACATCTAATAAAAACACCTACCTCTGTGTTACAAAAAAACATTTTTGCAATATTTTTAACTAAAGGTAAGTAATATTTGTTTCAAATGAGATTGATTAAACTTTAAATCAATTAACATAAAGTTTGAAAAAAGTATATTGTATTTTTGAAAGAATGTATAATAAAGAGAATTACACTGTGTTGACAGATGTCTAAAAATGGTTAAGATCAGCGATTTTTAAAGATTTAAAAAAACGATTTTATCGCGTATCTTTTCAGGAACCTATATATAAAGTCGCTTTGGTTGACAGGTATGATGTTAAAAGACCCGAAACTTGTCATGGTTCCAATTGATAATATAACCGATGAGGCGATCCTGCTCATCCGTTGGAGTATATACATAACAAATCAATTTTATCATATATATATATATATATATATATATATATATATATATATATATATATATACACTTTTGGAAACTGAAGGCGGAAAGCAAAACACCTAATGTTAAATGGTAAATCCTAAAACAAGCCAGAACTTGCAAATCTTTGAAGGAATCTTGTTTTTTATGTTTTCAAGAAAAATATGTATTACTAAACTTTTGAACAACATCCAATTATTAAATCAAAGATTTGAAACCACTGTTTTTTGTAGGCATATTAAAGATCTAACATCACAATCATGCTAAACTTCTAAATCCATAACCCTAAACGTTTAAAATTATAACTCGCCTCCTTTGATATACTTTCTACCCTCTTATATACCTTTCTACTAATCTATCTTAGATTATGATTCTTAAAATGTTTTTTGCACATATATAATACTAGTAATAGTATCAGATAAATTGATTTACATCCATACTTTTTCTACAAGTAATACAGTCCAACAGTAGGTCAAAATTTGCTTATAAAAGTTATATTAGTATCCCATACTTTTTATATACCTTTCTACTTATATCTTAAATTCTGAACTAAAACTTATTGTAAAATAAAACAAACAAATAACTTATGTGTTCATCGTACCAAGAAAAAATTTCCACCTCTTAATTTATTAATTATATATGTTATGGTAGGATCCACCTAATTTGCATAGTGGAGTACCGACCATATAAATATGGTTGGTACCGGGAAGAGAGGGGAGGAATCAAGAGATTCAACCAGAGACTCTGCCCGACTGCGACTCAGTCAACACATTCTCCAGGAACGGTCTTCGCAGGAATATACAAAAGACTATATGTAAATATTGTGTACACTTTCTTGTTTCAATACATTTTGTTCTAAGTACATTTTGTGTTGCATTATTATTCCATGCATTAGTCAAGTTTCAACAATATACAAATATTATGGAAATACATTCATTGATTACAAAACGAGTAGCAATAACTCCAGCCTAAATATACACAATTCAGCTATGGGTTTGTTTTAAAGTTACCAAAAGCGTTTTCAATTATATCTATAACCACCGTTCATACTTATCCCTCCTGCCTCCTTCATCGTTTTATCCTCTCTTATTCCCAGCTATACTCCTCTACCTCTCACTCTTGGGAGGCTTAGAAATGCTGTGCCTAAACCCTTGACCGTTGCTGTCGATTTAATTTTTTCGGGTCGAGCCATCACCTTAACATCTCAACAATCCTTCACCAAACTGATATTAACAAGCACTATTATCTTTACTCTGTCACCCTTTTGTCTTTCCTAGATTTTCTTTATCCTTATACGTCCCCTCTTAAAATTTACTTTTTTTTTTCAAACAAATAGAAAAAGAGGAAGTGACGTTCCACGAGCGGCCTGCTTGCAAACAGAATTGTTCATAACCATTTTGGTTGTCACCAGTCGAGGTGCAACTTAATGCACCGAAACGAGGTTGCATCTTTGTAGTGAGTAAATTGTTTTTGTATATATGAAAAAGTTATTTCTCTTCTTTACGAAGTATTCACCATGAGAATGCTATAGAACTGAACGGTCAAGATTATTTGATAATATCAACAGCACAGCGATGGAGTGCAAGTGACTAACAAAGCCTAGAAGGAAAGATTATGTTTGCCTTCATTTTTGCAGATATCCTTCGTTTCTTCTACATAGATGATACCTGATCTTTACGTTCTTAATTTTGCGACTGTAAGAAAACATCATATGACTATTTTTAAAGGTATATTATAGTAGTATTCAAGATAATCAGTGCCTTTATGGTATTGCCTCGCTATGCACACTGTATTAATGTTTTTGCGCATGCGTGCGTGTATACACACATTTAGACATCGATAATCTTGTCTTCTTAGCATTTCTTCATATTTCCCGCAAATGAATTGAGCATTCAATAACAGAATTGAGTTTTTTCTTCCATTCTTTGTTACAAACTAGTTCTGCATCATTTCTCTTATCGATGCCTTCAGTTGTCTAAGAATTCTACGCCATGTTCTAATGATGCTTACCTATTGTTACGGAAGGCCTGGAAGAATAGTTCCAGGTGCCATTATGGCGGATTTTACTTTTTTATTATGGTATTCTACTAGTTTTCTTTCTGGATTTTGTTCTTGTTTTTTTGGGGTTTTTTTTCATTTTTTTTCTGTTAAATTCTGTTGTCTTTCTATTTTACCCATTGTGACATCTCCAGTATCCTTTTACCGATTATGTTCTATCCTGACGTCAGTTTTTTTTTCTTTGTTTCCATTTCACAGTCAAATATTCTTCTCCCTTTTCATTTTTTCTTTATTATTTTATCTTTGTTCTATATTCTATAACACCTTTTTTTTTTCATTCACCTTGCAGTCTCGAGGTACATAGTATTAATTAAGATAAACATTCATCACAACGAACATGAACAAATAGCGCACTCCAGAAACAAAACCCCGATCATTTAGAAAAACTGTCATCGAAACGATGGTCGGTGTTTCTAGCAAGAGGGTGAAAAATTACGAGGTGGAAATTCTGATTTATTTATCTAATAGGAGCTCTTCCGCAAGAGCGACAACCGTACAAATATATGACCTCGCTTCCACCAGCCAATAGGCGAAGCGGACATAGAAAGTCATGAAGATACACTGATTTAACATTTATAGCCTAATTATATATCTGCTTAAGCCACAATAAAAACAAAATAGCTTAAAATAAATAAATAATAATAATGTTGCCGGTTGCAGCTTTGTTAGTGTTGATGATAACCGGGGGGGAAGATTAAAGCTAAAAAGTACCAGAAGTGAAAAACATTTTGGAGAAACTCTTAATTACAGAAGAATGCTTTGGACCCCGGGAGGGATAGTCTACTTGAGGATGTCTATTTTATTGTTCCTTGATTACAAGTAGTTAACAAGTCTAGTTAGATATTCAGTCATTTCAAGTAATCTGATCTTTTGATTCGAAACCTAAAGATAAAAGAGAAATCTTCAGATGAAATAAAAGCGAAAAAAATCGCTCGGAGAAAGGAAAAATCTGAAAAGACAATCAGTTAAATCAATAAATAAATTTTCAAGTTTTCTCATGTACAAGCATGTTTATTTCAGCGTGAATCTCTCCTTGTACTAGATGTATTATCAGATAGGAACATCGATATTTACCAGGCTTACTAAAGCATGACGCAAGACTGTCACATACAGGGTGCGATAGGTAAATTGTCGCCATTTTTTTATTTTTTATTTCACGTATGCGCTTTGTTTCTCGTTGATTTTGTTGACTGCAAAGTATAATAGGGTTAGTTGGGCACCGTCTGTGAGCAAAAGAGCACCATGACGCAATTCACTCCGCCAAAGATTTGGAAATGGCATGCTGTACTGCTTGGCATTCGCACCGGAAACTCCAATACAAACATTTCAGTGTGATGGTGGTTAATCCGAGGAGAAGGCATAGGATTTCGGAAAAAAGTTGGATGAGTCTAATGGTGATTACGAATGTGTTTGGAGTGATCACTTGTGATGCCTCTTCATCTTCTCACAGGACCTCAAACTCAACACTGAGGCCTACATCAAGTGCCTTGGGGAGGTAGCGCTGGAAGATCCCAATTCTAGCAACAATGCAACACAAGCATGAAAACTCAGTCAAGGCTTCAGACAATTTCTGCCACCACATCACTGCTTACATCTAACTCCCCAGACTACAACCCCCTTGATTATTATGTGTGGAGCACAGTTGAGCGAGAGACCAACAAAACTCCTTGTAACACCAAAGATGAACTGAAAGAAAGAATTATGGCAGCCTTCACAAACTTAAACAAGGAAACCTTCCAGGAGAGATGCAGGAAATTCCGAAGTTGTCTGGAGACCATGGTTGAAGCCAATGACGATTTTATTGAACAAATTTACTCTTTAGTATGTCAAGATATTTGTGTGTAATTTTGGTAAATATATCTGTTAAAATGAGTCGTCAGTGTTATTTTCATTTTTTGCGTAACTTAGATGCCAGTTTATCCATCGCAGTTTGTACATATATTTATCGGTATTTGATTATAACAAGATAAAAGACCAAACATCTGGACAGCCTGTCAGTAAAACCCAAGGATACGCAGACTGCATCATGTGTAGAGAGGTAAGGTACCCCCCCAAAGTTGACAAATACAAAGTAAACGCTTGATGATTTAAATATTAACCTATCCCCAAGCCAATTAAATGCTTATAGACTCAAATATAAACTACCAATATTCACCTATACCCGAACCAAACACTTTCAGTAGCAACTATAATCAACCTTATCTCTGAACCAGTTAACTGCTTATAGACTTAAATAAAAATCGCAATATTTTCCTACTTCCGAAACAAGTAAATGCATACCGACTCAAACATGAACGACAATATTTTTATCAATCTCAGAACTAGTAAAATAATTACAGAATCTGTTGTGGTAGGATCCACCTAATTTGCATAGCGGAGTACCGACGATATAAATATGGTTGGTACCGGAAGACAGGGAGGCAAATCAAGAGATCCAACTAGAGACTCTGCCCGACTGCGACTTAGTCAACACATTCTCCAGGAACGGTCTTCCCAGGAATATACAAAAGACTATATGTAAATATTGTGTACACTTTCTTGTTTCAATACATTTTATTCTAACTACATTTTGTGTTTGCATTATTATTCCATGCATTAGTCAAGTTTCAACAGAATCAAAATTTAGCAACAGATATTTACCAATCTCCAAATCAAATAGATGCTTATAGACTAAAATTTAAACCATCAATATTCATCGATTTCATTTTGTGCTGACTTAAGTAAATGTTCGAGAAAATTTAAACCCCTTGCACGATCTAAATACATTATGAGCTTTTGCTCTTGTCCTTTGTGATTAATACAGTTTGTAAGATTGCTAAGACGGTGAAAAGTGGGTCAGAGGATAAGCAATCTTTCTTTTTTTTTGGTTAAATATCCAGTACGCTTGCGAGGCATCTCTTGTTTTATAATGTTTAGTCAGATACGCTTAGTTAAGTCACTTTAGTCATATGACGCTAAAATCTCTTTCCCCCCCCCCGCCCGCCACAGCATATGAACCTACATCCATTTCAAACATCGGACCATTAACCAAATAAACGCTACACTGATATCGCTCGATTTCTATCTTCCTTCCTCGAAAATAACAAAAGATGGATGAAAGTACTCGGGACATAACGCATAATCTCGGCAAGTACTTATATAAGTTTGAACAGGCATGAAATGACTTATTCGACACAAGGAAAAAACTCGCAAAATAAAAGCCTAACAGACATCCTTTGTCAATTCCGTTTAATAAAACATGTTTAAGCTAAGGTAATACACTGACCTACCAAAGGTAAAGGCACAATGATCTTGTATAGTGGAGAACAATCTATAAACTAGTGACATGCAGCAACCTGACGTGGAATCGATTCTGTAAGTACTCAGAAATCTGGAAAGATGATGATCAATGCTTTCTCCATAGCTGTCCACAGTCCTTTGATATTTGTTGGTACAGAATGCTTTGCGCGAATAGACCCTACAATCACGTCCCATAAATAATGAATGGTGGTACGCACATCATACGTTGTAAGTTCCCATAATGTTTCTCAAACAAAATCTGGGTAACACGGTGCTCATACAAAAAACGTGGTAAAACACACCACTCGTCGGACTTTCCCAGAATGCTCTTCGGACAAATTCTAGGTAACCAATATGAATTACCATATTTACCAATCCCAGAAGCAATAAAATAATTACAGAAGAAATATTGTAACACCATGCCAGGTGAACGTGGTAACCATACAATTCATCAAATATTCCATTCATCGGATGTTCCAAGAATGTTCCTCCGACCAACTGTAGGCAACTTACGCCTGATAACGCAGCACTCATGCCAGGCAAACGTGATAACCACAACATTCGTCGAACGTTTTCAGAATTCTCTTCAGACCAATTCTAAGCAACCTGTCATGCTAAAATGGCACATCGTCATCGGAGGCAAGGGGTCCATGAATTGGTGCAAATGATCAGGAAACAGTACCACTGGTCACCAGTCAATGACGTATTTAAGCGACGCCTGAAGACACAAGACACGTCCTGTGAAAACACCACACACTATTATGGAACCACCACTAACTTTCACATTGACTTGGTGACACCTGGTGCCCATGCGCTTATAGGCGTTGGGCCGCATCTGAATCCTACCATCAGCCGAAAACAAAGGACCTTAACTCATCGGACGATATCCACCAGTTATCGGTTCTCCAAGCCCCATTTAGCGATGTCACGAGCTGGGATGAGATGCTGTGTACAGCCTTGTGATGCTAACGGCGCTACTCCAGGGACGCTTCTACTCTCATATCCCATGGAATTTAAAGAATGCGGGACTGATCAACTCGATATGCGTGTGATAAATTCTGCATTTCAATGGATGTGATTTAAGCCAGTTTTGCATATCTGACACTGCAGACGATTCGAGCCAGATGCTTCTGGTCACAACCATTAAGGACCTATGGTTAGCAACTGCGCTGTTCAAGGTGCGTAATGCCTTCCATCAGGTATCCCGAAATACACGTGGGCTCGTAAATTGAGTGATATTAAATTTCGCTACTATTTCAGAAATTGAATGTCACATCCACCTGACACCCATTGTCTCTGATAATTCACATCGCCTTGCTATGGGAATCCTAACCATTGTTCACACTGACTCACCACACGTCAGAATACAATTGATATTGGTCTGAGCATTTTCACGACGTTAAATTACGGTGGCGCCACCTACCATTACTTTTACATACTGATACCCATGACTTTTGGCACGCCAGTGTACATAAACAAAATGACAACTTCTAAGGAGACGGTTGAAAGTCAGTCATTTTTTCATGGTCAAACAGAAGGATAGATAGATAGATAGATAGATAGATAGATAGATAGATAGATAAGGAAAAAAGAATGAGATAGATAGATAGATAGATAACGAACAGAATGAGATAGATAGATAGATAGATAGATAGATAGATAGATAGATAGATAGATAACGAACAGAATGAGATAGATAGATAGATAGATAGATAGATAACGAACAGAATGAGATAGATAGATAGATAGATAGATAGATAGATAGATAGATAGATAGATAGATAGATAGATAGATAGATAGATAGATAGATAGATCTGTCTTGGTGCATACATGTATGAAAGTATACTTATATTAATGTAAACAATGTAAAGAGACTTGTTTGCATACAGCGTTGCGTTTATATGTAACGTAGCTGATATAAGTGACGTTTTTAACGGTGTTTGTTCTCGTGTGTGTGTGTGTGTGTGTGTGTGTGTGTGTGTGTGTGTGTGTGATTTTATAGACCTTTTTCTTTGGTTTATGTGCGCCGCTATGTGTAAGTACGCTCACCAGCGTGCGCAGTTCACCGTTTGCGCACATGTGCTTTCGACTACGTTTTGGCGCGTAAAAAGCACCGAAGAGAGAAATAGAAAACAAGCAATGAAACGAAGCCTGACAATTTTCCTTCAAGCAGCGCCTGGTCAAAGTGAGGTCGGGGTTTGCAGCGAGAGACAATTTCCACGCAACTTAATGAAGCCTTCCTCCTACAGTTCGTTATAGCAATGTAAATTTGACAGACACACTAGCGAAGAGGTTTATTTAGATAAAATCCCCCTTAAACCACTTATCTACACAGACTGGAAACTCCACTGTATCCAACATTCCCGGTCAAGACCCGCACCATTAACTGACAGTACACTTCTGTTTTTGTTTTTTGAGGGGTTTTTTTTTTGGGGGGGGGGTGTTGGGTTTTTTTCTACTTTGGTTTATTACGTTTTTTTTTATTCATTTCTTTCTATTTTCATTCATTCTCTTGTTTCTTTTTACTTCACATCTTTTTTTCTTTCCTTTAATTTTTTTCTTTTTTATTCTTTTAATTCTAATTTTGTCCCTCTGTTGACTTTCCCTTTTTCTTTCTTTATCTTTATTCTTTTTTCTTGTTTTGCATCTTTTTTGTTTCTTATTTTCATTTTTCTTTCTTTCTTTTTCTTTCTTTCTTTCTTTCTTTTCATCTGAAATTCTATTTCTTTTCTTTCTTTTCATGTTTTCTTTTTTCTTTCTTTTCTTTTTTCCTTTCTTTTACATTTCTTTTATTTCCTTTTGTATATAGTTTTTTTTTTTTCTTTCTCTTTTTTCGTTTTTTTCTTTCAAGTAAACTGTTTTTCTCTTTTCTTTTCTCTTCTTAAATCTATCATATCTCTTCTCGATTTTTCTCATCTGAGATTCCATCGTTCGTTCCTATTTCTTTTTCATTTTTATTCCACTATTTTTTATTTCTCCCGTCGTCTTCCATTCGATTTTAATTGATATGTTCCTTCCTTTTCTCTTTCTAATTGTCCTCCTTTCTTTTCTCCTTTTTTTCTATTGTTTCATCCTCAACTTCTTTTCCTTTCCCATATTTTCGTTTTTGCTTTTCATTTCCTTCTTCTTTTCGTCACCCTTCCTTTCTTACATTTTTCTATTTTCCCATCCGTTTTCTTATTTTCGCTTACACTTCGCAACACTTAACTCTCGCCGTATCCTCTAATCCAGGCTATTTAACAACAAACAAATCTCTCCATATTTAAACAGCATCAGTACCCTATGAGCATATCGTTATACTGATGGAAATTATTGAAAGGGCTTCTGACGCCCAACAAAATACCATTTCATTGTTTTCGCCATTATCTTAACCTACTTTATTAACATTCACAAAAGGAAAAGGTTACGCAACTACTAGTTCTATTTTTTCACTCAGAATTTATTCCACTTTAAGCAATCTTGAATTTATAATCATTTGTGGTTTCAACCAGTAATTCATTTAAAGATAGTATAATTCTCATTTAAATCTAACCTTTCAATAATGTGAATAATACATCTGATTTCTGAGTTTTAAAAAACTTTCATTACGCAAGTGTAAAATCAAACTAAGTCACTAAAATACAAGTAAATATAATTTTAAGTTATGCCCGTTCTTTCCCTGATTTTACTTTTAAAGTGTCCAACGCAAATATTTATTAAAATTTTATTCAATAATTTCGGCTTGAATATCTCACTCCTATTCAATATTGCCATATCAATGCTAAATTTCTCGTTAACGTTTCAGCGAATTATGTTAACATTTGATTAGACGTAAAAGATAGCTTTAAAATGGTGGCACAATTTTGGCTTGTCTTTTTGGGGTCTATTTTCATACAATTATGTAACCTAAAATATTCATTGGCTGACTGCATGGATGAACCCTGATGTTCCGATACACTTGTTCAATGAAATCCAATCAACAAGGTAAAAAGAAATCAATACATTCAAGTGATTCAGGCAATTTGAATGCTTTATGATTAAGAAAAAAAGTATTTTGTGTGTGTGAGCGCGCGCGCGTGTGTTCAGTATTAAAAATCTTCTACAGTCTACTCGCGTTCTACAAACGAGTGGGTACGCACACACTCAAACAAGTAGAAATATAGATCAACGCATAAATATTCATACAATCAAATATATGGACATAGGAGTTGATAGATATGAAAATGTTTATGATACATATGGGAGATTCTTGAATAGTTCTCAAATCGAGTAAGAAGCCCTTCCAAAATAAAAATATACATATATATATATCCTACGCTTAGTCAGATTTCAGGAAAAAAACTTTTCATCATTCCTGATAGATAGCGAGTTATCCAAAATGTCCGTTTGGTTTTTAAGCGAAAATAAAACAATTTTTAAACACAATGCCATTTATTCAATCAATGATATAATTAAAGTTTCGTTCCAGTATCTTCTGCCATCTTGTAGACAGATTCATTATTTCCCGCTCAAATAATTCCATATCTTTATTGATGAAAAACTATTGCAAGTGAATTTTTACATCCGATTTAGAGTTGAAGGTCTGTCATTCAATTCATTTTGAAGATAGTGACACAGGTGGATATCTGAGGGCGCAAGGTCGCTCAAATATGGAGTGTGTGACAAAACTTCCCAGTAAGTTGTGCCGCTCTCTGCAAAGAAGAGTGTGGTCTGACATTCTCATGATGAAAGACAATGTCCATAGGATTAACAAGTGTTGGCTGCTAGATAGTGGATCGGGTGAAGTCCTGCTTCGAAGGTGAGATATGATCGTTTGCCGCGCTTCACCTATTTGCGCTTAACATTGTTGTAGACGATACATTTTCGCCCCCTGTCAACATTCTCTTCAAAAAAGGATCTTTTTCTACACGTTTCTGCAACAAGTCGCAGATGGAAACCTGTCGGGCGACGTTAGCCTTATTCAACTGATGTCGGTCCCAAACGTCAGGCCTGCAGACGTAACCAAATTGATGCAGATGGTCATCAGCACTTTTTTTTTTTTTTTTTTTTTTAAGCGTATCACCCCAAGCAAGGCCGGTGGCCACTATCACGCATGGGGTTACAGAAGGGTTGGAGGAAGAGCAGATAGGAGTGGTAAAGGAAGGGATGTGGAGAAAGAGAAGGCCGGAGGGTCGATCAAGGCAGGGGGGTTACGGAAGATATAGAGCGAGAGCAGATAGGAATGAAAGATGTCAGGAAGTGGAGAAGGGAAGTGGATAGATCAAGGCATTTGGAGATGACGATTGACGCTACACTTAAACCGTTGGAGATTGTATTTGTCAGGGAAACAGTAATAGGGAAGGGAATTCCATAGGCGAGATGTGCGAGACATGAAGCTATTGGAGTAGAAAAGACGTCTACATCTAACAGTTTCAACGGTAAAGGGGTGGGAACGGGATGCCAGCCTCGTAGGACGCTTAAATTCACGAGGCTTAGGGACAAGCGAAAGCAACTCCTCGGAGCAATTACCGTGGAAGTACTTGTAGAAAAGACAGAGCGATGCAACATCGCGTCTGTGAGAGAGCGACTGCAGACGAGATGACAGATCAGGGCCAATCACATTGCATATCCGTCTCTGGATCTTATCAAGAACACGCAGGGGCCCCAGACCATAAATGGCAGCAATACTCCATGCAAGGTCGAATGGTAGACTTATAGACTTGGAGGATCGATTCCGGGGAGAAGAATTTCCTGGCACGGCACAGGGAACCAACTTTTCTTGCGGTGGATGATGCAATTGACTCGATGTATTTGTTCCATCTCAAATCAGCGGACAGCGTGAGACCGAGCAGCCGCAGAGAGGAGCTCTCGAGAAGTTGGTCCTCAGACATTCTGATGGGATGCAGGGATGGGTCCTTGTGGTGGTTAATTTGATCTGGATATTTCAAGAACATCTGTGATCACGGAGGTTCTCGGCGGCAAACTCCTTCATTTTACTGTTATTACTCTCAGTTGAACGGCCAGAGCAGACTGCATCTTGAAGCGAAAGAATTCTCGGTCGAAATCTTGAAAACAACTTCTGGCACACACGTTCCGTGAGAGCGTCCTCATCGCAAACAGTGCATATCTTCCAGCAGATTTCTGCCGTTTTCTTGCCTTTTTTTTAATAAAAAAATGTATCAGGTGTCGATAATGTTCGTTTTTGGTTGTCCATTTTCAGGGATGATACCAACACACAAAATAAAACCTGTCTCGTCGAACAAAGTATCTAATAAATACCCATGTGCAATGGACAGTTTGAAGTCAGCTACTTATTAGAGGACTTGAAATTTAGTCTCGACAAATACCGAACGTACTTTTTGGCAAACCAGATAGATAGATAGATAGAGAGAGAGAGAGAGAGAGAGAGAGAGAGAGAGAGAGAGAGAGAGAGAGAGAGAGAGAGAGAGAGAGAAATAGATAGGTAGATAGATATGTATGCCTATGTGTATGTATCGTGTGATGAATGTGGTCGTGCCTGCTTCTCAAGGGCAGGCCTCCTCAGATACGAACGTGGACACAGAAACATCCCCATCTACCAATATGATGCCCAGCAAGATTTTCATACAGCATTTGTAAGATAATGTGTAGGTCAGTCAGTGGATTCGCTAGTACAAAACTCCATGATATCCTCAGCATCCTTCTGCAGAACTACATCTCCGCTGCATCGAGTCTCTTCTTCATCTTTGAGGAGACCGTCCAACATTTGCTGCCGTATAGTAGAACAGATGTCACGCGGCAGCTCAGTACTCTTTTCTTTGTCACGAAAGCTTTTGGAATACACCATTGGCCATTCCAATCCGTCTTCGGATCTCAGCGTCGA
>OZ038478.1:61803896-61833896 GCA_964036315.1 Acanthosepion esculentum
TTATTTATAGACGAAAGCTTTTTCATATATATCATAGACTATCGGATATCGGCGCGGAAAGTGGGATATGTATGCCCTGTACAAATTCTGGCCGAGGTCGTTACGTTCTCTTTTAAATTAATATTCGCCCAACTCTGAAAATCGCTACACCGCATGCGTCATATAAGACGGCTTATTTTTGCTAAATAAAATTAAATTTATTGAACCTTTTCAAATGATACAAACGGATATCTTCAGCAGTAGGTTTGCGTCTTCTTGTTTTCAGCGCTTACAGCCATATCACGTTGAAACACCGGTTACCGTACGATCACCGAAGTTGAGCAACGTCATTACCTAGAATGGTGACCGCTTGGGAATACCAGGTTCTGTAAGCTTGGATCAAATCAATTAACATATTTTTGTTTCGATTTTCTATACGACAATGTAATGCATTTGTATGTTATCGTTATTAAATAGTTACACAAAACAAGGCAAAATTTTTGTTTTTTTAAATGAGAAGGTTTTTAATGTTATTTAGAAGAAAAACTTTATGGAAAAATACATCTGTCTAGGGAAATACACAACATAATACAAGACGTGTACGTCGGATGTCAGTAAACGTTAAAAAACGTATCACTTATCAATTGTTTTGATTTTGTTTTGTTTCTTACAACAAGTTAGACAGGAAATATATATATTAGATATGACAAGCTACACTCTCAATATTGAGTGGCCAGCCAGTGCCTATTATGACTGACAGCCGCCATTCAACTTCTGGGGAGAGTTTTACAAAAGCTGTTCCTACCGTAAAATGATAGTCACAGAATTTAATCGCACTACGCCTTTCGCTTGTGAAGTGAGTTCGAGTTCATCACGGTGCCATGATTCTTGTACCAAGTTTAACAGATAGAGAAGATGGTAGATAAAACGAGATATAATAGAAGAAAATAACTGGTATTCTTTATTAGAGTATAAAATGATAATTAATCATTATAATGATAAAGTGATAATAATTATAATAATAAATTGATCAAGCTTATTTGCTTATGTAGTGACACTTTCATGTGTATACATTGCACCTGATTAAGCTAATTCGATTATACGATAAAGCTTAATTGTTTACGCGGAAAAGCGTTTTCATATATGGTATTTAACAAAAGTTTACTTGCTTCTGTGGGACGTGCGCGTAGAGTAGTGGATATCGGTGCACAAAATGGGATCGGTGTCCTCAGATCAAATTCTGGTCGCGGTTGTTAGGTTTACTTTCACACTAATACCCTTGGAAAACGTATGAAGCCATCTTTTTTCCCCGCTACTATCTATCAATTAAATAGGAGGGTAGACTGATTTTTCTAAGCCTTGGTTGGCAACCAATCGAGAAGAAAGTCAACTTCAAAACCAACCTAAAGCCTTTGTCAGGCTATCTTGCACTAGACATCTATATTTGGTGCACTAACGACAGTAATGGGTTACTAGAGTTCACTTGCTTCTATAATTTGCTGAAACATAATTATATATAGAAGTAATAAATTTTAACTGATACGCTATTTTTTGTATTTTTGAGAGAGCATAATTGTTTGTAACGTGTAATGTAAGATCATAATTGCTTGTAAAGTTTACTTGCTTCTATACGTTTGGTGAAGTTTATGGAATTTCTTGTAGACATAGTAAGACTTACGTGCTTATATGTGATAATAATTACAAAACATGTGTATGAAATGTTTTAACTGTCGATGTTTCTAAATTCATATTATTATATCTTCGACTATAATCTTTTGAGAGAATGAACTCTAGAGAACATTATTTTGACAGTTGTTCCCTTCATAAAAGATATTCTGTGAGAATAAACGAGAGTTTATTTTATGAAATGGGTATTATAATCTTTATATTGTAGATGTTTACTTTTCAAAGCGGTAGAATTTAGTGGCGTTTGTGATAAAGTAATAGCTAGTTTACTTAATATTTCACTACTCTTCTTAGTATTATACTTGATTCTAGAAATGCCATTCGGATTACTTCAATTCTCTTACGGATTCTCACTTCTTCCAACGTATTTGCAAGGTTCTTTCTTCCAAATTTTATTATTAATACTAAACATTTTTCACACTGGTAGTAATGAATTGAGAGCAAATCTTTTAAAATAGTCCAACGCTCGCCCCAGCTTTCTAGATAGTTTCAATATCCAATCGTTCCAATTCCTTCCCATGGTCGTTCGACATTGTTGAAACATATCCCAAGATGGTGGACACTTTTTTTTGTTCTCTCGAAAGGTTCAGCTATCTTCCCCAGTTGTTCACATTCTTTCGATTCCAGTCTGCGATCTGCTAGAACATATAAAATCTGACACATCTTTTTCATTTTTTACGATAACAAAATCTGGATTCCTCTCCTTGATTGGAAGATCGCTTTAAATTTCAAAACCTTATACAATTCTATTTTTTCTATTCTCTTAGAAAGTTTTTTGGATTTTTCAGATGCCATTAAAGTGTGAGTTCACATCCACATTACACAGTTCGCAATGGAGTGCATTATTATTGTAAGTGATCATTATATTATTTTATATCATGAAATTATTATCATTAATTTACATATTTCATATTATATATGTCATATTATTATAGCCTCGTTGTGATTTAAACGGAAGCTTAAATGTCATTACGAAATCAAGTTCTCTCATTGGTACAATAAAGTCTTTATTATTTAGAAATAATTTCTTTTACAGAAATTGCTCAGAAATAGGATTGTATTTTCAAGTAATGCATTGAAATGAAAGACTGTTGTAAAAACTTTTCCATGCAGAAGAAAACACGACAACAAAACATAAATAAAATGAAAGTGAATTAAAGAAATTACTTTTAGGGAAATTATATAAACGTGATACAATACAAAAAAAAACAAAAAGAAAGAAAAAAGAAAGACAATATAACAATCGACTAGGATTTTTTTTCCAGGGGTGAAATCATTAAACAACTAATCCATTCATTGATTTTACAAATATATAATTACTAGATCATATGTATGAGATTAATATAATAAATCGAAGTTAAAAGTACTATTTGTTGTTAAAATTAAGAGTTTTACCTAGTTCTTAACTGTATAAAATCGTATTCAAAACAATCTTTAAAATTCACATCGCCTTATTAATTTCTTTACCGTTATCTTCTTTTAATTTTTTTTTTTTCAGAGTTACGATTCAGACCGTCATTCGAACGTCATTTGTAAACAGTACAGATCGGAAATGAAGAGTAAGCTCGTTGTGAATCTCGAACTCACTTCTTTCTTTTTATATCTCCGGTAGCTGCTAGCCTGCTTAAGCTACAAAATATTAAATAGGCAGCAGAAGATTTGGATTATTTTTCTGATTGTTTAATGTCATATTTGATGTTATTATTTTTTATACTTTTATTATTATTAATAGCACTATTATATTTATTAGATGAAGAATTACCAGACATTATTATTGACTAGTATTTCTTTCATCGTTATTTTAGTTGCTTTTCATTCGCAGCAACTCAGGCCGTTATTCTACGACCACTAACAAACAGCGCGAATCGGAAATAAGGCTTCCAGGAGCAAAAGAGACACGAGTTCCTAACTTGCCGACGACTCAAGCGTATTGTTTCGTTCCAGCATCTAATGTTTACTAACGGCCGTAAAATGACGGTCTGAATTGTTGCGATGAAAACCTCGTTAAAAATTAATAATAATTAATGACAGTTTCTTAATAAAAATTCAAGAATATTACATAACACTGTAAGACCGAAGCATGGACGCCTTCCATGTTATTATGAAAATAAGTAAAATGTAAATATATGTAATATGAATATATAAATTCCAAGATTAGAATTCAGAGCCTTTTTTAAGTACAACTTTGAATGTGTAATGAAAATTTAAATTTGCAGATATTTTAAAGTTATCAATTTTACAAGCATTATTTTAAATGCCATCTGACTAGACATAATTTAGTAGTTTTATGAAAATTACTTTTTCCTTACTTCCTGTTCTACTTTATTTTCAAACTTATTATGTGAGAGTGAATATGAACAATAAGGAAAATGTGCGAAAAATTCCTAGACGTGACTTACCATTGTGAAGAAACTGGTCATAAAGGGGAGAACGTAGTTTTTCTAAAATAATAGAGTATAAAAAGGCCGTCAAAAATATCTGTTACGATATCAGGTGCAAACAATCTCCAAATAATTTTTTATTAAACATTATTTCTAAGAATGGCATACACTATTGCAAAAAAAAATACACCATTAAATAACTGTTATTCATACAACACAACTGAACAGAGACAAATTTTAAATAAAGGGTCCATTCTTTAAAAACAAACCAAAAACGAAAAGTATCCCCGATTGTTAAAATCTTAGCAAATGACAATCAATTGCTCGTTCCTATGATGTTTTATTTTCATTCAAATGATTTTTGTTTTTGGATAGGAAGAAAAATTCTAATGACACATTTTATTTATATATTTATCTATATGTAACTAGATTGTCATGTCTGCTAAAATGACAACATATTCCAGCGGAATTGGTTAAAAAATCTGTGTCAAGATGACAAACTACAGTTAAAAAGTTAACAGAAAATGTGTCGGGAGTTTCGTGATGACGTCACTTCCAGGAAACAAGACAGCCTCAACATAATTTGCACTCAAGGAAGTCATTAATGAAAAGTAAGTATTGCCCAAATCTTGTTAGATTCCTGACCTCAAATTTTTCTCTCTTTTAAATATAAGAGTCCCACCAACAATATTAAGTAATGATAAGTTTATTAGAGAAACTGTGCTGATAAATAAATTAAACTCATCGGGCAATTAAATTAACTAGTAGTAACCGCAAAAATTTCACAGTTCTCCTATTTGAATTTTCTGACTACAAGATGCCCGTGGAAATTCCTCTATTCTCCGTTAAACATTTGAGCTAAACAATTTTAATCAAATAACTCAATAACAATCATAAATAAAATAAAAAATTTAAAAAAAAATAGAAGTCAATAAGCAAGAGGGTACAAATGTACATATTTAGAATTGACAAGTTTTTACATTCCACTGAATCATACGTGAAACACGCGAGAGCGTTATCGCCTCCTCTAAATTCTTTCCCCTTTCTCTCTTTCTCTCTTTTTCTCACTGAAATCGAACGGCGTTTCTTATATATCTTCATCTTTCCTCGCGCTCAAAACGGAATAGGCCGTTATTGATGAGGTATCGGTAGGGCGTATCGTACGTGCCAAGGAACGAAAGAACATGCAGAATTATTTGATCATAGTAAAACGAAGTGGAAGCAAATCATTATTATTATAGTGACTTCCATCCACAATGAATGTCCCATTTTCTGTGTGCCGTGTCCTTTCAGGACATATTCGATCATGGCTCTCCAAAATGTCCTGTCCTTTGTAGCTCTTAATAAATTTTGTCTTTTTGTTATTTCTCCTAAACATTTTTTTCGCTATCCATTAATTCCAGCTAAGTAGGTTATGCGTTGTTTTCCTCTATCCCTCTTCCGTTGAATCTGTCCTGTGAGTATCAAATTTTCCAAGCACTCTTTTCTCATTATGTGCACTACAAATTTCAACTATCTCTTCCTGGTGTTAAGTATAATTACCCTTTTTCTTTCCATTTCCACTAAAACTCGTTGCTCACGTGTTCGGTTCATAGTATTGTCAGCATCCTTTTGTAGGATCGCATTTCTGTCGCTTCAATCTCTTTATCTCTGAGGATATTGTCCAGCATTCACTGCCATATCAGTTCATTATTTTTTTCTTTGTTTCTAACAAAATATTTCTGTTTCTTAATACATTGCATAGCTTTAGGTAGGCATTTTTCGCTCATAAAATACACCTTTGGATTTCAATGTCGCACTTTCCGTCCTCTGTTAAAATAATTTCCAAACAGGACGTTGGAACAAAGGTGTCATCCACCTGCACAACAGCCCTGTCCCTCATACGGCCAACCTGACCACTGGATTGTTATACTTGTTTGATTTTGGCATCTCCAATTTGTAATTTGCATGTTGGGCTGTTCCTTTTGCTGACAACCATGCATTCTGTCTTCTTGTAATTGATGTTTATTCTTTTCTTCACATCTTTCCTTATCTTCTGTAGAAGTTCTTGTAGTTTCCTTTCTGTGTCTTCTAACAACACTGTCTCATCTGCATATCTTATGCTGTTAGGATCGTGGACGCCAATAAGGATTCCTCTCAGAATCGTCTCACTGAATAGGGTGAATGTCCGGTAAGAAGATACCTCATTGTCTTACGCCCCTTTCTATTTTTTGTATATTTACTGAATTTATTTTCTATCTATATGCAGGCGGTTCGCGGCCAGTATAGGTTCTGGATTATTCTAATATCCTTCCCAAATATGTCAAGAATCTTTCCATTTTATTAATATGTCTGAAGATAAAATATTTTCAATTTTAGGTATAATTTCATACCCACACTGATATCAAAATCTAGTACACTAGATTTATGTAAGTAAAATTTATCTGAAAGTTATTAGTAGTGTACAATTAAACAAAATAGTACATAACCATGTGCTAAACTTCTGACCATGAAAGGAAAGAAAAGTTAAATTTTCATTATTTTTTTATACTAAATCAATTTGGTTGCTCGAAACTCTTTTACACTTAGCCAAATGATTGCACTAATTCATTGCACTAATTCATTGCACTAATTCATATAAATCAAGTCAAAGAAATATTTTGAGAGAGTCTAAGAGGAATATTTCAAAATATTTCTTCACGATAAGATATGAAGTAACTTAAATCTCAATGCATCCAAAATACTTAAAGGAAAAAGTTCATTTATTTCTTTAATTTATATCAAACTAAATTCATAAGATTCCATAAGAAATTGTTCTGCGAGTACGCTGAAGTAAAGATATAAATTAGTCAGTTGTGATTTTAAATATTTCAAAGTATTATTATTTAAAATTATAAATACTACTTTTTAAAAGATTTTAACTACAAAGGTGCAGACAGATAGAAAGACAGAGAGACATGAACAAACTGAGATAGATAGATAGATAGATAGATAGATAGATAGATAGATAGATAGATAGATAGATAGATAGATAGAGCAACCAACATATTAACCGCCAACCACGCAATAACTCGTCAGCAGTTTTTACTAAGATACCGAGCACGGGTTATCTCGTTTTTGTGGTCTTTTTTTATCAAATATATTTTTCAATACAAGGCTCAAGAGCCACTCAAGGTAGAGTGTTACCGTGTGGTGTTGTATGAGCTTAAAAAGGCAAGAAGTGGAGTTCATAAAGGTATACAGGTAATATGACGGTTAACCCTAGACTTGAAGGGGTCAAGATTGTAGTGAATGGGAAAAAACATCCTACCGGGTGTCTGTTCCACAAATCGGCAGTTCTTGGGAAGAAGCTGCCCGATTGAAACTTACTCCTTATTATTGGAATACGAAGGGTGTGAGGATGATTGACCATTGTGTACGTGGCATCGAAGTCCCAGTTATGAAGGTTAAGGGTGGTGGAACTGAGGAATGTAGCTCGTCAGAACACGTGCCATAGAAGTTGCAATGGAGCAGCGAGAGACTCGACATTCGTCCATGGGAAACGGATTGTAGGATGGAAATAACCCCCACAAGTTCACGTAGACACGTTTGAACTCTATCAAGACAGACAAGTGATGGCTGTCAAATCCAATCCAGATATGAAAGCAATAATCTATTTTTTTGGTCTGATCTGGCTCTTGTAAATGGTTAGATATTTACTGGAGCGATACGATGAACCAACGCTTCTCGCTGCATCTTTATCAATAGATTGGATATATGCTCTCCATTTGCTGTTTTATGAGATCTTGATACCCAATAGAGGTCCAAGACAAAGAGATTCCTTGTGAGAAGACCCATCCATCATGATAGGTGAAATTTCAGGGTTTTCTCGGTCGTAGTGGAACGTTACTAGTTGGATTTTGACTGTATTGAATTTTACAAGCCAGTTATTTCACTATTGAGCTACTTGAAGTATATTAGAGGAGAGATGAGTTTCTAGGTTCAAGGCTACAAGTTTTTTTTACTTGTTTTAACGCAAATATCTGGCGCATAAAGCAGAATTCAAAAATCGTACTGGCAACTAAAAACAATATTTTTATAGGAAAGATTTATTGAAAATATAGCACTGTTGTTCGCTTCTACTGAATTTAATTCCTGATTGAATCAGGTAGTTAAGCACCATTTCAACAGGAAAAAATAACTGACATCACAAGGATAAAATATCACAATAATCAACATATATCCCATATCAGTCAAGCAATGGACACCTGATGATAATTGGTAGAAATTTTGTATCTATTATAACGTCGATATCAGCCAAGAAAAGAACAATAGTTCGAAATAATACAAGAATATTGACAATTACACATCTCAGAAATCAAATACTAAATTATATATTAATATGTCTGAACGATAATAGGGATGCCAGATACCGTGAAGCACTTGACACTCTGAAAGAATCTGTCGAAAAAAAAACAGGACGTTTGAACAAAGGTGTCATCCACCTGCACGACAGCCCTATCCCTCATACGGATAACCTGACAAAAGAGTGGCACAAGCGATATGGTTAAGATGCTGTTCCACAACCAGGAGATGATCCTGATTTGACTCCTTCAAATTATTAAAAGTTTGAAAGGCTCCAACGTTATTTATTCGCGAAGCAGTGTCACACGCTGTTGTCGCAAGAGTGCAATGGTGGTTCCAGACATTTAATCTCACAATTGAGGACCGTACATATCCGATCGTGTAAACGTGCAATACCATCGAACAAAATAAGAATAGTAATGCTGCTAAAATATACACAATGCTGAATTAATAAACATCTGTACCTTACTTTACTTATGAAGAGATTGATTGATTTGTTTTTTACGGCTTATCAACCCTTTGAAGTCCATTTAAAACTAGAAAATATCTTTAGATTGTAAGATTGTTTTTAGATAATAATGGTATAGGGATACTAGTATTACTAACGAATTGAAACTCGACTCTCCGATTAACAATTCTGAGTCATTATCCATTATGCCACCCGCACAACCAAGCTTATAGTACCGGGTATTCCCAAGCTGTTAACATTCTAGGTACTGTCCAGGCTGGATGTTGCTTAACTTCGGTGATCGTACAGTAATGTGATGTGACTGTAAGTCATACTTTAACGATATCCCTTGTATGTGTGCCTTATATGTGCGACATTGATATATATATATATATATATATATATATATATATATATATATATATATATATATATATATATTTTTGTTTTTTGTTTTTTGTTTCAAAACACGGTCAAGATATTATGTCCATAAAAAAAAAAAAAATGAATCACTTTATAAAACACACACAAACTATTTCTAATTCTAACAGTTGAAATATAATCCTTGATAATGGCTAAATGTATAGCCGAAAGCGCTCGGAAAAGAACATTCGGACAATTTTTATATAATTTATCCTCTGAAAAGAAAAACTTTATTAGATCGCACGAGAAATTATATAAAAAACTAAATAAAAGCACCTTGTCAGTCGTTTTTAATATATATATATATATATATATATATATATATATATATATATATATATATATATATATATATATACATGATAGAAATTGTAAAGAGGATTTGATAATTATAATTAAGTAATTCATTGAGTCTGAAAGAAACCTCAACGGAATGCAGGAAGCACTGGACGGCCGTTTCGTCCTATATTTGTCGCCTCTAAATATTGACTTCTATGTTCACTTTTATATATATATAAATATATATATATATATATATATATATATATATATATATATATATATATATACATATATATATATATATATATATATATATATATATATATATATATATATATATATATTTATAAATATATATTTTTATCAAGGGTTGTGTCTCATCACCGTTTTTTGTGTGTGTATATATATCTAAATATGTCTGGGCTCTTATGTATTATAACCTGAGTGTGTTTGAATTGTTTTACGTGAGAGGTGGCAATCATGTTGAAGTTAAACTGTAAAATGTATACATTTTTGTCTGGAGCTATCAACATCCTTTTTAATATAATTTCAATGAAAAAATAAATTAAATAGCATATGTATTTTTTATTTAATTTTTTTTTCTCCTGAGAAATTCTACAATTTTAAACTTAATAGAGATTTGATTTAGATTTCTAAATAGGTAATTTTTTACTTTTAATTTTAATTTCAAATTTTATAAATCTTTTAATATCTATGATAACCTTGCTTCGTTGTCAAATTTTTGAATTACCATATACTTGTATTTTGATTGGTCATTCTAGCTTACGTAACAGCGTTTACCCCTAGCGAAGGATCGTTAATAAATTTGAAACTTTTAAAACCATTTATTCTACATTCAACATCATCACTTAATAAGACATCAGAAGTGTTGAAACAAAATGGCTATTTTTGTAGTGATTTTATAACACATTTATGTTATAATATTTAAATAAATAATTACATATATATATTAAAAGAATTAATTGATTTTATTTTTTAATTCGACATATTTTTACTACTTTAAACGTTATCCTTAGTGGACTCTCGTATTTGAGTAGACGCTCCATTTATTTTAAATACTTGTATTTTTATTAACTTTTCTCCAGTAACCAGGTAGGTAGATGAAAAAGATGATGTTTAAAATAAACACAGCATCTCCTCAAATACAGGTATCCACTATGGATAATATTTAAAGTAGTATATATATATATATATATATATATATATATATATATATATATATATATATATATATATATATATATATTTAGTTTACGAAAAACTAGGTAATCCGTATGGGCAGACCCAAGGAGGATAAAATCCAAAGAGCTCAATGTAAATCAGAGCTAATAATTTAAATAAAAACAAACCACTTTAAGGTTCCATATGTATGTGCGTGTATGTGTCTGTCTAGGTCTCTGTGTTTGCGTTGAGAGATACTTAATACGAAAAGCGATGAAATATAAGCAAAAAGGATAAAAAATTAAAATGGCTAGACTACATATCCAAACAAACATTTTAAAAACAATTAATTTAAACGTTTAAAATACAACATAAACATGACTTTATTCCGATGAAGTCCCAAACGATGAAACGCGAACTCACGAAAGAATTTTTCCACTCTGACATTAATTTGCCTCACATTATTGTGATATATAAGAATTTATATATAATTTTCTTCCACTAATTGCTATGGCCTTTTATGGTCTATATTTACAAATGCGCAGGTTCCGATATTTTCCCAATAAATATAGCGAAACATAGCAAAATTAAGCAGTATAACATAGATATGAAAATTTTGTATTTTAGCTTGTTTCGCCCAATAAATAGGCGTCATCAGAAAAGGAATGTTATTTTTTTTAAATGTACATTAGCGAAACAAAACGTAATTCACATAAAGCGCATGGCTTGTTAACTTTTACTTAAACTGGTTCGATTTAGAAATTAGATCTTAATCATAGAAATTTTCAAAATTTTCTGATTTCAATCCCCATTGGATTCTCATCCAAAATGAACTCATACATACACGCTCGAACACACTCGCGAGCACACGCACGGACGCATTCACACACACACGATATATATATATATATATATATATATATATATATATATATATATATATATATATATATATATATATATAACCCGAAAGCTTAAAACTATAAAAAAAAAACAACTCAGAGCCTTCATATAATAATAAATGATGTTTTAAATGGGCAAAGTGCAGAAACTCACACACACACACACACACACATATATATATATATATATATATATATATATACATATATATATATACATATATATATATATATATATATATATATATATATATATATATATATATATATATATATATATATATATATATATATGCATGCGGGTACGTCAATCAGTCCACAAACTAATGATACAAAAAACATTTTACACAAGAAAGATTTATTTTCAGTATAATGTCATTCTTTGTTAATGCACTTAACGTATTCGTGAATATTATTAAAATAGTTTAAACGTTATACAGTGAAAATTCCAGACCAAATTTCAGTTTATCGACACATCTTAAGCTACAGACTTCATGATTTACTTTACAATATATATATATATATATATACAGAAGAAAGTTTATAAAGTGAATCGTACCTGAACTTGACAGACGGGTAGAAAGGGGGCCAAAGAGCTGATATGGATCTGTAAGTAAAATGAAAATAAAAGTAAATGAAAACATCATCTTAAATAACGAAATAACTGCTTATGTTATCTGCAACATCACAAATAGGATTTTTTAAACGAATGCGCCAAAACATTCATACACTCTAACAATTGCACATATATATATATATATATATATATATATATATATATATATATATAGAGAGAGAGAGAGAGAGAGAGAGACCAATTTATTACTAGGTTAAGGTAAAAAATGAGAATATAATCACAATTAATTACACTTCAACAGTGATTATATTTGAACACGTACCCAATGTTTCGACCGCATCTCCATCACTTAAATTGCTCACACATATGTGGTAATTCCGGTGTTATGGGGCGCAACGGTTTAACGCCTTCGACGAATTTTTCCGAGTTTTTTTTCAACTAAAATATACTCAATGAAATCTCAGATTCAATTTCGGCATGCCTTGACAATCAGGAATAATCGTATTTTCTCGTGGTCATGAATTATGGCAAACCTTTCTGATACGGTTTTATAACTATTTTAATGTGTTTACTAGAGAAAAAGAATTGCTAATGGTTTTACTACAGAAATGCACTGTACGTTATTTTACTATAGCTATGAACTGAAAATCAGGATATAAAGGATTACCGATGGAGAGTAATTAAGGCAAGCATTACTAAAACAGTGTGGCTTTCAGATTAACAATATAAAAGCATTGCCAGTGATTTTACTACAGAAAAGCATTAATAATAAGTTTACTACAGAAATGTATTAACATTATTCACTGACAATTATGGCTATTCTATGTATCTTCGTGGAAATGTGCATCTGCATTTTTTGGAGTAAATGTCATTTTCCATTTCGAAACTTGCGCTGATGTAAGGTAATTATGAGAAAGGGTTTTATATATATATATATATATATATATATATATATATATATATAAAACCCTTTCTCATAATATAGAAGAACCAAATTTACATGTGACTGGTGAATATGCTCTTCGGAAATTAGTTTCAGCCGAACCTGTTCAGGTTAAGAAAATACCTAGGCAAATCAGTAATTCCTTAGCCTAATAAGGAACAAAGCATTTAGTTTATACAAGATTCTTCCTTTTTCAATATAATCTTCTTCATTGTCAAGGCATTTAATTCAGTGGTGAGTATTAATTACATCGATCAAAAATATAATAAAAATGTCAGGTAAAAAAATCAGGTAACTACGAAGTATCGGGCTACGAACTTATTAATGTATCCACGTTAAGAGTCTAAAGCGTAAAATACCGAATCAAATACAAACGCATATTCATTCCTTTTCACTGTATTTCAAACAACCTTTATAACTGAAACAAACCGCTAATTAGTCTCAAAAGCGGGCTGTAATTATACAGCATTAAGTTTGTAAAAGATGTCAAACTGTTTGTTAATTGAACAAGCAATAAAGAGTCGAATATACTTGAAAGATACTTTTAAGATTTTTCTAACATTATACAAAACATAGCGCTAGAAATTTATGTGACAAACTAATATATATTTTAATAGCCTATGATTTAAAATGAACATTCGTGTTTTTCTAATTTGTTTTCTATTTTTACTTTCGTTTTGAAATGACAGCATCTTCGATTTTAAAAGAACAAAAATAATTAAATGAAAAGTGAATTTGGGAAAAGACAAAAAATGTATAAAGGAATGATATGAATAGCGAAACGAGAAAGAAGAAAGGAAAGAACGAAAAAAAACGCGGGAACTGGAAAAGAGAAAGTACAGCATAAAAGAAAGAAAGAAAGAAATAAAGAAAGAAAGAAAGAAAGAAAGAAAGAAAGAAAGAAAGAAAGAAAGAAAGAAAAGGGAATTTGAAAAACGTAAAAAGAAATACATCAATAAAAAGAGAAAGAAGAAAAGAAAGATAGGAAAAGATAAGTCAATCCTGGAATTGAGATAGAAAAGTCTGTAAAAGTGAAATGCGCCAGAAATCGACCAAAACAAACCCTTAGTTACAACACCAAAGGACATGCATTATTACAGTTAACATACGAAGGTCTCATGAAACATTCGACGTGCATAAATATTTTTTTTAATTTCTTTTCTTTAAAGATAATTTCAAAATGTTTATTTTTTTTTTTTACTAACATCTTAAATGTGTGCTTGCTGGATTGAATATTAACTTATTTCCAAACGGTATAAATTAAACTGTCAATAGCTGGATTCAGTTATGAAAATAGTATGTATTTTGAAATGTTATTTTCAAGACAGAGTGGCGACTATCTCCACTTGGAAAACTAATGCAACATCATTTTCCTCCGTGCATTTTATCCCATTCAATTCTGTCCTTTACATGTTATTTTGTACTTCAAACTCCAGCAAAATATGTAACATCAAGAAAAATGCCAAAACTTTTCTTTTATTTTAAATTTGGTTATACTTTAAATGTAATATATATATATATATATATATATATATATATATATATATATATATATATATATATATATATATATATACTTAAACATGAAAACAATAAACAAAAACTAAAAATTCTTGAAGCTATATACATAAAACAGTTGAAACCTAACCTAAACAAAATAAACTATGAAATCTCCACAAATATACTTAAATGCCTATAATTGGTAACAGAAGCCATTGGTTCATACCAACGGCTTTCCATACTCAATACTCATCGGATTCACTCTCGCGTGGTCATGTGTGACGTCATGAGCTGTCATTTCAGCGTCTTATATGCACATGTTTATCGTTGCTTGGAAATCATCCATGTAAACAAAAACAGACTATCATCAATTTCTTCTTCGTGTATTGCTTAATATACTGTGTAATTGTCATCTTCGATAACGGCTTATGTAAGCCGAAAGCTTAGATTGGATTAAAAAATATGTATCAATATTGTGATTTTCTTTCATTGTTTAATGATAATGTTATTAAGCTTATCAGACGATATGAAAAGAACTTACATAAAATATATAGACAACACTTATCTATATTATTTAATGAAACATGTATGAATATATATATATATATATATATATATATATTCATACATGTTTCATTAAATAATATATATATATATATAAGATTGCTACCGAAAAGCTTGTGACACTTAAGACGCGAAATGGGTCCCTCAAAGAAAGAGAAAAATTGATGGAAACGGAGCTTCTTTATTTTCTGGTGGAGTGTTTTCAAAAATATGCGAAGTAGTTGGTGAGACATGGGAAATGCTGGGTAACTTGACAGATGTAACTTGACCTATTGATCAATCAGTGCAAATTACACAGACTTTTAAATGCATTTGTCCCATAACCCTTTGTCGGTTTGTTAGGGCAGGTCATGTACTGCAGCTGTAATAACAACGGAGAGAGCCACTAAAAGTAGAGGCTTACTGAATCAGATTGTTGAAAGAATATAACGGTTGACACGAGAAGTGAAGGCGCTAAGATTCTAGTGATAAGGGAAGCACATTCTCAGGGGTCTGTTGCACAATGCAGAAAATATTCTGTCCTAATGAAACTTCCTCCTTACAAATGAAATACGGAGGAGGATTTGATCTCGTATACGTAGCATGGTAGAGCTTAGCTGAAGTGCTGGAACTAAAGAATGTAGCTCGTCAGGACACTTACCATGGAAATAGAGATATAGTGGCGAGAGGCTTGCGAAAAGGGTTGGAAATAATTCATCACCCACAAGGTCAAGTAGAACTTTGAAATCTATCAATGCTGGAAGTTGATGAATAAGAAACTCCAGCCGAGATATGGCAGCAATACTACGTTTTCTGTCTGATTTGACCCTTGGAAACATGGAGCATACATGAGGAGCCATATACTTTCTGGAGAGGTAAAAAAAAAACGACCATTTTCCCAGCACATTTAAAGTTAGCTCATATATAAGTTCGATTGGGGAGAAATTTAGTCTCGATAAATGTTCAAAACAAAACTCATTAAGCTTTTAATTATGACAGGAGAAAAGTCAGCTTTGATAATGAAACGCTGCTAGCATTCCAGGATCCGATAGCCTGTCTGAGTCCATTACGCCTCAGGTGGATTACCCTATCAAGACTACAAAGGACAGGAAATTGTGAAGGGCTATGATCGCCAACGCCTTGAAGGGAAATGGCGCATAAACGAAGAAGAATTTCAAGGCAGTCGGGAATAATTTATTTGTTTAAAATATTAAAATAAAACATTACGTGCTGGTGTCACAGATTACATGACCTTCATGATATTTTTTTAATGTAAAGTGTGAGATGGTTTTTCGACAAGCTTTGCTAAAAAGAATTATATTGATTCAGACAATAATTATCCCGATAAAGAACACACTGCTAGCGAAGCATTAAAAATCTGATCACAGAAATGTAGCAAGTGTAACACAATAAAAAATAAATGGACATCTATTATCTTGCCACCAGAAGTAAAAGATCAAGATTTTTCCATTTGACAAAATACTAGAAAGAAAAGAGAGAAAAAAACCCCAATAAAACAAAACTTGCCGGCCTTGAGTCTTAGATTACGCTTCCTGATGAAGATAAACGAATTTAAGGGAACGACTTCTGAAAAACTGCACCTCAGAAGCAACCAGGCGTGTAATACAGGTTCATGTGAATGCCTTCGTAAATAAGTGGTGAATAAAGAGAGAAAGCTGTTCTTCCTTGGCAATGCGTTTTGAAAATAATAATACCAAGAAATTCTCACTGCGGACATGTCACGTTAGCGTCGCCTGTTGGATTTTTTCCAATATGCAGGGGACATTTATAGGGCAGATAGGGAATAGAGAGAAAAAAATACGATCCGCTCTTTAGACATGAAATTGAAACGTGGAAAGACAAGTGATTGAATTTGCAACATAATGCTACCTGGTCGCACCATCTGTGTCCTTAATTATTCACAGCGATATCATCTTCTGAAAGATAAGCAATAAAGGACGATAAAGGCCAATAAAAAAATAAATAAATATTGTTAAATTGTTGCCTAGTCTATTACAGTTGGAGGGTCCTGATTGGCCGCTGTGACATTCCTCCGTTGAAGGGCGAAATAGAAAATAAGTAACGTCATATTACATCTGATTTTCCCACGTCAAATACGGACAGGCTCATGCTATTATCCATTGATTGCATATTGTGGACAATCCTGTGCATATTTCGACTTTGATAGATGTAATATTGTGCCAAAAAAAGGGACAACAATACAAAATGAGAAGCCCCCAAACGAAACAAAGTGAAGAAAACTTACAATTTACAGTTCATTACTCGCTATCGTCTTCGTCGCGCAATATCTTTTAACCGAGATCCCGATTTCTTAAGAAATTGATTCGAATTATAAATCATTATTGGGGGTAGGATATAAACGTTCTTAGGCATTGCTCACAGTGATTTATTGGGCGTAATCGCTTCTTTTCTTCCTGCTAAAATTAATGAAGACGCATATCGTTTTCTTTTAAAGAGTTAACTTAAGCTTAAATTTGAAAAAAATATAATAATTTGTCATATAGGCACGTCTTTGTATACGTAGCTTATTTTAAAATATCGTCAGAAGCATCTGTCCTTAACACATGCTTCTGGCGATATTTTAAAATGTTCGAGTAACTGCATTAAACATACCGCACAAACGCATGAACGATTTCCTTACCTGTCCAGCTATCGGTGTCCGAATTCAAACCAAATAGTCAACATTTCGAATGATTTTCGAGGTAAAACATAATTTTTATGCTATTATTTAGCTTTAATTTAAAATATGATGAGTTTAGAAAAACAAAGCCTATACTATTTGCATTTGGACTAATGTCCTCATTAATGCTGTTATCACAATTCCGCTTCGTCATTTCCGCCCTCAGGCCTTATTCAGGTCTTTGTGAATCCGGGTATCTTACTGGACATTTCAAACAGAAATGTTTATTTATGCAGGAATATGTTGTTTATGTCTCTCCTTTTTTAGCACTGTTCATTTACTGCTTGTCCTGCTTCTAAGTCTGTAGTATTTGGCCCAAGGATTGAACTCACAATTACTGTGTCATCAAATTCAGGAACCACTGCTTTAATCAAACAGGAATTACCCCGTTGGACAATCCTGAACTTAGAGCTTGGAACCTTAAACCTAATGTTCCTCTTTCTTACCTGCTACTGACTTTGTTGCTGATGATGCTGAAGAACTCCAGGGGGTACAATAGTCGAAATGTTGTGATAATAACAACAAAGATAAGGAGATTAGTCCTAATGTAAATAATGATAATTCCTCATCTCAGAAATTCAGACAGAGTACACTAATGCAAACTTATATACAAGCGGATTTTGAATCATCGATTTGTTTTGTTTTTACGGCTTATCAACCTTTTCATGTTATTTAGAGCCAGAAAATAATTTTTAGAGTGTAAGAACTTTTTGGAGATAATAATGATTTATTGATACAGGACCTGGAAAAAAGAGATAGATTCATACCTTTTCCAAGGGTATTTGCGCGGAAGAGATAATAAACCCAACCGGAATTAGAACTCGGCTCTCCGATTTCCAATTCTAAGCCGTTATCCTTTACACAACCTACATTTGGAATTCCTAATCGGTCACCCATTTAGGTAGTGATCGGGATTGACGTTGCTCAACTTCAGTGATTATAGGGGAACCGGTGTTTCAATGTGATGTCGTTGCAAGCCTTCACTTAATAATAATCATTAGCATACAAGTATAAGAAAAGAGTCGTATTTCGAAACTGAATAAATTTGATGCATTGGTTTAACAAGTAATCGAGCATTAGTGTAAAATGTCTTCAACTATTTTAATAGCCATTTAATGTGATCTCCACAACTTCCTGTTCTTTGTAACCCTTGTATTTTTGCTATCTCTCCGAATCCCTGTTCTGCTAACCATTTGCACAAGCTCTTTAGTTAGGTTATGCGCTGCTTTTCTCTGTCCCTCTTACTTTGCCATGAGTGTAAAACTTTCCAAGCCCTCTTTCCTCATTATGTGCCATATAAATGTCAATTGCTTTTTCTGATTCTAAGTATAAGTGTCCTTTTTGTTTCAATTTTCTCTAAAATTTCGTCGTTGCTTACGTGTTCAGTCTATTTTATTCTCAGCATCTTCCTGTAGAACCACGTTACTGTTGCTTAAAATCTCTCCTCCATAAAATGTTCTAGCATTCACTGCTATAGAGGAGGACCGCTATTGCATAACAGTACAACACTAGTCGACACTGAAATGCGAAGACGCACTGGGATAGCGAAAGATGCCTTCCAGAAGTAAGTCTCTACGTTATACATTGCGAATCCGGCAAAATGGGATGGTTTTGGGGTTTTTTTATTTTAATTTTGTAATGGTATGTCAGTCCAGAAAATAAGAGTTCGAGGATCTCCACAGGTTTTATTTCTTTGTTATTTGTGAATTGACATGACTTCTTGAAAAAGATAGTGAAGTTGCCTTCTTCAGTTTTGAATGCAGCGTAGTTCTCCCTCAGTAGTTGCCACCCAAGGCTAGAAAGCTCAGTCGGCTCTATTATTTCTTCCGACAGCTGGGGTGGAGATAAGAGTTGGATTCATGTCTTCCCCAAGGTCATTATAGTGAAATTAAATACAACAGACGAGGACGAAACTTGATTTCCACTCTTCGATTCCGACTTAAAAATAATATTTCTATATCTAATCTTTTTTTGCTTTCTTCATTTTCCCTGTTATTATTATTATTATATTTTCTATTTTACTATTAAAATTGTATGAAAGTTTTAGAAATAAACATCCTATTATAATTGTACTTGTACTTCCCTCCATTAGTTCGCATGACCGTTACACCCTGCCAATACTTCATAAATAATAGACTATTCGGTTTTGATCTCATGAAAAGAGGGGAAAAGACACTACTTGGTTTCAGTGAGCAAATGAAGTAATAAAGTAAAAGATAGAAGTGGGGAAAAGGAATCAGATAAAGCTGATAAAAACAGATACTACACTTTGATCTAAGCCAAAAGACCGAGAAGCAATTGTATTTTATTGTTGTCCCACGCTGGCAGGATGTGGTACAAGGTCAGTTTAATGCTGGGAGCTCGAGCGCGTGCACCCGAGCCAGGACAAAAAACAGCTGTCGGTTGTACTGGCGTCGGCTTTACTACCGATTCCCATCTTTAGTGCAATGTGCTGGGGGGGGGGCAGTCCTCTCAAAATATTATTTTCATTTGAGCTCTGTCCGAAGACAGACGCAACTGAGAGATGAAATCTAGTTTATCCATCCGAGGGCAGATACTGCACTTTGATCCTAACCAGAAGGCCGAGAAGCGATTATATTTTTTCAGCGCGCCTATGTTGCTACCGAATGTGACACAAGGTCGAAGTATACAGTATGTTTACGGCATTACCGTGGGAAAATCGCCCAAGCCCCCTCGGCACTTCGCCTTTTGGGGACGCCTCAGGCGCCGGGCAATAAACCCAGCCCCCTCCCGTAGGAGAGTTACTGCCTGGGGGTAAGGCCCCTTGGGACTTGGCCTTAAAACATTTTTTAACCTTCCTGTCCCCTGAAAAAGCCCAGAAGCGCACAGACGCACAGTATCGAACGACTGAAACCGACTAAGGCAATCCCCAAAAATACAGTTAGCATCAATAAAATGACATGGTCTGCTGAATTATTTTTAGATTATTATTAAGAAAAAGGTTCGTCAGACGGAGATTTAACTGCGATTGTATAAGTTTGTATAAGTCTTGTACTGTCAGTAATACTGTCTTTAAAAATAATGTAATATAAATTAATAATTAGTTGTCAAAATATATTTTTCAACAGAAAGCACATTTTCAATGAGGCATTATATTATTTAGATATTATGTGCACGGAAACATTTATTCGCAATATTAGTCTTATTATGCCTCTTAATGTATGTTAGAAGGACAGTTAGATTAATTGTGAATTAACTTTAATGTTTGCTATATTTGGAAGGTAGAGGGAGAAGTTGTCAGTTGAGTCTGACTCCTCATTGGCTTCTTTTCCAGCCGATTAGTCGCCATCATCAGATGTCGGCTGCTGCTTCTGGTCATGCCGATCGAGAGCCGTTTGCGTTTCTGACACCGATTGCCTGTTTCAAACGCAAATGGCTTCCTTATTTCAACTCCATAGTGGACGCAGTGCATCACTTTATCCTCGTTTGTGCTTCCTTTAATCCCTTCGACAAAGACCGCTTCATCCTCATATGTCTTCATCTTCTCTCCATCTTGTTAGTTTTTACAGGGATATACTTTCAAAATAACGAGCGAAATAAGCCCAGAAAGAATGTAAACTTTATCACTATACGTTTATGAAATTCTGAATATGCGCATAGGACTATACATTACTTAATAGATAGATAGATAGATAGATAGATAGATAGATAGATAGATAGATAGATAGATAGATAGATAGATAGATGAGAACAGAGACAAACAGAAAGAAAAACACACAGCCAACCAGACGTAGATAGATAGATAGATAGAGAGAGAGTGTGTGTGTGAGAGAGAGAGAGGTGGAGAGGGAGTAGATATAGCAATATAACAATTATATTACGCTACAATTTCAAGAATTAGAAATACACACAAGATTTATGGCACACGTGTATACATACATATATACATTCATACGAAAGTAAACCTGACAACTGCTCTTGAAAAGGACCTCCAACCAGCGGTTAACTGGAACAAGATATGGCTTGTAAATTTTAACACCTCTAAACTGCTTTCATTTAATGACCAAAGAGAAGTTTTTCTTCTGCCATCAGCATGTTTGATGCTAAACTCAAGTTGAGCAATACGTCTTCTTTCCTCACGTTTTCCACTGACTTGATGAAGAGTGACTATATTGAATCAATTGCTACTGCAATAAAAGTTGGGTCACTGTCGTGCCACAAATCTTTCTCGTCAGAATCCATCTTACACATTTATAAATTAGCCATTCGTCCGTGAAATGAATATTGCTGCTATATCTGCGATAGTTTAAACTTGAAGTAAATAAAATTTGTTTAAATTAAGATTAATTATTCTTTAAATCAGCTAATATTCCTCAATTAAAGTTTCGGGAAAGTATTATTTCATTTTTAGAAAATGTTTTTAATAAAGAGAATTACATCGAGATAAACGCGGGTTAAAAGTGGTGCTGAAATCAGAATTTTTAGATAAAATTCTTCCAGTCAATTTAAATTAGTTTTGAAATAGAGCAAAGTACTTTGGTTATTGAAAATCTGAGGAGATACCGATATATATATATATATATATATATATATATATATATTCTAATGAAGTGATGTATTTTTTGTTTATTAATCCGACATGTTTTTATCACTTTAAACGTTACTTTTAGTGGATACCCATATTTGAGTAGATCCTCCGTTTATTTTTTAAAGTATATTTTATTTTCTACCTTCTATTCATTTTACTTTAATAAGATTTCTCGAATATTCAGGCTGATTGACCAAAATAAAATATTTAATAAAAACGGAACTTCTACTAAAATATGGGCATCCATAACAATTACGATTAAAATGCTTATATATATATATATATATATATATATATATATATATATATATATATATATATATATATTAAAAAATGTATTTCCTCATTAAACAGCCGATGGGCGAGGTAAATCTGGATAAAGCAGTATTTTTAATTATTGTGCACAATATCAAGGGATAATGCATAATTCATAAATTAAGTTTAATTATTTTAATTAAATTTGTTCACTCATGACTGTCTCTACACTGAGTGTAGCAGAATTGCATCCACACTTCAAGTCTCCTGAAGAGTGGATACTATTTCGCGAAACTTAGAGTAGACATTGTCATAAGATAAGTGAACAAAATTATTTTATTTATTATATACGAGTGGGTGCTGAAAATTGCTCGCCCAGGATCCACTTCCCAAAATTTGACCTAATGTCGAAATATCAGAATCTTGCCGGACGGGGTTCAATGTTTCAGCTTCCCTCATATTTCTAATATATTTTTTGCACTTGCATACATAGTCTATTTCTGTACACATACAACACACATATTTACTTCGAGAAAAACTTATTTATACATACATTTTCTACGTACACATTATGGCTTTCTAACATCGTTGCCCACTTTCCGTTCTTCTCAATTCATTTGACTGCACAACATCTCAGAGAAAACTACCAAATGACAAATATGGCCACCCACACCAGCCAAGTTTCTGGTCGTCATCGTCGTGAAACAAACCTTCCAAATGCCGAAGATCTGAACGAATGCGTTTTCACCGAAATTGGAAATTTGATAAGGTGAAATCTTGTGTGAGAGAGTGGCACGAAATATAATGCTATTTTCAAAAATACGAAGCCTTTATACAGCTTCCACCAGCGTAGAGTGAAAGATCTGCACATTACGAAAGATTTTACTAGTGATAGCAAAGGTGATAGCAGCAGAGTGGCCGTTGCTCGTATAGGTGGATGTTTAATGGTGGTGGAGAGATAAGACCTGGACAATACTGTTGGCAAAGGCAGACGACAGGACGAAGGAGCGGTGATCCAAGGGCCTATCACTGCTGACTGGGGTGGGATCTGTGCTTGCCTGTTCAAGGAAAACCAGTACAGATTATTACTGGGAAAAGGAATTTATGGAAATAACGGACGGCCAAAAAGGTCATCACCGAAGAAAGAAAAGATTATGATTAAAGCAAATACTTGAAAAGAAACCTTCTCCAAAACATCCCTACTGAGACCTGGCAACATCGACGAGTAAGATTGGTCATTAGAAAATCTCTCTCTCTCTCTCTCTCTCTCTCTCTCTCTCTCTCTCTCTCTCTTTAGTGGTGCACGCGTTTTAGACAAAGATTCCTCATAGTTTTTATACAAAATGCAGGCAGCCATCATATATATATATATATATATATATATATATATATATATATATATATATGTATTTCCGAGCGCACACCTTTTCAATCCCTGTTCCAGACGCCTCTTCAAGCAAATATTGGTTTCTTCATCAGCCACAGAGTCCACCTATACTCTATATACTGCAACTATACGGAGCGGACCTTAATTACAGTTTCTGGAAGAAAGGACATGATTTGACGTGCTCAATAGTTTGAACAAGGCCAATACGCTTAAAACTGATGACTTTTCATTTCATACCATCGAAGGCTTCCCAATTTCAATTACATAGTTTGGGTCAAACTGTGGTATTGTTTTTCAGGCACTCCACATCGGTGCCGCACATTAAGATCGCTTGTCCCTACTGAAAATGTCAAGACTTTACCGCCCTAACAAAACGACTATCCTCCAATTCGAACCAGAGTTTCATGGTCGGAAAGTAAATATTCGAATAACCAATACAATAATATACATGTCAATATATATATATATATATATATATATATATATATATATATCTTCAGATGTTATTTTTGTGGATACCCGTGTTTGAAATCGCCACCACATTTTTTTATTTATTTTAAGCAAAGTGTATTGCAGCTATCGGCTTGCACACTCGAGAAAAAACTAAGTGTGGGTCGAACCTGCGTCTTCCTTTGTAGAAGGAATTACCATTGGATCCGGTGTATATAACCCTTCTTGTATAAATAGCTTTCCCTCTGTTATATATGTATACTTATATTAATATGTACATAATGTATGAGAGTGTGACATTTAAGTTGACTTTTGGGGATACGTTGAAGTCTATCAATTTAAAGTAATTATTTATTTTGTCAAGGTACTAATACTGCTAAGATGCAAGGGTTTACTATGAGTGAAAATACTTTGGTGAGGAGAATGGAAAATAAAAGAACAGGATTCACGATATATATATATATATATATATATATATATATATATATATATATATATATATATATATATATATACCGGTTATATATATATATATATATATATATATATATATATATATATATATATATATATATATATATCTCGAATGACGACACTATTTCATGCCTGAATACAACTTTTAGGCTATTCCATTCAAACAAGACCGCGTCACCGCTTGCTGTTGACCTCGTTACCTACTTTTATATTTACATACGCTCTATCTCTGATATCCAGCACTTTTTTCCCATAAATATAGCATACTTATATATATATATATATATATATATATATATATATATATATATATATATATATATATATATATATATATATATATGGGGTTCGGGTTCAGCCTGAGGAACTGCCAATAAGCCGTTACAATTCAGAGACGACACACAACGCAACAATATTCCAAATAGTAATATTTTGTATCTTTAATATATATATATATATATATATATATGAAATAAATACACTTGAAAATACAAATGGAGTCTTTAAGGTTATTTATTTACAGTAACTTTATCTGTTTCACTGTTCTATAATTTTCAAAAGTTAAACTGAGATGGAGTGAAGTGTTGCCATGTTACGATATATCTCGCATTAGATGTATTTTCAACTTGTGTGATATATAAAACAGTTACTTTTATCTAGTAGAATAACCGTCCTGTTCCATCTGTTTGGAAGTCAATCAAGAAATATCTTTTTACATCCCTCCATACACATATCTCTGGTAAACGTTATCTCAATAGATTATTATAAAATAACGAAAATGTGCGCAAACATGGTTAATCATCGATCACTTTCTTCAAAGTCGAATGAAGCGAAAAATTCTTTAAATGTGAAATAAAAACTTTCACCTTCAACTTTAAACGAGTGAAATGATTGTCTAGAAAACGAAATTCAGAAAGAAATTAAATGAATTCGTCGTCAGATGAGGACTTTTTTTTAAAAGTTCCTTGACGAGACAAACTTAAAAAAAGAAAACTGAGAAGGAAAAAAGCGAAACAAAATGAAAAGAAAATTGTTTATCTTCGCTAAAAATTCCATGTTCGTTTAGAAAACTTAATTTGCTTGCATTAGTTGCAACTGATTTGTTCATTATTTCCGACACGTGAACAAGAGAGTTGCCACTTACGGCAAGAGAGCTTAAAGAGGCATTCGCTGCGTCTCGCTTTGCCGACTCAACTTCCGGTCGATTTCATTTGGCGTTTATACTTTCATTGTCAGCCCTCGGCACTTTTTTTCAAACCATTTAACGTGTGTTCAGCCAATGCAATTAAGATATATAGACACGCAATTTCACCTCAATCATCTTAGTTTAAATAGGAGGAAACACAAAGATGTCTTTAATTTTATTAAAACAATTGATCCTTTCTGATTCCTTCAGAAATTAATTTATTATTTGGAATTACATGCAACCCATATCCGTTGTTTTGTTGTTGCTCTTAAGTCAAATTATTACTTATTTATACAAAGAAAACATAAAATTGTAACTTGAAGCAAAGAGTTTCTAATAATATTAATTCCTATTTAAATGCCCCCACTGGGAAATGCGATTTTGTAAGAAATGCAACTTAATATTTAAAAATGCAATAAATTCAGCTTCAGTTTGAACATATGTTGTCCAATGATCTCTGAGTACTTTCGGCTTTCATAAGCTATTATTAAAAAATGTGTAAGACTGTATGTATATATATGCTTTGTGTTTTTTTTACTAATGTTTAACTATATTTTCAGGTAACATTTTTCAAGTATATATATATATATATGTGTGTGTGTGTGTGTGTTTTTGTGTGTGTGTGTGTGCTTGTGTGTTTGTGTGTGTGTGTGTGTGTATGTATGTATGTACAGACAAATTTTGTCGGTTTGTATAATTTTATTGTATATTTCCAATTTTGTAATAAAATGTATATTGTGATCGAAATTGTGGATAAACATTTCGAAACTCATGTTTGTTTTGTTGTTTTTCTCAAAGTAAAATAGAAGAAGAAGAAGAAGAAGAAGAAGGAGAAGGAGAAGGAGAAGGATAAGGAGAAGGAGAAGAAGAAGAAGAAGAAGAAGAAGAAGAAGAAGAAGAAGAAGAAGAAGATTATTTTCGAGCGTTTTGGTCATTATCAAAAATCATAAAATCCAAACAAGATTCCCTCACGCTAACGTCCCTTATCTGACATGTCGACTTCTGGCACTTTCTCACCGCCGGGGCGTGGCTTGCCTCTATCTTTTCTACAAATATTTTCATACCAATTGTTTCTTTCCAATTTGTTGCCTTGACCGCATGGAGCGTAGAACTAGATTTCGCAACTAGGTTTTATCGTTTTATTGTCGAAATAAATGTAACCGTCAGTACTATTCTAATAGTTTCTTTACGCTCATTTCTCGCCTGCTCCTCCCCTGTCCCCTACAATTTTCAAAAAAATTAAATGCAACAGTAATTCTGTCTCCTTAATTCCTCTTCTTTTATTTTCCTGTCAACTCAATAACATTTTAGCATTTGCTTTCATTCCGAGTAATCGCTTGTTTTAGTAGCATTTTCGCCTTGGATGGAGTTAAATTATTCAAATATTTGTTCCAATATATATATATATATATATATATATATATATATATATATATATATATATATATATATAGAGAGAGAGAGAGAGAGAGAGAGAGAGATAGATAGATAGATAGATTTGGATAAGCTCTTGTACTTATAGGATTTTCAATAGTTTCATCTCTTTATCTGTTTTTTTTTTTTTTTTGCTCAAATTTCGGTGGTGTTGTGTATGTGCCTGTTGGCATGCACCAGAAGTGTGTGTGTGTGTGTGTGTGTGTGTGTGTGTGTGTGTGTGTGTGTGTGTGTGTGTGTGTGATTCAATGATGTCACATCAACTAAACAGCGCATCGGTGCCCTTCGCGTTCTGAACATAATAAATGCGTACATAAATGTGGTTTTATATAAATATAAACAGATTATATCACATGGCCGAAGTTAAAGTGGGAATCTCACGCATGCATAGGATCGGTGAAAAAATTGCTCGTCTTTCCCGGCATTCCACGTTTTGTACGCCCCGAACATCAGGGCTTGACCTTGAAAGCTCCCACCCTTTTAGTACAATGGGAGAGCTGCCTTGTGGGTGGGGAGGGAACGCACTGCCTGGAGATGAATATAATAATAAATGTACATAAATATGGGATTTTATCATGGCATTTATCTACCCACCCACTCGAACGGGGCATGACACGTGATCGTGGAAATCCTGCGTGTTATTTGAACAAGCGATTGAAATTACTCTTCTTTTTAGCGACTCTTCAGGTATCATGTATTAACACCCCCTCCCTCATCTTTAGGAGATGTGTTGCCTTAGAGGATACTGACCATGGTACTGACTATAAAAATGATCGTAAATCTGCATAAAACGAGGCTTCATTATTTATATCTACCAGCATATATCTTACATTTACATATTGCCCAGACTGCTCCATTAATTTTCAGATTTAAAAAAAAAAATAAATAAACACTTTTCAAAAATATTAGCTGATTTATTATTCATTTCCAGTCTGGACTTTTGTGATCTTTGTAAATTTGCTGATGGCACTTATAATTAAATCACTTAGTTATTGAAATAAAATCAATTCTTGTCCTGAAAATGGCAATCGCTTCAGCATTTAGATCACAGCTTTTTAGTAAGCAATATATTGAGGAAGTGAAGCTATGTTGATATTTGCATATAATCTAAAAATTATAGCAGAAACTTAAAAGTCAAAATATAAGATTCCATATATGAAATAACTCCCAGAATAATTAAAATTATCCTACTGCTTACTAGAATTTCCTGAATACCATTTTACGGCAGATAGAAGATTTTTCCCAGAAACGATGGTATAGCGTAGCGAAGTTAAGTAATTTTGGCGGCACAATACCATCATCGCTATTAAAATAAAAATATCAAACAAAATGCAAACGAAAGACTTATATTTAAGGATACAAAATATTACTATTTGGAATATTGTTGCGTTGTGTGTCGTCTCTGAATTGTAACGGCTTATTGGCAGTTCCTCAGGCTGAACCCCAACGCTGAACCAGACTGAATCAATGAAAGACTTTCTTACGCAGTAGGTGATGTTTCTTGGAAGCGAGATGGGGAGGAAGATAGAACGGATATTAACAGGTTGACTAGCTACATATCACCTCCAGGTGGTAGCTTGTATCTCTGTTAAAACGACGGCACGCAAAGGCATCTAGGAGCGGGAAGCTCTGATGATCACCAGAGCCAGTGACTTTTCTATTGTTGGAACCGAACTGACCGTTTTCGCGCGTTTTTCGGTATTATATTAAAGCGTAAACACAAATAATCCGTGACTGTCAGAATTCCTCCTTACCACAGTTCGGGTCGTTAAAGTTCTAACCAGTACGGTAGGGTTTGCTTAATCACCTTCTGTAATTATTCCTGATTTAATACGGCCTATCAGATTTGTTATGTGATTAACTACTTTAACAGACGTGGTTTTATTTAATAAAATATCCTAACATTTTATATACTCATAATAGTTTTGTTCTTTTAGAAACACTTAATTAATTCCTGACATACTTTTCCTCAATTTTGCATGTGTAATATCCACAGTGAATGCGAAAAATAGAACAAATTTTTAGATAAAAGAAATCAAACGCTGGTGTATAGTTTTTAAATATAGTTAATCATATAAATATTAAATAAATATACCATACGTGCCCCAATATTGATTTCATTAGAGAAAAAAACTCTAAGAATAGGAATATTGGAGTTGGAATAACATCATTGGATGTCAATAAGAAAAACCGAAATTTTTTCTACGTGGTCTCGGTTCAAATATACTCGAGGCTAAAATAAATTGTATTTATTGTTTAATTTTCCCCTACCACCAGACTTTCCTATGTCTCTGTATATACATAATCAAGATTGTAAATGATATGTTTAATATGTAATTAATAAATGTGATATTGCATGTTACACGACTAACATAGACATTTAAAATTTAAATTG
>OZ038478.1:61838896-61888896 GCA_964036315.1 Acanthosepion esculentum
ACACACAGAAGCAGCACACACAAGCGCTGAACGTACCGATTCTCATATATATCTGCATATATATATATATATATATATATATATATATATATATATATATATATATATATATATATATATATATATAAGCATTCATTTATACAAACATACGTATAGCTTGACAGATAAAAATAAATTAATATGGATATTTTAAAAGTAGCTAATAATATTAAAATCAACCCATTTGAAAAAGAAAAACTGTAAATATATTCACTCAGTCTTCGTGGGTAAAAAAAATAGGAATATATATAATTCTTACATGCCATTTGAATCTATGTTTTACAAAAGAAAAAGCTAAAACAATTAGTATGCAATTAGAATATGTTACTTTACAATTAAAATCTAAAAAGAATAGATTAAGAAATTACTATATTAGTTTAGAATTAAAATCTAAAAAGAATATATCTCGAAAATTCTATATCAGTTTAGAAATTACTTGTAAGAAGAATTAGAACGCAAGTAGAATATTAATTTAAGCGTAGTACTAGATTGTCGGCAAAGTATTATTGTTTTACTGTTTTAATAGCTAGCTGGGCCACAAGTTCTATTCTCATAGTTTCTCGCACTTCGAGCCTGTGGAATTCGTGTCCGTTTTCTTGCTTCCCTGCCCCCTACAATATTCAACACTTTAAATGCAACGCCAATCGTTATTTTCTATCTTCTCAATTCCTGTTCTTTTAATGTTCTCTCTCCTTAATAATACTTTCTTTTTCTCATATTCTCTCACACTCAGTAATCCCTTACGTCTTAGTAGCTTTTTTGCCTTGCTTGGGGTGAAATGATAAGAAAGAAACATGCGAATTTCAAGCAATAGATGTTTAGTCTCTATAAATCTCAAAATGAATGCTACATATTGCCCAGAAAGAGATGAGCTAGAAAAGAGAATTCAACTCGGTATGATGAACAATGTAAATAACAGAAAATATCTTTGAATAATAAACTGAAGAATTAACAATAAAAAATGTTATAACACAATGCACCCACTGACATTAAGATAGATAGATAGATAGATAGATAGATAGATAGATATAACTAATCAATTTTATAAATATTCAAAACCTAACTAAATCATTTTACTTAGGTTTAGTACACATACGAATCCTAAAAACAATTCCCTAAATATGTTTTTTTTTAACTTCAGTTATATATATATACTAAACGTTGTTTTTAGTGGATACGCATATTTGTTTGCATGCCCAGTTTTTGTTTTTCATTCGATTTCATTATTATTTTCTAGGTGCGAATTATGTCTACCAGCCTGTGCATTCGCAGTAAATGTTGGCCTTTTCTTTATTATTATTAGGGCTTCCATTATTTTTAATCATTTTTTACAGGTGGATGAGGGCATTATGTTTGTGTTTTCTACTAGTATGTTTCGGGTGGAGTCTGGGAAGTTTGTGTGTGCGTTTAAATGGATTCTAATGGAGCTATGATCAGATAGGTGTAACAACAATAGGTGTAGAAAAGGCCAACATTTAACAATATTAACTACGAACACGTGCTGTGTTCGGAAAATAAAACATCTCTATAACACTGAAAACATACTCACAACGTACACACTCAATTAAACTGAAAAATAAAATCATCCTTGATAATGGCTAAAAGTATAGCCGAAAACACTCGGAACTATAAAACATTTGGGGAGTTTCTACACATTCTGTGTTCAAAAAAGAAAGCACTTGTTCGAACACAAGAAAATTTAAATAAAAAGCTTAATCGTAGTACCCTGTCTGACGAAACATGCATAAATGAAGGATTGCTGCCTAAATATACAATATGTGTGTGTGTGTGTGTGTGTGTGTGTGTGTGTGTGTGTGTGTGTGTGTGTGTGTAAATCTTCTCAGATGGAGTATATCTGTAGAAGAAACAAAATGAATGAAGACAAGCAGAAAAGTATACTTAGTTTTAGCTGAGGCGTTTCGTCTTCTGACGGACTTTATCAAAGCAAATGTGATCGTTTTAATTTGCAACAAGTATATATTTGACAATTACTTTAAATTTAAGAACTCTCACAAATATTCATCACGTTAACTGATAAGTTTAGGCGTTAGAACCTATCTTACGTCATATAGCATCTTCGAAAGAAAATGTTTAAATTTAAAGACGCGCATAAGTATTCAACAGGTTAACGGAAATGTCTAGGCATTTAGACCTTAGATTACGTCATGTGGCATCTTCAAAAAGGAATTTTAAAATTTAAAGACGCGCATAAATATTTATCAGGTTAACTGAAATATGTAGATATTTAGACCTTAGATTATCTCGTTTAGTATACACAAAAAAGAAAAATTATATAGATTAGCTAGATTAGTCGTGAACATGAGCGCAGAATTGCGCAAGGAAGTACCCCCTCGAGGTTCCGATCGACGCATTCGGGAGGTGGATACCCCTGAGGGGCGTACGCTGACGATGACCAAAGACATGTGCGTGGCGTTTCGGCGACATTTTGAGAGCCGGTTTACCAAGGAGCCTGGCCCCTTTGCGAAGAATTTAGCAGCTATTTGGCTGAATTTCCTCGGTTTTCGCCGACTGAGGTGGCTAGTTGTGAGGGTGAGATCACAGAGGGCAAAGTCTACTTGGCATTGAAGAAGGTCGGCAGTGGCAAGTCTCTGGGACTTCATGGTCTGCCCTATGAATTGTACTTGAGGATGTCACACATCTTTGTGCTGATTTTGACTGTCGTGTTCAATAACTGGTTCTGGTAGGTGTCCATCTCCAACCGGATCTCCAGGATTCTGATCACGCTGTTGAAAAAGGGCAAGAATGGTGGGAGGGAATTAGATAATTACAAGCCCATAACTCTGCTAAACAGAGAGTAAAAGATTTTTGCCAAGATCCTGACGGATTTTTGCAGAAAGTTGCCAAGATTCTGTTGGGACCCAAGCAGACTCGTGCTGTGAAGGGTCGAACTACTCAGAGCAATCTGCATCTGATCCGCACGATGCTATAAGGTACAAAAGACGACGAGTAAGCCGCGATGATCAATTTAGATCAGCCCAAGGTATTTGATAGGATCGACCATCGATACTTGGTTCTTTCCTGCATGCCGCCAGATTCAAACCCGACTTCTGCAGGTGGATTAGCCTCCTGTATCCCTCATCCAGTCCTCTGATACAGGTTAGGGTTGCTCACTGTCGCCCCTACTTTTCGCTTTGGCTTTGGAGCCTCTCTTTCGTCGGCTAAGAGACGTGGAATCGCTGTCATTAGTGGGGTCTGAGCCAGGTTTTCCGCGTACGCCGATGACGTATTCATTTAGTGTTGTGCCGCGGCGTTGTTGAGGTGGTACAAAAGGCGCTTACACGGTACGAAAATGTTTTGCGGTTAAATGCCTGAAAGAGAGTTACTCTTCTAAGGCCCTTTGAGGACTGACGGGCCCGTCCTCATTCTAGTAGAGTGGTTCGAGCCCGGGATCCAGCCAGAGAAGAATTGGTCGGAGGTATAAGCAAACGTCGGAGTGGTGCTCTGGTCTTGGTTCTGAAGACGGTTGGTTGTCCGTGAAGAGTAGGGCTGAGGCGTGCACCACATACGTCTTTCCTTTCATCCTTTACCGTTTGTGTGTACTCGCTCTATGTAAGGACCGTAAGAAGGCGATCGTGCTCTTGCTCTCCTCCATGATGTTGGGTGGTGATAAGCATCACGTCGACAGAGATGTCTGTGCCCAACGTCCGTGTCATGGGTGGGGGGGAGTTCTAGGAATGCCACACATGGCGCATCATCGACAAGCCTCGAAGTTGGCTTTCCTATGCCGCATGTTGCCAGAGGACTTGATTTTGGAGGGAAGTGTTAGAGACGCCTTCACAAGCCTTGCCATCACTATTCCCGTTTCTATGGGTGAGCGCCGTCGTAATCCCCGAAATCAATCGAGATTCCTTGTCGGTGACCGAGTTGCGCTCTTTCTGGTCTTGGGCACTAGCGGCGGATTATCTCAGCAACCGTAAGTTTTCGCTAACCTGGCGACTGATTCGGAACGTGCTATCTCTTAATGAAGTAGACTTCAGAGGAGGCTGGGCAGATTTGCCCGACCATCATCGGTGTGGCCTTGGTTCAGAGGAAACGGCTTCGTACGCCTTCTACCGTCGTCCTCAGGTGCGCCCGTTCTAGGACTATGTCGACTAGTTGACGGCTCGCATCGATCCCGAAAATCTCGTGCTCATCGATCTCGCATAAACACCATCCGTTTCACCCCTATTCTGGGATGAAACGCATGGTGTTTCAAACGCTACTAGCCGTCGCAAGAATGGGAATTTGGACGACGCGAATGGAAGGAATCTTGCGATATGAACGCTAGTCTCATCAGATTCTGGCCGGATTCTTTCGGCATCAACACAAGGTGAAGATCAGAACTGATAGAAAGCGTTTGTTATCGGCAGATTTCAGTGAAAAGTGGGTGAAAGCAACGAGCTTGGTTTGTATGAATGGGGCTAACTTTGATTTTCCTTTTTCAGTCCCCTTGGTTACAACGGGAGGGTTTCGTGCTGAACCCTACCCTGGTTAAGATAGTTTTTTATTTGTTTACCTAGTTAATATGAGTAAGAGTTGTTCTCGGTCTGTTCCCAGCTTTTTCCTTTTATGATTCAAGTCGAGATTCCCAACCGCCCCAGATTGTTTTTGGCCTCCTTTCTCATTTCAAATACGTCAGTGTTTGATTTCCCCATGCCGTTATTTATTGTATCCTCCCCTCTCCCTTAGTGAGTGAGCTTCTTGATTATGTCTGAAGACAAAATCCAACTGCCACTCTTATTTTGTGGGGTGGACTATATTTTAGTTTTACTATATTCTAGTTTGTTTGGGGGTTTCGTCCCCTCCCATTCATTTCATACCATCATTAGTTTACACACACGCACACACACACAGACTCTTCGGTAAATCGAATCGAGTTCTCTCTGTCACTGTGTGTTTATCTAAAAAGAAATACGCTTAAATTCTCCTTCATCCCTGCTGTGCGTCAACGGTTTAGTGGTAGAATCCCCGATTGACACTAATTCAGTTAGGTTTCAATCCTAGCTAGAGGCAAACGGACGTCTAGCCACACTGATGAGCTGTGATACAGCGAAACAGTCTGTCTGTGGATGACAATATATATATATATATATATATATATATATATATATATATATATGTGTGTGTGTGTGTGTAATGACACTTGTACATAAAGAATTTTTTATGTCATGGGGTGTTTTTGTACGTTCCCTGTGAATATGTGGTATTGTGTTATAAGTAGTAGTGAATGGTTAAAGATTACATCTTGTGATCAATGAGTAAATTGTAATGAATTGATGGGTCGTTAGTTAGGTCTAAGATAGTTAATGTTCACCAACCTCATTCCACTTCCCTCTTTTTGAGCTTGTGCCGCAATTATTGTATCAATAGATAAGGCGAGTGGGAAAAAGTGTGCTTGTTTTGAAGAATTAAAAAACAGAAGTTAAGTCAGAAGTATTAGATCTACCAAATGGAAAATCTGATACTGTTGTCAAAGGAATAACAGTTGGTCGAGATGAATACAATTTATGGAAGAGCATAATGATAATTGTTGCGTATACTACGAATATAAACAATGGAAGCAAGAATGGTGTTGTCATTCAGTTACAAAGACTGTTTGCTCAAACCAGAAGACCACAATTCATTGGCTGTCAATATCATGTTCTTGACCGAGTGCTTCATTTAGTAATTGATGACGAATTTGGAGGAAAGAACACATCGCCCAATATCGATTATTCGTTTATCCGTGAACTTTTAAATAACTACGAACATCTCTAGAAGAATTTCAAGAATGGTAAAGAAGAGATTACTGAAACAACAGGTTGGCGTGATGATATGAAATTTCTATTTCATTTAACTCGAGTTTTCCGCTATATTGAAGAAACTGGAAGATTTCCTAAAGTAGAGTTTCAAAAAATGCCTAACTTAAGTAATGCAAGATGGAATTCTAGAGAAATACTAGTTCTTTTGACATTTATTCTTCTATCTGAGAACAGAGACTCACTACTCAAAAATTTGTAGATTCATCTCTTACAGATGAGCGGGCCATTGTTTCCCTGATCAAATCTACAATGTAGATGATCATCAGAAGCTACGTAGCAGCTTGCAGGCTCACAAAATTTTTGGAATCCAGACCCATCGAAACTGGAAATTCCTAAACCAAGTCAGTGTGCAGAATGGGCAATTAAGTGCCTTCAGTAAGAAAAAAGTATAAGTAAAAATAAGGAGAAATTTCAGTTTATATTTATTTTGTTTAAGAAAACACGATATTTGTATATTATGCTATAATTATACTAAATAGTCACATCTTTATCTTTATATACCTATTCTTGTCTGTAGATGTAAGTTTCTAATCGTATATGCAACTATCTAATCGTATATGCAATTTTTTCGGTTTTTGTTTAGTTGTAAGTTTGTATGTTATGCTATAGCTATAAACTCTTAAATACGTTAAAAATACTTAAGTATTATCCAATTACATCATTAGCAAATTGAAAAATAAAGCTTCTGAAATATTTTGACATTTTATCCTTATTGCGTATATGGTAAAATGGAATTTTCGGTTTGGGGCGACCTTTTTCAAGAATTAAAATAAATAAATGCATTTTTCATTACATTTCAACGAAAATTAATCAATTTATGATACAGGTAGGGTTATAAAAATGTCATAAACCTAATATATATACATATGTGCGTGTGTGTATGTGTGTGGTGGGGTGCGTGTGCTTTATACATAAATGGGTAATTTCCATTAAGAAAACCAGCCTAGAATAGACCTGGAATCGAATACGAAATACGTATACGAATACGTGTTGTTGTTATTATATAGAATTAATACAAATATAGCATTTGTCACTTAACGGATTGATTTTATATTCAACAGCCCGACTCCAGAGTTTCGTAGACGAACCTTTTTTTAATCGTTCGGTCTACACGTCAGGAGGTTTCATCAATTGATTTTATATAAAAAATACTGTCGGTTCAAATTTTATTTGTGTTTACACGGTCAAATAAATCGTGTTTATTTTAAACTTTAACAGTGTGTACTGATCAGAATTGGTTACTTTATAACGCAGAGCCCACCTTAGCTGTGCTGAATAAATTTCAACCAAGAAAGCCGTAGTAGACGCGAAAGAAAAGGGGAAGGAAAGACAAGAATAGCTATAAAGAGTAGGATTATTTGAATGATGCAGAAGCGGGTTAGAAGGATTAGAATCAATTTGATACTGATGCTCGAACGTCACAAAGGAAAATTAAATATTGCCTCATGTATTTGGATCATACGACCTTACCTTGTGGGACTGCCGAGCTCTGTGATGACCACGGTCCTTTCGCGAAGGAAGAGTCTGCAAAGAACGAAAACAATGTGTGAATATTGTGATAAACGCTTCACATATGATTGCTGATTGCAGTCTCTGTTATTATCATTAATGATACCGCCACCACCAAATGGTGTGACCGATGTCGCGTGGCTTTGTCAAGAGCCCCGGCAAGAACTTAGCCTCTAGAATGCGTTAGCAAACACAAACCAGTGTTACCATTCTTCTATTTCATACACACGTACACGAATTCAAATTCTCATTCATTTTATGCGCAAGGCTAATTTTATAAGCACGTTTTATTTTTATGTGTTTTATATTGCAGCAAATTTGTAGCAGACCAAAACGTATGACTGACCGCTTTATGTGAAAGGCTGAAAAAATAATATATGAAATTACGTTCACCAAAGAGGATCTTTAGTCAATAATAGCATTGACAGTAATGTAATATGTTTTGACAACATATCAGACGGAAGAGTTTGGATAGTTCTGAAATCATTTAAAAGATTTAAAATCTAAAAGTAATCCAAGTATATGCACCAACATAAAAAATTTAATATGCGGAAATTAAAAGATTTTACAACATCAGTATCATTACAGACAAAGAGAGAGCCAATTATACCATTTTTATAAGCGGCATCCATGCCAGAGCGGAGACGTGAAAAAAACTGAAAACGTTGTGTAGAAAATTTGAAATAGGCGAAAATACAAAAGTTGGAAAATATTAGTTAATTCTCAAAGAGTTAATTCTGAATACAGTTTTTCGAAAGTGAAGGGGTCGTAAATGGACTTGAAAAACCAACATCAGGAATGAGATTGATTTCATAATTGCGTTCAAAACAAAACCAAAAATGATAAAAATCTAACCGTAACAAGCAAAAGAAATCTTGGAAATGATCACAGAATTGAGAGAAATAAAATTATTCTAAAAAATGTGTTATTAATCTCAGAGAGAGCATATCTGAAATTCTGGTAGAAACCAACAGATTCCGTGCTTTACGAAGTCATGAAAATAATACTGAAGATATAAACAGCAATAAAAACAACTGGAAATACTCAGTCTACATAAGTAGTGCTGAAGACGAGGAGAAATATGGAAATTAAAACTGAGATCAAATTAAATTTTCTAGATTAAGCAAATTAACTAACAAATGAATGATAATGATGGAATAAGATGAACATAGAAAAAGTAGAAGCTCTCAGAAAAGAGAATAGCTTGAAATATGTTCGATCCGCAGTAGACACATATAAACAGCAAATGTCTTTATTAAAAACCAGAAACAAGGAAACTACCAAATGTAACGATAATCATGAAGTAATAGTAATGTCTATACGCTTCAAAAATAAGAAAATATGACCGTCAGTTTTTTCAGAGGCAACAACGGACGAAATAAGGATTGCACTTCAAAACGTAAAACCAAGACTAACACCAGGCGAAGATAACAGAAACACCTTTTAAGTGAAGTCGGGGAAGAATCTCACAAACGGTTACCGCGGTTTTTTGTTTTGTTTTTTGTTTTGTTTTTACCTAGGTTATAAAGAAAAGAAAATTTTCGAAATAATAATTCTATCTAAGAAAAGGTGAAAATAATGATTTTGGCAACTATCTTCATTTTACATTGCATAAATAAATTATCAGTATTGTGTCGTAAGACCGGTTGGTCGACCAGCATTCACCTACATTGAGCAATTATGACACAAAATGTCACCTTAATGACCAATAGATGCAAGACTGTGATGGTTGGTGTGACAGACTAATGCCTGTCTGTGCTTCTCCGAAGAAAATGCTTACAAATTAAGAAACATTCCATATGAAAGCCAACCACGTGCGCATATATAACAATAAGTCATCTTATTCAAGTGGCCAACTTTGGGCACCTCGGCGTGGTGTAATGGTTAGCAAGCTTGTCTTGCTAAAGCAGTTACGACTGAATAGCGTGTTCGATCCTCAGTGGATGCCCCATACTTTCGACCTTGTGCCACATCTGAGCAACGCTTAGAAAATCAATACAAGTGACCAACTGACAACAGAATATAACCAACCACTAGTGTGGCTATTGTTGCTTATGAAATGGCATTATACTCGTTAGAACCCTAGAGAGTCTTTAACTCGCAAGGTAGGTGGTGTTATTAATGAAAATTAAATAAAACTTATTAATATATAGGATAACAATATGCCAAAGATATTGATAAAAATTGGAATATGAATGATATAACTGAATACGATTATTTACAACACGCTTTGAAAATATCTTCCAGAAAATAACTCGGAAGAAACTAAACATAAATCGAGTTGTATTTGAACCACAGACGATTTGTTGGTTATTTTGCTAACACCTAATTGATTGATTCATTCAGTCATTCATTTTCTACGGCTTATCAACAATTTGCAGGTTACTTAAAGCTAGAAAATATTTTTACATTGTGGGAATTCTTTTTAGATAATAATGGTTTAGTGATGCAAAGAGGAAGAAAAGGTGGATTCGTGCCTTTCCCAAGAATGTTTGCACGTAAGTGAGTATAATGAACGCAATGGGAATTGGAACTCGACTCTGATTAACAAGTCTGAGCTATTATCAATTACAATTATCAATTACTCTACCTGCACATCCAAACTAACAGCACCTCGTAATAACAGGCGGTCACCCATCTAGGTACTGACCAGCTTCGCCGTTGCTTAACTTCGGTGATCGTGATTTGGTCGTAAGCATGTCATCGGATGAATTGTTGTAAGAAATGCTATATAACCGGAAAAGGTGAAATGGCCGAAAATCTCAAGATAGTTTTAAAGTGAACAGAAATAATTTAAAAAAAAAAGGAATCTTCAACTTGTGGAAGAGATAACATTAAAGGATGCAAACCTGGAAGAAGTCCAGGAAATCATCTGAAAATAGATGGTTAGTTCCGATCAAAAACCATAGAAATGAAGTGAAATGATGTATAGCCATTGGATGCAAGGATTTAATGAACATATAAATGTACAGCGCTTATATGATAAAAACGTAAAGCGTATAATGAATATATAATATCTGCTACAATGTACGGAGATGAAAAATGAAATATTAACAAAATCGCTTGAAAACAAACTTTGAAATATGCAAAGATCAATGGAGAGAGAAATATAAGTGATAGAAGAAATCAATATGAATTCTGGAAGAGACAAAGATAAGAGATATTAGAGAAGCGATTAATCTTTCCAGCGGTATTTTAGTTATTTTCTGCAAAGATAAAATATTTTTAAGTACATTTTACTGGTTGAATGAAAACAGATTTTCATTAATCAATATGTAAAGTTTATTTTAATAAATTTTTGCTTTTAATCCGAACATTATGCATTGTACATCACGAATTTTGTCAGTAATCAGAAATTAAGACTATGCTTATTGTCGGAATAAGTTTCTTCGTTGTATAATACAGTTTATGCTATTCGTATTCCTTTTCTTTTTGATTTTCTGTTCTATAAAATCATTCACCATGTTTTTTGCCTCAAACTTTTGATAAGTTAAGACTTTAGTTAGGAAGTTATTGAAATATGAATAGTCTTCATAAACTTTTGTATTTCGGATGTAGGCGTATTTCCTGGGATTTCCCGGCATACTCTTAATGTGTGTATATCAACATTCTTCTTAATTATTCCTAGTGCTCTGACAACTACTGGAATAATAATTTTATGTTCTAATTTTGCCGATCATTATATTTGATGAGTTTATCAAATTATTTCTCTGAAATTTTTATTTTTTTTATTTTTTTGTGGTCTGATGGTATGATAAGATTGATTTATTTATTTTCTACGGCTTATCAACCCCTTGCAGGTTATTTAAAGCTAGGAAATATCTTTAGATTGTAAGAACGTTTTGGTGAGTGAGGGAATAATAATGTTTTAATGATACAAGTCTTACTAATTAACCCATAACGGTGAGGAGAAGAGGTTGATTCATACCTTTCCCAAGGGTGTTTGTGCGTAAGGGTGTTTGGAATATAACGAACCCAACGAGAACTTGAACTCGGCTCTCCGATTAGCATTTCCGAACCATTATCCATTATACCACCGCACATCCAAGCTTACAACGCCTGCGATATGAACATCATCACACAGCCAAAACATCCAGAGTTGGAGAAGATTTCAAATTAAATAATAATAATAATAATACTTTGGAAAAGATGTTAGTAAACACTGGTATGAACATCACCCAGCCCCGGTTACAGAAATAGAAGACATCACTTTTCTATTGGATTGCACCCTCTTTACAGTCAGGAAAATTGAAGCAAATAGGCCGGTTATAATTATCAGAAACTGAAAAGAAAACCTTGCCTATTAATTGATATGGCTTTTCCAGCGGACTGTAACATAGCAACCAAGGAATTTGAAAAACTATCGAAGTATAAAGAAATGGAAATCGAAAGAGGAAAAAAAAGTGGAAATTGGAAATAAGAATAGTATCAGTCATAGTAGGTGCTCTTGGAATGATAAAAAAGGAACACAACAACACATTGAATACATACCTGGAAATCCCAGCTTAAGAGAATTTTTTATATATATGTATAAATACAGCTCATAAGAACTTTGTCAATGTAACGCTAGTGATGCTATGGAAGTTGGAAAAACAAATCATGAAATGTCGCCATAACAACACATGTTACGTGGCTTACGTTTCCCCGCAGATTTAGTAGGTAGTGTGAGCATAACAGAAATCGAAATATAATAATAATAATAATAATAATAATAATAATAATAATAATAATAATAATAATAATAATGATGTATGATTAAATACAAATAATAATAATTCCAGTAAATGCAGTAAAAATCGGATAAAATATAATATAAATAGTGCCTTTTGAACGATCTAATTCAATTCGAACAAGGTCGTTTTATTAGCTATTGCTAAAGCAAGTGAATTTCGTTCCATTTGAAGATCAAGTCTAAAATCCCCAGTATTCTCGGATTCTATCTATTTGTTTTCCATTTCAATATCTTATTGCTGTCGTTCTGCTGACCATGTCTATAGATATTTTGTCTAGTTATCATTTAGTGCTGCGCAGTTTTTGCTGCAGAATAACCAAATGGTATAAAGCGTTAATTTGAGAATTTGGCGATGTAGATAAGTTCAATCCCTGTGCCGGGTAGTGCAGACTGGGTGGGAAAAGAGCGACATCAGCCGAACGAGAACATTCTACGCCCGGAGATTGAATAAAACTTTCAATTCGAAATTCCTTGAAGGTTATCCAATTCGACAAGCACTTGATAAATGCCGAAGAGTGCAACGGTATAAACGTAGTGATAACAATAATGAGGGCAATAATCGCGGTGTAAATAATTTAAATAATCGTAAATCTTCATCCCAACAATTCAGACTATTATCGAAGAGTATTTATTTAATGTATTCTTAGATTGTACTATTTTATTCCTAAACGAGTTTTCCGTGGTTATCGACTTCAAGTTTTCACCGAACTTTGGATATCAGCTAAGACGAACACGAAGTACTGATTGCTACTCACAACCGGATCAATAAACGCACTATACTTGTCCCCCTTGGAAAGGTACAAAAGCCGATAAAAATCTTTGTTTAGGCCTCGCTGCTACCGTTTCTTGAGTTCCAATCTTTTCTTTTCCAGCCTTCGATAATTTTCCTCATCCGTTTCTCAGACGCAACGTTCTTTCCATCAAACGTTTCTATTCTTTTCTTCTTTCTCCCACGCAGTTTGTTAGCGTCTCGGCTCTTCTGAATGATCACCAGAAAAACAGTTTTTACCTTGGCGCGAAAAAAAAAAAAAAAAAGACATTGATCGTGAACCCCCGGTCGAGAAATACGTTAGTCAATGGGGGCCTTTACAATAGTGCAGTGATCTCAGAGAGTTTGTCATCAACACGTTCGTGGGGCGCCGGAAATTTGGGATATTTCTAAACAGAGGGTGGGAAGCCGGTTGGAAACAGCTGGAATTGTACACAACAGAAGCGTGATCCTCGCTCTTACGAACAACATCTTATCTCACCAGGAACATGATTACCGACGCTTCGACACCATCGCCTTCGTCATGAATCAAAACATAGAGAGTGAAGAACATTGCCAGACAATCTTACTCTTATCTCTCTCTCTCTCTCTCTCTCTCTCTCTCTCTCTCTCTCTCTCTCTCTCTCTCTTGCTCAACAACAATAAACGCGCGCAATTATAAAACGCAGAAACTCGCCAACACCATGACACAAAGTTTCCAAGTTTTGCCGGCAACGAGTGAATAAGATTGCCGGGAAAATCAGCTTTCAAGTCGGTTGCCACGAATATCTTGCTGAGCCGAAACGAAGCAAGTCACGAAAGTTACGAATCGTTGCTTCAATATTCACACCAGAAAACATTCAGCCAAATTGGTACGAAACGTTTATGCGCAGTAGATTTGAGAATGGCGAGACCTCAATAATAATAATCTATATTATAAAAGGAAGGCTGGTTCTCTGTCCGTCACGCACTGTCTGCGTGTGGTTTTGCATGAGTGCATACAATGTACCTGCTTATATCTGTGTTGTGTGCCAGTGACTTACAAGTACTTATGACATTTAAAGTATATACAAGCACACACACATAGAAACACAATTTGTACGAATATAAAATGAATATGAAATAAGACACTGAAATAATACGTTCCCTTCTTACTCAGTCTAGACAATCCCTATCTTGGACTGAGCAATTATAAACATAAAAACCGAAATTAGGAAAAGAAAAAATTAAACACTAAAATATCAGGTAATTATAAGCTTTACTCAATTTCTCGGATGTTATTTGTAATAAATAAAATTTTCTTTTAATTTTTATGGTAGAAATATGTTTATATCTACCACTGAACTAAAATATACTTGATCACATGCAAGCTTACATAAATACACAACTTGAATCAAATAGAAATGGGCATCTGTGTCGCGCGGGTTAGTTTCCCTTTCTGTCAGGGAACAAGCCCTGGATAACAGGAAAGAGTATAAACGGAATTGTCTGGCCTTTTCATTTTTATCACTCCTGTATTTAACCAAGTATATTTTCTAATAATCCAGTATTTTAAATGGAATTTAATTTAGATTTGAAATTGTATCATTTCTGCCGTTAGTCACAAGTACTTAACTAATAATAATAATAATAATAATCGCGAAAACGGTAAGTAGAAAACAGTTAAATTGATGATGGTGATAATTGTGAGTATAAAATTGGAAAGAAGAAGAAAAATTGAAAAAAAGATGATTATTGGAGCAAGATAAAAAAAAGGGTTTGCGTTGTGACAGCAGTATTGATAACCAGTAAAATTACTGGATTGGTTGTGTATTTCCTAGCGATGTCAAATGCTAGTTTTCAATCCTGAGTAAACCAAATTTTAGAATATTGATTTTCATTACAAGCAGTCTGTCCCCTCTTACAAGGCTGGTGAAACATAATCTTATTAGAACCACGCCCATTCCCATTTAGTTGAGAATCCCTCTAAGCTACTTTTAATAGGTTTCAATATTTCAATGGCAAAAAGGTTCCTGCAGATGCTACTACTACTACTACTACTACTACTACTACTACTACTACTTATTTCATTTGGTGTGACCCGTCGGACTGCGAGCGATCATTGACTTCCCATAACTTCCTGTACTTTATAGCTCTTGTTGTTGACAACTGTCAATGAGATCCTGCAAAACACATTTTAATAAATGTAACAAATCCATAATGTCGATATTGTACAAACGCTAAGGAAAACTATTGATCATATAATATTTTGGTGTGGGTACTTCGACGTGGTGTAATGGTTAACAAACTTGGCTCTCTAGATCGATTACGATTGAGTAGTGATATTCACTGGGTGCTCTAAACTTCCGGCCTTGTGCCACATCTAAGCTACGCTTAGAAAATCACCATATAATATCTTAACGTTCTAACCATAGTGTCAAATAAATAAAATATGCATATGGAAAGATACAAAATACCTATACTGGAAGATATACTAAAATACTATGAACACAAACCATCACCTTTAGCAGAAAATCAAACTATTACTGTGTTCTGGGACTTTATTATACATACCGACAGCATTAGTCAATAGAATTGCGATGGTGATAATAAAAGACTTCGAAAACGTAAGTGCTATACCACAAAAATGACTACCTCGTTTTATAAAAAACATCTCAGCAAAAGAATTTGATAAATTTTCAAAATATAAGGACCTGGAAATAGAAATTGTAAGAACAGTGTTTAAACACGGTCGTTATTCCAATAATAATAGGAGCACTAGGAATTAATAACAATAATACTCATACGCAGAATAAGAAAATCCCAATTAACCCTTCACCATTTAGATATTTAAGATTGTGCTCTAGAGCTCAACTATTCAGAATAAGCTTTTATACTCAAGATATGCTATATACATTTTTAAGAAAAGAAAACTTCCTTAATCACCGATCTCGAATCTTGAATATTAATAGCATCTTGTATCAGACTGTATGGTATTAGCACCCACTAAATAGAAAACACGGCATGATAAAGTGGGTCAATACCTGCACTGGAAAATCTGCAACTCTGACGGGAAAGAAACTGCAAGAAACTGGTATGAATACCACATAGACCCGGTTACAAATATAGGACCTGTAAAACATTTATGAGGTTTTACAATACGCAGGCAGAACAATCAAAGCTAATCGCCCAGATATCTTGATTAAAGACCAAAAATAGTACGTAACATAGTCCTTGCAGATTGTAATGTATAGTTGAAGATCTTCAAAAAACTGTCAAAATAAAAGGATCTTGAAGTAGAAATCTCAAAAACGTAGCACATGAGGACATCAATAATTCCAATTGTCGTTGGAGCCTACGGAGTGATTAGAAAAGGTTCCGATAGGCTCATTGAAAGGATCTCTGCTATCCCATACCTTAAAGAAATACAAAAAAATTGTACTCACAAGTAAATTCACGCCTTACAAAGAAATTTATCTATGTAAAATGTGTGTAATCTTATATGGTTTCTTTCTTTTTTACAAAAACCCTCAGTGAAAAATGTCATAATGCCATTTCTGACCTTAGGTCTCTGGTTGGTTTTACAACAAAAATAAAAGCAATTAATAATAATAATAATAATAATAATAATAATAATAATTATTATTATTATTATTATTATTATTATTATTATTATTATTAACCAGAAATAAAACTAAACTCCTGAAAAATGATAAACCCAACCATTGAAATGGTGGAAGCCATTCATAATTTATTTGCCGCCCTAGAACATGAAGCAAGGTCAATGATTTAGTATGTGGAATCAGTACCATAACTGGTGAAAATAACTAGGTCGGAATTTTACTGTGGATATTTCAGAAATCGCCATATTGCCTGGGAATTTTTCGCATATATTAATATGTATCCAACTTACTGCAATGTGGGAACGGATCCCTTGCTACCAAAATGATTTTGTGAATCGTGACACTTACAATTTCCGGTGTTCAACATAACAAGAATATAAAGAAATGCTCAAGATAGACGAGTGTCCAACACGTCATTCTTTGTAGAGTATTACACTTTATTTAATCATCAACCAACTATCCAACAGTCTGTTTATGCATTTTACGTGTAAAATTTAGGTGTACTTACTTAACACCCGACAAACTATTTTACTAATTATCGTTTAGAGTTTAAAGTTAGGGTTATAAAATTGTGTTTTTATGTTATGAGTTGTGATGAAGACACCCCCGTCGCAATTATCAGGGGGCGTCACGCGAGGCGGGTTGGTCATGAGATCATGAAAACTGAAACAGTTATAATAAAAGATGATAGACAAAAAATTAAGGAGTCGATAATTATTATTTTACATCTGGATTATTTATTATTTGCATCGAAAAATTTGACAAAATAATTTCTTATCATACGCTTAAAATAATTCAGGCAAAAATATTTTTGAATCAACAACTCCACTGTGCCATCTCCGATGGAAAATGTGCCTTGAACATACTGATTAAACAGGAATACTTGAGAAATAAAAAAAGGAAAAACAGAAATCATTTAATGTTTTTATGTGCTACATAAATGTGTATGTGTACATATATATATATATATATATATATATATATATATATATATATATATATATATATATATATATATATATATATATATATATATATATATATATATGTATGTATGTACAACTAATATCTACCGTCTGACGAGACCACAATGGTTGAAGCCATTGTAGCGAGTGCGTAAGTGACTAATCTTCCTGCTCGGTATTTATCTTCGTCCTCCACAAGGCGGAATGTGGCACAAGGCCGGGTTGTTTTTTTATATGGGGCGATCCGAGCCTGTAAGCTCGGGCAATAATTCCCGGTAGATCCCATATGAACGGGGTCGGGTAGTTGGCTTATTATTGTTTGTATATTTAAATCTATCCGTTTTTGTCGATGTCTGTCTATCCCTGTACACATTTCTTTATATATTACGCAGGTGAATTTATCTATCTATCTATTTATCTATCTATCTAGTCTAGTCTAGTTCAGTCTGTTCATAGATAGATAGATAGATAGATAGATAGATAGATAGATAGATAGATAGATAGATAGATAGATAATGTTCAGTCAATGTTTTATTTTAACACTTTCTCGTGAAACTAAAATATGATTTTGTTTACGACATATCTGTCTATTTATGATGATAGATAAATATTTAACGGCTTTGTTTGTAATTATAAGCTGAATTTTATCTGAAAGTTCCACTGCATAATGTTTGATCTATATCAATAGTAACCACTAAATTAAGTGCAAAAATAAAGATTATGTTGAAAAATAAACATTTTTTGTGTAAAATAAATGCAATTCTGATATTTAGGGTCCAGATCTATTAAGGTACATACATAAATTCATATCTTTATATATTTCGTCTACCTACCCACAATCCGTATATCTGAATTTGTTTTAGCCTAAATAATTTTTTTTATGAACTGCTTGTCTGGCAGTCATTATTATTTTCATTCATTAATATAATGTAGTTTAGCTCTGTTTCTATTTCTTACTATCTATCTATCTATCTATCTATCTATCTATCTGCTTGGCTCCTGTGCTCATCTGTGCATTCAGTGCTGTCTATATAAATAGTTCACACAGTATCTATCAAACAATGTGTACAATTATATATACAGCCTACATTCCCATCTACGTGTATATAATTCTGCTACGATGTAACCGTATAATCAGTTCTATATTTAAACATACTTGCAACGTCATATTCGCATACGTATATATTTATACGCTTGCTTATGAGTGCATACGTTTCTCCCTCTCTCCCTCTGTGTGTGTGTGTGTGTGTTCAGGAGAGGTATAGAACGATTTTTTTTTCTGAATGCATCTCATTGGAATCAGTAACTTTCCCATCCGAATAAACACAACCGACTCCTCTGAGGAAGCGTCCATAGACAGGCAATATAATAAACCATGAATAGAAAGCAAATTGCAGGACGAAAAGGGATTATGTTTTTATAATTAATGATTAAACTGGTCTGTTTGTTGACTGAGAATCAGAACGCTCCCAATGCAATACTGGCTCCAACTGAAGTGCCTGGAACACTCTGTTTGCATCCGCGTGCTTCTAACAATGGCTTTCAAACGCATGCTAAGCATCAAAAAAGCCTAGCTTCTGAGAATCGGTTTACAGATGAAAACTGCAATGTGTCTGATAAAAAAAAAAGAATCTGATACTGAATACTGACTCTTGAAAAAGGACGATCCGTTCAATCATTTATGCAGGAATATTGGCCAAATGAAACCAACATGTATCTCAAAACTACATTAACTGGGCACAAAATGAAGAAGGAACTTCCTATCAATGAATGTTGAAATTATTAGACAACGTTTGTTCTACATTTTCTCACACACACACAAACAAATATATATATATATGTATATATATATATATATATATATATATATATATATATATATATATATGAAGAAATATAATCTTAAGGTGTTCTATATTTATGGGATAAAGTGCTCAATATCAGAGATAGAGCGTGTGTGAATATAAAAGTGAACATTGAAGTCAAAACTTAGAGGCGACAGTCTGTTTCATGCTAAACGCAATCGTCAGCCTGAAACAGAATGTCGCCTCTAAATGTTGACATCTATGTTCACTTTTATATATATATATATATATATATATATATATATATATATATATATATATATATATATATATATATATATATATATATATATATGGTGTGTTTCAAGGGGAAGAATGATCAATATCGGAGTAGTGTGTTTATAGATATAGACACTGTTGACGTAACGATCAACATGGTGATTGTCAGAATTTAGTATTTTATTTATGAGCTGAATAATGAGAAATTAACAGTTACTATTTATTCCTGTATTATTTCGAACTATTGTTCTCATCATTGGTTGGTATAATTGATCACACCTGATGATGACAAGAGGGTACTTGGTCGAAACGTTGTGTCTAATACCTCTATATCAACCAAGATAATAGTTCAATAGTTCGAAATAATATAATAAATGATGACTGCCAATTTCACGCTTCTGTGCGATTTTAGACGATAGATAGATAGATAGATAGATAGATAGATAGATAGATAGATAGATTGTGGATATAGGGATCAATACTGCATAGTAACTGTCCGTTTTACACTTCGATGCGGCGTTTAGTCTTGGTCCATAAATTAAAATATAAAGTCCAATATCTATCTATAGACTCAAGTATAAAAGATCAACATTTTCTTTTAGCCTCCAGTATAATTTTATGATTTCGACGTGATATAACTCAAGGTTTGATATGACTCAAAATCCACTATAACCAACTCAGTTTGCAAAAGTATTGTCCATAAGTCTGAGAAGAGTCATTAAAATCAAAATCATCCTCAATTAGGAACCTCTTTTTTTACAGAACTCACGTAGTTTTTCGCAGAAATTATTACAGATAGTCTTCTTTACCAAATACAAGTGCCGTCTGAATTAATTGATGCCGATGAAAATTTTTCAACTCCTAAAATAAGCGGTGAATATTTTGTTCCTATAGGACACTATGGATAATGTGGAGTTGTTGTCTCGGATCTTAACTGGCAATCACAATTGGTTTAAGGCGGGAATGGTATTATTCTATGAAAAAAACAAAATTTAACTTACAGATATGTCACTTTTGAGGATAGCCTAAGTAGGCAATATCAATCGATTGTTTTACGTAAGATTATTTCACAGATGAAAAGGCCGTAGTATAGTAGGGATTTTTAAATATCATGAATGAAGCCAATTTAGAAGGTTTAATTGCTATCAACGCTGATCTTCCATTATTATTTTTATTAACGTTTTTATCTTAATTTTCTGCAAGCAATTCACTGGACAGTATTTGATTGGTCAGAGGAAAAACATTATGTAATCATTAACTAATCGAAGAAGTTTGAATAAATCTCTCTCTCTCTCTCTCTCTCTCTCTATATATATATATATATATATATATATATATATATATATATATATATATATATAATGCCAACCGGGAAGAGAAAAAGAGAACTACCGAACTATATATATATAGTTGGCATTATATATATATATATATATATATATATATATATATATATATAATGCCAACCGGGAAGAGAAAAAGAGAACTACCGAACTCGCTGCTGGCATCGGTGCCGCCGCGGTAACGACCACAGTCAGCCAAATTCTTGAAATATAAATATTTAATATGTCTTGAGTCATGGACGACCGCAAGTATGTTTTTTATAAGCTTTAATCTTGGATGACCCCCAAACGCATAACATTGCCGCCTCGGTTTCGATGGCGCCCGGGTGATTGACCGAGTTGCCAGTACCTTGAGTTGGCACTGTTTATAGCTATAATATTAAATATATATTATGTAGCTTAGTCTATTTCTACAAGTGGTAAAGTGCAACATATGCAGTATAAACAAACTCGATTGATACATTAAGAATGAAGAAAAGATTAAAATTGTTGCAGTTTTCTGTAAATTGTATAATGTGGTGTTAAGTGCATTTTGCCATGTGTTGCATGTGTTTTAGAAGAATAGAAAGGATCATAGCACGAGGCCTTCTCAAATACAGAACTGCTACTTTGTGGAACAAACAGCCGAGAGAATGCTTCCCCGACAACTAAAATCTTGGTTTCTTCAAATCTAGCGTCAACCGATATCTCTCCCACACGTCCTCATAATGTGCACTTCTTAACCCCTCCTTACCCTCACTTGCAACAGTCTCTCTCAATAACCCTCTGCCACGAGCGGGTCATGGGCTTTGTGTTCGGTGAACTAACCGTATAAAAAAAAAACGTATAAAAAGACTTTTAAAAAATGAAGCTGGTTTGGATTAACATTACAAATTTGTTTCGAATATCTGAATCTTATTTTCGTGATTTTTATATTATCAACACAACGTTTAGCCCGATTTATTCTCTCTCGTCCCATGGGGACAGTACATCTAAGGAAGGCCGAAGACTAGATCGGCCGGGAAATTGTGCTAACACCATCAAAAATACAAAAAAGAGATTCGTCTGTCCGAAAATAAATAAATACACCTAGAAAAATTTGAAAGAGCCTTGCAAAACTGCTAGAAGATTGGAGAATCCGAGGAATAATTCATAACATTACTAAAATCAGAAAGATTTCCCATTAGATATTGGTAGTATCAAAGTTGAATAATGTTAATATTATTAATAATAATAATAATAATATCAAGAGAAATTCCAGTAAACGTTTGAAAATGATCGAAGCTGATTAAGATTTTAAGGATACTTAAAAACAAGTGTGTTGAATTTCACATAAAACAGTGATACTGGTAACTAAAAAAAAAAAAACCCCTTTTTCCATGTTTAGGATTGGGTTTCCGGTTCCTTCTAAAGACTTTTCATTCTCTTTCACTCCCAGTAGCTCTTTGCGTCATCGGGACATTATCGAGTTGCTTGATGAATTGATTAACAAAATTAAATTTAAATCTGGGCGTTTCTATATCTTTATCAGGTCGGTGTTTTGTTCCATATTATACCCTTCCTAACCTCTTTTATTTATTATAAAAGCATGTTTTCTTTATTAAGTCGCTAGAATGCTGCCTACATAGATTCAAACTGTTTCAAAAATGGCGATGTTTATTCGGACACATGTATCCACTAAAATATAACGTTTGAAGTAATAAGGAATAAAGTCGGATTATAAATAAAAATACATTAATTCCTTAAAATGAAAGTTCTACAATTTGAATTAAAAATAAATGACACATATTAAAATATGCTTTTATAAATTATGATGCAAATTAAATATTACCAATAATACTTTAAATGCCGTTTGTTAGTAATATATTTCATTTTACTAATGTCATCCTAATTAAAAAAAAAAATGAATATAATTCTTTATGGAGAAAGTACTTGGTAATAACAATATTACCAACTATAAACACGTGTCGAAAACATTATATTACATCGCCACCCTTTATTGAATCCATTCTTAAAGAATCTGACGTATGTTTAACACAAACGGTATGCACACAAAAACGTTCCCAAATCAACATGCGAAAAACCAACAAGCATAATGTTTACTACACACGCGCGCGTGCGTGCGCACGGATATAATGCTTGGAATGCGTTAATTTCTTGAAACTTTGGATGGACGCGTCGTCTGTCCTCGAATTCGGAACGCCACAAATTCGACTAGCGTTGCTTTAAAGAGTCGAATGCACGTGAAATATGATTGGCCAATATGAAAATATGATTGGCCAATGAAAATCAAACAGTAAAAAGTATAAATATCAGAACTTCTGTCTTTTTTTCTCCATATGAAGCTTTAATAAGCTTTCTCTGATGAAGCTTTAATAAAAATGAAATGTTAGATTGATAGACGTTTCCTATTTGTTCTTTATCATATCATTAGTAATATATATATATATAAAAGCTGATAATTATTCATTTCATGTTAATAATGCAGGCTGTTTCGTTCTATTGATGTAAAGGGGACATGTAGGCAAAATTTACACAAATATATAAAAAATGAAATATTCCTTATATTTCCGACTATTGTTCTCACCGCTGTTTCTTTTAAAATTAGCCGATAATTTCTCTTTTTTTTTTCTTCTAATTTCTCTACCAGTAACAATACTTTGTTTGACGACCTCGCTTTCATAAAACATAGTATGACATGTTTGTGTCTTTTACAAAGCAATAGACACGGGCCTTTATATCCATAGTTGATTATTAATATTGTTCATTTATCATTTTAAAAAAAGGAAAAGGTAAAAACTGTTTTGAAACAGATTTTTTTTTAAATTTTTAATTCCATGTCCTTTCAGGATGTTGGTGGACATAGCTGTCTACAAATTCCTTGTCTTTATTATTTGTGAATTGTCAGAACTTCTAGGGAAAGGTAGTAAAGTGATTTACTCACAGTTTGGAATTCAAAGTTTCTCTTCTACTAGACTTATTGCCACCCAAGACTAGCGACATCAGTACACTCCTCACTCATGGCCATACTCTTTCAAAACGATTATGGCTCTCCACAGTTGTTTTGTTTTTTTGTTTTTTTTGTTTGTTTTTTTTTGTTTGTTTTGTTTTTTGTAATATCAGGGAATTGCCATGATTTCTTGAGAATGATTGTGAGGTAGCTTTCTGTTGATATCTCAACAGTTTCGATTTCACAAAGTTTTCCTTCACCCAGAGCTAGAAAGCCCAATCTACTATTTATCCCATTAGTAGGAAGAGAAAATATGAGTCTATACCTTTCTCAGGAATAATTGTGTGATAGTGAACACAACAGACTAAGCAGGGATTTGAACTCCGCTCACTGATTCATTTGCTACACCGATAACCGTTCCATTATTCGCTCATTCTCTTGAAGTAGTAACGTGCCGAGAATGCTAAACTTGCCAATGATCATTATTGCTTTTGCATGAATGAAAAGAGGAAAGTTGAGGCAGCAAATTTCAACAGATGTAATGATGATGTTAGACTTTTAATTATTGTTATTACAAGTAAAACTACTGTTCATAGCTTTACGTATTCATACGAGGTACCTCCCCAAACATCCTTCACCTTCTAAAATCTCGCAGTCGGGACAATCTCAACACTTCCTGAAATCTCTGTTTATCATTGTAATAATTCTAAGGACTGGAGTTAGCTTATTTTCATTTCGAGAAGAAACCTCTAATACATTGATTGAATTTTTATGCTTTCAACTGATCCTTTACGAGCAAATCGATATCAAATAGTTAATATCCGTATATAAAAACAAAGTTAGTTTCTTATAATGTTGAGAGAGATTGACCACTGAATGGCCATTAAAATAAGCGCTTGTAGGGTCACTCAGCTCAGCACAAAGTGCTTCCATTTGCAGTGTCTCGGAGAATCTTTCTTTTCCTCCACCAATACACCGCAGGCCACTTATCTCGACACTTAGTCTTTTCAGCTAGGCCTTGCACCAAAATTTCCTCCTTTTTCTTATCTGCCTTGGAAACACGTTTAACTACTTAGAGTCTGTACAAATACTTAACGTATCGGCCCAATCTCCCGCACTTCGTCGCTTGCTAGGCAAACTAGATACACTGCGACATTCCAAGTCCATCATGAAATTTCTTCCAATAATCGTCTTTCTTCTATTCTTATTCCTCTTCTATGTGAACGTGTCACTTCAAGACGTGAACGATCATGGCCCTCCAAAACTTCCTGTCTTTTGTAGCTTTAGGTAAGTTTTGTCTTTTTGCTATCTTTCCTAATCTTTGTTCTGCCAACCATTTACCGAAAATCGTTAAATAAGTTATTCACTGTTTTCCTCTGTCCTTCTTGCCTTCAATATGTAATGTGAGTCTCAAATTCTCCAAACCCTCTTTCCTCTTCATATGCACGATAACATTCAACTATCCCTTTCCGATGCGAAATACACACGTGTCGTTTTGCTTCCATTTTTCCTAAAACTTCGTCGTTGCTCAGGTATTCAGTCCATGGTATTCTGAGCTTCTGTAAAACCACATTTCTGTTGCTTCTGTTCTCTACTTCATTGGTGCAAAGATTATCCAGCATTCTCTGCCAGAAAGGAGGACCGATATTACATAACAGTGCACTACTCTTTTCTTTGTTTCTTAAGAAATGTTCCTGTTTCTTAATATTTTGTTTAGCTATTGGAAGGTACCATTCGCTAACCCAATGCGCCTTCGGATTTAAGTGTCACACTTTCCGTCCTCTGTTAAAATATATTTCAATTTTTTCTACTTGTTTGATTCTGTTGACTCCAATTCGTAGTTGGGCTGTTCCTTTTGCTGACAACCATGCATTTTGTCTTCTTATTGATGTTTCGTCCTTTCTCTTTAGAACCTTCTGTATGAGTTCCTCTCACTTGATATTTTTCAGCTAACCACCCTATCCTGCGCTAAAACTTAGAGAATTCAGCCACCCCACTATTAACCTACCCGTTCATTTTCTTACATTTCTTTACTGATAGTAAAAAGGAAATAAATTTCAATACATATTTGCTCTGAGCTATGAATCAACAAAACATGGAGATCTGTTTTATACCCCTTTCTCTCTTTCTTTCTCTCTTTCTTTATCGCTCTCTCTCTCCCTCCTTCCTTCTCTCTCTCTCTGTCTCTCTCTTTCTCACACACACGCACACACACATACATACAAACACACATATACAGGATGTTTCATAATGGGACACATTTTAAATCTAAGTATCTTGGATTATAAAAATGACAGGGTACCAAATATATTTATTACATAACTGATATAAAAGAGTTCAACATATAATCTAAGATTTGAATATTACATCCCTGAGGTGGTCACCACCACGAAGAAAACATGCAGAAGCTCGCGCTCTCATTTCAAACACAGGGCAGCTTAGCATATCAACTGTAATGACTGCGATTGAGGTGAATTGATTAAAAAAAAAATTACAACGAATGACTGCAGAATATTTCATTTTAAAAAAAATAAACTAAAAACATTCCAAACAAAATAAGATTCTAGTTTCATTTTCTGATTCAACGCATATTTTTACGCAGCTTAAAATTAAATTTTCAATCGATTTGATTTTCTCTGCGAACTTTCAAACCATAAATATCAAATGTGAAAATTATACCTTAAGAAAATAATTAAAGACCGATTAAAATTGGCTTTAAATTTCCGTAAATCTTTCTCATGAAATTCCGCTTTTATAAAATAAATTCAGTCATGAATGAATAAATGTGTAAATTATGACCTGTGGTGTTATTCTCCATTTTTTATGTAAAATACTGTTTGAAGATTTGGGCTATCTGCGATCATTTTTAAGGAACTGCAGAGTGTAAAGGCCACATGACGTTCCATTAGATACATAAATTCAATTTATGATTATCTAAATGCATACGTAATATCAAAATTTAAATTTCCTATATTATAAAACGGACTGATATATCTCATCTAACTCAAGACAGCAAGCGTTGGGCAGCCAATGACAATTCCACAATGCAGTAGTAATTGTCCTTTGAGACCAGCTTGGGTATCCGTACTCCACGACAAGGTGCCCATTTCCTGAAGTGCATGTTCATAGATATCAACTCAGTTCAGCATACAATGAATGGAAATTGATCTAAGTGCAACATTTAATTAAATCAGCTCGTTATAACACCGCAAGAGACAGTCTGGAAATGAACACCTGGCGTAGAGTAATGATCAGTAAACTTACCTCGCTAAACCATTCCCTAATATGGAGAGGTCGATTCACACATTCTTATGTTGACTTGTTGGATTTGGTAGTTGCACATTTCCTACCAACACCAATAGTCGATGTTAGACTCCAATGAGATTTCGAATTCTGATTTTTAAAGGAGACAAGTTTTCACGACTTGAAAGATCAGCACAACATAATCTTCTTTCCTCATTCTCACTTTCTTTAATATTGTGCCGTACTGATCAACGTTCGGTAAATACCTCTCGGAGACAGGGTAAATTTGATATTCTGAAAAGTGTTATGACTATAGATAAAAATGTACAGGGGTTGGACAAAATAATTGGAACAGGTGCAAATTCCACTCCTATATTTCAAAGACCTATTATATTAAGAAGTTTAACTAAAACTTCGTAATTGCAGGTTATATCGCAAATACGTTTATTTATCTAATTTACTGTCTTTGGCTTATTTATTTTTAGAATTTAGTAAAATTTAAGCTAAATGCGTGACCTCTCTGAGTTCGAAATTAGGCAAATTGTTGGAGCTCGCATGGCAGGAGCCTCGATCACTAAGGTTGCTAAACTGTTTGGTTTTTCAAGAGCTACCATATCAAGAACTATGACGCAATTCAAGAAACAGGGTAAAACCTCTAGCAAGCATAGCAATTCGGGCCGGACTTGTAAACTTACTGACAGGAACCGACGTGCATGGAAACGCAATGTGGCGAAAAATCATCGGACTTCTGTGGCCAAAGTGACTGCTGAGTTGAATAATCATCTGAATAGTCCAGTTTCTACTAAAACTGTTCGTCGTGAGCTCCATAAGACTGGATATCATGGAAGAGCCGTCGTAAGGAAACCTATTCTCTCCACTCGCAACATTCAGAAGTGGTTGAAGTGGTGCAGAGATCACAATGCCTGGTCTGCAGACCAATGGAAGCAAGTCATATTCTCAGACGAGTCCAGTTTTTCCCTTTTCCCAATTTCAGGGCGAGTTTATGTGTGGAGGCAGCCCAAAGAAGCTTACAACCCTGACTGCCTTCTTCTGACAGTGAAGCATGGTGGTGGATCACTGATAGTTTGGGCCACTATATGATGGAAATGTCTCGGTCCAATAGTTGCACTGCGCGGTAGAATTAACAGCAAAGATTACCTGAACATTTTGGGTGATCATGTTCATCCAATGGCCCAGACTTTATCCCCTGATGGTGACTGCATCTTCCAAGACGATAATGCTACAATTCATACTTCTTGAGTGGTTAAGAATTGGTATGAAGAGCATGAAAGTGAACTAGAACATATGGAGTAGCCTCCCCAATCTCCAGATATCAATATTATTAAATATTTGTGGTGCATTTTGGAGCGACAAGTTAGGAGTCACTATCCTCCACCGTCGTATCTTAAAGAGCTAGAGCAGGTGTTAATGGAAGAATGGCTGAAGATTTCTCTGGATGAAGTCAGGAAGCTGTATGATTCCATTCCTAGACGTATTAAAGCTGTATGTGAGGCTAAAGGAGGACCAACTCCATATTAAATACATTTTCTTTCAATTTAACAAGTGTTTCAATTATTTTGTCCAACCCCTGTATGTAGCCACAGTGAAGCGCATACTATGCAGCTAAGGAAAAGATCGTTCGCATTGATTCGATTATCCCGGCTATGGTGGATTCCTATATAGATAAGACTTATATAGAAAGTCTTAAATATCATCTGTTCGCTGTTTAACGCGAGCAATAGAAACCGTTCAGGGTTTACTACGAGAAATAACAACTGTTCTCAATTTACCGAGATAAATATAAATTGATTGCAGTTTACCAAAAGAAATAGCAGCTAACTGCAGTTTAACAAGAGAAATAGAAGCTAGTTGCAGTTTACCACGGTTTAAAGCATCTTGTTGTAGTTTACCACGCGAAATGGCATCCTGTTGCAATTTATCATGAGTAAATCAGCTAGTTGCAGTCTACGGCGAGAAATAGTAGCTAATTGCAATTTACCATGATAAACAGCGGTTAGTCGCAGTTTACCACGAGAAAATAGCGGCTAGTTGCCGTTTTCCGCGATAAATAGCAACTAATTGCAACTGGTCGCAGTTTACCGCGAGAAATAATATCTAATTGCAGTTTACCAAGAGAAATAGCTGGTCGAGGTTTACCATGAATAAAAACAGCTAATTGAAGTTTACCACGAGAAATAACTGTTGGTCACAGTTTATCAAGAATAATAGCAGTTAATTTCAGTTTACCATGAAAATAGCACCTGGATGCAGTTTACCGCGAGAAATAGCATCTAGTTGCAGTTTACCATAAGCAATAGCAGCTGGTTGCAGTTTACTGCGAGAAATAGTAGTTAATTGCAGTTTAGCATAGTAAATAACAGCTGGTCGCAATTTACCATGAGAAATAGCAGCTGGACGCAGTTTATCGCGATAAATAGCAGCTAATTTCTGTTAACTATGATAAATAACTGTTTGCCATAATAATAAAAAATAGCTAGTCGCGGTTTACCACGAGTAAAAGCAGCTAATTGCAGTTTTCCACGTAAAATAGCTGCTAGTTACAGTTTACCAAGAGTAACAGCAGCTAATTTCAGTTTACTATGAGTAATAGCAGTTAGTTGCAGTTTAGTACGAGGAATAGGATACCCGGGCAAAAAGGATTTTTTTAATTTTTTTCTTAAAATTTTTTTCGTAATTGGAGATGCTGCGTTAAGTCTGATTTTGTCTTAAAACTCCTGTTAAAATTAGCCCGTAATCGACTGTTGTAAATCAGTTGCGTAGAATAATAGTTGAGTAAAGTAATTCATCATTCCTTACATTGATCGTAAATCGATGAGAAAAGAAATAAAACCTTCCCAATGCAGATAATTTAAGATGAGTAGACATTGATAGCTACAAGTGAAAGCCACATTTTCCTTACTGAAAACTTGAGTGTCATTCAGAGAATTGACAAGGTAAAAAGTAGGTAAAAACTGGTTCTGGTTGTGTTTTCCCTTCAAGGGACAAGAGTTTCTATTCAGTCTTTTTATTTGACCATCTTTTCTTCAATGAATCCCTTGTTTTGTTTTATTTATTTATTTTCCAATATTTAACTTTTAACCTTTAGAAGCACCCTTTTAAGTTTCATAACGGTATAGAATGCAGGTTATCTAGAAATTTATTTTGTAAAATAGTTTTCAAAGTGTTGTGGTAGGATCCACCTAATCTGCATAGGTGACTACCAACTATATAAATAATGGTTGGTATCGGAAGACGAGGAGGAGGAATCACGAGATCCAACTAGAGACTCTGAGCGACTGCGACTAGTCAACCCATTCTCCAGGAACGTCTTCCCAGAAATATACAGAAATACTATATGTACTTATTGTGTACACTTTCTTGTTATAATATATTCTTGTTCTAAGTACATTTTGTGTTGCATTATTATTTCATGCAATAGGCGAGATTCAACAATGAGTCAAGACTCAACACAAAGAAAAAAAGAAAGTGTATGAAAAGACTTTTAAAAAAAGAGGGCCAAAAAAACTAAACTGGAATTTAAGCCTCAAATAAAACAACAAATGTAGAATAATTCGAGGAAAAGAAAAAATAATATTTGGTTTAACCCCACTTTTAAACAGAGGTGAAATGTAAAATAGAGAAAATATTTTTTTTAAATGCTTAATAAAGACTTCCCTGATAATTCCGAATTACACAAGATCTTTAATAGAAATACAGTCAAATTAAGCTACAGCTGAACTAGTAATGTAGAAACTACAATAAAAAGACAAACCGCCAGGAATTTCAAAGCTAGCGAACAGCAAGACGTTGTTAACAGTGAAACACGTAACTGTAATCTATCTGTAGGGATAAAGGTAAATATCTACTAGATGGAGTTTCCAAAACGGAAGAAGTAAAAGATATAAATGGCTAGAGGGGTGTACTGAAGGTACCTTCAAGAAGAGATGATATAATCACAAATCATCATTCAAGGTAGAAAGCCTTAGGAATTGTATCAGACTAGCCGGTCATGTGTGAGTATTAAAAAAAAAATAACAAAGATCCCGTTGTAAACTGGAAAATGTTAAGAAGAGTCAAACCTTACAGCAATCGTAGGGATATCTGCAAACTGTGTCTGGAGGAAAAGTTAACAACGATAAAATTTCCAGACCAAAAAAATTTTGAAAATTATCTATTAAATGAAAGACCTGAAATAACGTCACGATGCATACACACTAAAATGTAATTTTTGAGTTCGCACGAACCAGGACGATTACGGTGAAGTAATGGATAGCGGCCCGGATTGAGAAATCGCAGAGCCGAGTTCGATTTCTAGTCAGATCCATTACACTCGCTAATACCATCATATGTAAAGGTATGGATCCCCGTCTTCTCCAAACTATGGGTAAATAGCAGGACAGACCGATAGAAAGAAACGCAACCTACTGACTGAAGAACCAGGATGTAAATATATAAATTTTATTTACTTCCGATCCAATACCATATCAATAATTTTGCTTTACTCCTCCCTTTATTATACTTCACGTTGTGCGTTTATATCGTCTGTGGATATTGAAAGTTTGAAACCAAAGTAGATTGATTGGTTTATCTGCTGATTTTAAAAATTTTAAATTTAAAAGCTCTGCATGTCAAAATTTATTTTTTTTATTTTCTTTATATATGCATTGAGCACTTTTTAATACAACTGTTTCCTGGTCTGTCTATATTTCTGAGATGAGGTATTATGTACAGTATTTACATTAGTCGGACTATTGTCCTCATCTTTGTCGCCATATTTGTCACAACGTTTCGGCCGTTGTACGCTCCGGCCTTCTTCAGGTGGTTGGAATTTCGAACCGAACCCTTTATTTCGATCACTGGGGTAGACTGTTCTAGTTCCACGAGCCATGTTTGATGGATGTCAGTTATCAGTTATCTCCTGGTAATTTTCGAAATTCCAACCACCTGAAGAAGGCCGGAGCGTACAACGGCCGAAACGTTGTGACAAATATGGCGACAAAGATGAGGACAATAGAACTGTTTCCTGGTCTAAATCAAATATGGCCAATAATTGTTTTATATATACATAAATATATATATATATATATGTGTGTGTGTGTGTGTGTGTGTGTGTGTGTGTGTGTGTGTGTGTGTGTGTGTGTGTGTGTGTGTGGTGGCTGGTTGTTCATATCCGAGTATGCCTGTCTACTAGGGCGGTTAGTCAATCCCTGTTGTAGAGGCCTGCTCAGGTACATTTGTGGTTTATACTGAAATTACGCAGAGCGAACCTTACTTACATTTTATGAGAAAGAGTGCATTATCTGATGTGATTAGCAGTCTGAACTAGGCCAGTACGCCCAAACCCAACCCGTGAAATTGAATGGACGGAATTATTTGTGACCACTTGATATTCTCAAGCGATCATCCACCTAGGTAATGTCCAGAATCGATGTTTCTTAATTTCGTTGATCAGTGGACAACCGGTGTTTCAACGTGATATGGCCACAAGCATACCTATTTAAAAAAAAAAAAAGCCTGCGATTGTAGCATCACCTGACATATGGCACACTGTTAACCAATGCAAGACATGGCGATATCACGTAGAGAGTGTGCATTGCAGGACATAGGCAATTGAACAACTTTAAACAATTCACTTGAGCAGGATATTCATTAAAAGACTTAGAATTGGCTGAACCCTCCTCTGTCGTTCTCAGAAGGAGAATACTTTTGCGCACGCACGCACACACACAAACACGCACAAACACACAGACACACACACACAAATGACATTCTATAAGAAATAGAAATGCATTATTAAGGAACGAGAGCAATTAAAGAACAGGAATTAAAAAAAGAAGATGACGGTTGGCATTGCATTTAAATTTTTCAAGGTGAAAGTTGACTGGAAACCAAGAATGCGGAAGAGAGTTCCACAAAAGAGAAGTACGAGAAAATAAACTCACGGCTATAGTTAGACATTTCAAGTGTAAAATGACAGGATCTTGCCGCCAATTTAGTACTGTGCATGAATTCATAGAGTCGAGGTAACATGGAGGAAACTTCCTCAGAACAATTATATATATATATATATATATATATATATATATATATATATATATATATATATATATATATACACACACACACACACACATACAGAGAGAGAGAGAGAGATACGAACACAAAGAGAGACACGCACAGAGAGAGAGAGAGAGACATATATATATATATATATATATATATATATATATATATTACTTCATTAATAAATTAATAAAATCATTAAAATTAGAAATTGTTTTGTTTGAATATATGAAGCTTTCAAGGCAATTTTTTTCAAGGAGTTTTTAATAAAAAAAGCAATAAAGCACTCTGGATAAAATGTGGGCTTCCCTTACAAAGAGTTAGGGTGTAGGTTAGATACTCATTTTATTTATTAAGTTTTCCAGAATGTGCAGGCCGATAGACGTAATATACACTGTATAATAAATTTTCAAAACAGGGAGTCTATTTCAAATATGAAGTATCCACTATAATAACGTTTGAAGAAAAATATCGGATTAAAAATAAATCTATATATATATATATATATATATATATATATATATATATATATATATATATATATATATATATATATACATACTATTATAAATATAAGTAATTATACTAGTCCGGAAAAACCTTAGGTGTATTGGCTTGTATATGGACAAACCAATACCCAAGCCAAAATAAGGAATAAAAAAAGAAAGAACTAAAAACATGTAATTCAGGCGAAAACAATCGACCAGAATCCAAGCTCACAGTCCAAAGAAAAAAACCTCCGACACGAGTAAAATAACTAAGCAAAGTGCTCAATACGCTAAGTAGAGCAAATCTAACTATGAACCTAAAGAGTCAGGCAAACCTACCTAGGTTTCACCTACGCGGATCGTCAGGGTACGCCAGCGTACCCTGACGATCAGCGTAGGTGAAACGTAGGTAGGTTTGCCTGGCTCTTTAGGTTCATAGTTTTATATATATATATATATATATATATATATATATATATATATATATATATATATATATATATATATATATATGGTGATGATTGCGTGAGAAATATATACAGGGTGTTCATAAAGTTCGTGTGCATAAATATTGTGTGCATTATATCTTGAAGAGATTTTGAAGATAAAAACTAAGAAAATGTGTTATTGGATACATTCAATCGGACAATGCTTTTTGTATTTGAAACAAACTCTTGTTGGAAAATGACTAACTTTGTTTGCTTTCCTGTTTTAAACTTTCAGGCAATTTCTTTCGGTAAACGCCATCTTCGCACACTTGGCTTCCCAAAACACGCGCTAAAATTCAATGCACGCTACACGGCTGTTTGAAGGATAACCCCCAAGTCTTCTTTGATAGTCCTTTTATTTTATTCTCTAACTGTAACATATGTTATTTTCTTGAAGTACTGTATGACCGCTCTTAACAGACCAATATTACGATTTATATTGTAAAAAACATACCTAAAACTATTACACACACACATACATATATACATATATATATATATATATATATATATATATATATATATATATATATATATATATATATATATGTATATATACCCTGACGATCCGTTTAGGTGAAACCTAGGTAGGTTTGCCTGGCTCTTTAGGTTTATATTAGGTTTGCTCTACTTCGTGTATTGAGCACTTTACGTGGTTGCTTTTACTCGTTTTGAAGTTTTTTTTTCTTTGGACGCTAAGCTTGAACTCTGGACGATTGTTTTCGCCTCAATTTCATGTTCTTAGTTCTTTCTTTCATTTTATTCCACATTTTTCCTTGGATACTAGTTTGTTCTGCTAGAAGCCAACATACCCAAGGTTTTCAAGCGAGTACCACTATTTATAATATATATATATATATATATATATATATATATATATATATATATATATATATATATATATGTGTGTGTGTGTGTGTGTGTGTATGTATGTATGTATGTATGTATTGAAAAAATATGTGCGCACATTAATTATATCATATGCCCTTCACGATACCTTCTCCTGTGATGAATGATATTTTATTTAATGTGAGCTGGTTATTTTATATAATAATAGCGTCCAGAGTTATGAGTCTTTCCTTGCATTGGGTGCTGTAGGTTATTTTTGGTGTTATCTACTACTATTTATCTTTTGTTGATCGATGTATTGTGGCCATTCATAATGAGCTGGTCGACGTGTGCACGGATTGCATTGATGAGCAATTAAACCGACATTATTATTTATCGATATAAACGTTATTTTGGTGGATATACGCCTTTGATTGATTTACATTTATTTTAGCTAGCTAGACAGACAGAAAGATAGATATATAGATAGATAGATAGATAGATAGATAGATAGATAGATAGATAGATAGATAGATAGATATTTTTAGTTTTCATACTTTACTATTTAATTTTTATATATTTAAAATTCTTCAACATGTTGATCTCGATTTGTAATCGTATTGAGCAATATTTTCTAATCTAACCCTTCTAGATACGTATAAATTCATTACTGGTTTCATTTTACCCATCTCTATTATTATTTCCTCCTGTTCCTTTAACGTCGTCTTCATCTATTTTTTCTGTTCTGTTTTCCAACCATCACACTTCTCACTCAATTAACCTACCTCCGAACTAAACGAGATACGTATTGTATATATATATATATAAAGAGAGAGAGAGAGAGAGAAAGAAAGAGATGTATAGATACGTACTGTATATATATATATATATATATATATATATATATATATATATATATATATATATATATATATATATATATCGTTCGTTTTATATACATTTTTCTCAATTGTTGAGAAAGGTTGAAATTAGTTTTTCATAATGATACCTTTCCTCCATTTCCAGTTCTCTTCCCGCGTCGCTTGTGAAGAAAGCGTCTTAAGAAATCACTACACCAAAGCGACTGAATGGGTGACGTCATATGAACACGCTTGGCAGCTTTTGTCTTCTTCCAGCTGCTTTCTTGTAAAAAAAGCATTTCGGTAGTTATTGAGTTCGTGGCGCCGTCAACTTCCTGTCATCAACAACATTAAGGTCAAGAAAGAGGATTGATCAAGAGCCTCAATCCAACTTGATGAACATTTCGATGACATGCTACGTCAGTATCCAATAATAAATTGTTGCTCGGAATTGGTGGTTCACTGTGTCGTGCTAGACAATTTTTCTCTCCAGAATCTATCATACATACTTATAAGTCTAACATTCGTCCTTGCTTTCAATATTGTTGCCACATCTGGTCTGGTTTTCCTGATATATATTTAGAGAATCTTGATAAAATTCAAAGAAGAATTTGCAATGCTACTGGTCCTTACCTGGCATACCGACTTCAGTCACTTTCCCACTGCCGTAATGTATCTTCATTGTTTCTTCACTATAAATACTTTCATAGTAAACGTTCTAATTAACTTTCCTCTATGTTGACTGAACTTTATTAATTTAAGCACAGTAAGATATTGGCAGCAAGATATCATCATTTTACAGTTGAATTGGTTAGATGTAACCATAAGTTTCTTTTCTCGTACTTCTTGCGTGTGGAACTCTCTTCCGGCTTCTTCCAATTGCAAAGTCAATCGTTATTTGCTGTCTTCTTGACTCCTCTTCTTTTATTTTTCTCGCTCCCTAATCATGTTTTTCTTTGCTTTATTTTTTCACATTCAGTAACCCTCTTGTGTCTTAGTGGCTTTATTGCCTTGCTTTTGGTGAAATCATTAAGCTAATACCCGGCGCGTATTCATCATGAATTCAAAATTAATATTATCACTTTTCTTTCTTATTCATTTCAAACTCCTTTCGCTGAGGCTGGGAGTTGTATTAAAATCGATTACAGACAATTGTGACATCAATAGATTATCACAGATGTGTCTAATATTGTTATTAGAAAGGCAATCATATTCAAAATATTTGCTACATTTTCCTCTTGCAACTTGGAACCTGTTATCAATATTTATTTTAAACACTAAATGACTGTTTTGTAACGGTTCTGCTAATTATACATACTAGTACTATGAACAGTAGGAGTAGATAGTTTTGCCTATCATCTACTCCAAACTTATACATCTGCTGTCTCCGCCTAAACTCTGAAATTTTATTTACTATTTATTTTTTTCCTCAGTATATAGGTTTGCCTATCGACCGGTTCAGACACTTCCCTGGTCTTTTGAGTAGAGTTTTATATATTGTTTCTTGTTTAGGATTGGGTTCCCGGTTCCTTCCGAAGTCTTCTCATTCTCTTTCACTTGCAGTAGCCCTCTGCTTCTTTGTGACATTATTGGCTTGCTTAGGGTGAATTGATTAAAAAATAAATTATTATTAATCAACCGCGGATCTGCTGGTAGTGAGACTGTTATCGGCTCGGAAAGAGAAATCAGCATAAAAGAAGGACAACTCTGAATTCACAACCAGTGCGTAACAATTAACTGAGGCGAGGTTTTTTCGACTCACGTAAAAAGATAATCACCCATTCCTTTGTCTACACCAGAAGTAACGAATCTGCACTGTCGCCCAACTCGCAGTAAATCTACTCAATACGCCAATACTCATAGCCTTGGTGCAATAATGTTGTGTCCTCTGAATGGTTTCAACTCTTTTTCCAGTTTCTATTTCCTCCACTCGTTTTTCTAAGATCTTCAGCAACTTTCACAGCGCTCCGATAACGACTGGAACAACGGTCACCTTCGAGTTCTACAAATTCCTTTGTTCACAAGAATTGTCTAGCTTTTCAATTTTTTTCACACCTAGACTAAATCCACTAACAAAAGAAAGGAAAAGCCAGTAATAGTAGTAATAGTAATGGTGGTGGTTATGTTTCAGCAGTCATTTACGTTAGAAAATAGGGGAAGAGACATTGAGCGTACTATAGAAGTTTTGCTCTGATATTCATTATTATTATTTGATTTCCTTTGATTTCCGGTGTGTACACATGCCTTTCCATGTCCCGCCCAGAGACCTAAGGTTAGAAATGGCATCATGACATTTTCCACTGACCAATTACAAAAAAAAAAATACAAAAAAAAACAAACATATTTTACCTAGATAAAGTCCTTCTTATGGTGTGGGCTGTACTCGTGAGAACACTTTTTTATTTCTTTAAGGTATGGACTTCCAGGAATCCTTTCAAATAGTCTACTGGAATCTTTTCCAATTAATCCGAGGGATCCAACTACAACAGGGATTGTTAATGTTCCCATGTGCCACATTTTTGAGATTTCAGTTTCAATTATTATTATTATTATTATTATTATTATTATTATTATTATTATTATTATTATTATTATTATTATTATATTTGCATTGTGCAATACGATTTCCCCACTCCCAGATTTTTGCATTAGAAATTAAAAACATATGAGGTGCAGTACAAACAAAGAAAAATAATGTGATCGCTGTATAGAAAGAAATCTATACAAGATGAGTACCTACATAGTTGTTGGCTCATTTTATATAAGTCCTAAAGCCCCAATATCAGCAAGTTATTATTATTATTATTATTATTATTTGCTTTTGTTTAGTAAGAGTTGTACCCACAGTCTCAATCAGACTTCGAGAGACAAGTGTTTTGCATCTGAAGATACAAACAGATGAGGTGCCATGCAATCAGAAAAAATGAAGATTACATCACGCCTGCAGATAATCACACACACACACACACACATACACACACACACACACACACACAAAACCATTTGAGTTATTTAGCTAGAAAGAGTACACGTTAAAATTGTTTTGTGTCAGCCCCACTATATATTCCCAACTGAGCAATGTTGAGAGGAAAAAGATCATTCAGGCCTTCAGTAGTGGTACTAACATTTATATTCTGGCTTCCATCTTCAACAACCATTCAAGAACCATCAAGAGAACAGTGAATAGTTTTTCAAAAGAGATGAATCTATGTGGAATCATTGTTGCCTACGTCCTGAAGGAACATGGTTTTTAAGAATAGGTTAAATAGCTTTGGGTGGAAAACAGTCTAAGAGATGGAAAACTCTGAATTTGAACCATAGAGAAGTCAACTGGAAAGCACTCCATCATCTGAAAAATCAGTGGGGGACCATGATCGAGTACGTTCTGAAGGAACAGGGCATTAAAAAGACAATAATGTAAGAAAGGGAGATTCATTGTTTTTCCGTTATGCTTGGGTGAATTTTTTTCAATTTAACCGATTCTTTCATAGTTGAATTATACAATGATTATCTTTTGCCCTGTTTCTATAACAATGATTCCGTTAGAATATATATTTATGTTGCAGTTGGAATTATTCACGACAGAAGCAATAACAAACAACACTGTGACCCCTTTGGTCAGTAAATAATGCGTGAAATGGTAGAACTCAGTGTGCTCTTTTGTTTTGAGGTGTCAACTTGTCAAGGAGGGAAAACTAAACTCAAAACCAGCTTTCAGATAAATGAACTCCGCGAAGTTATCTTGCTCAAGACACACCACTGCTGCTATAGATGCAGTCCATTCGGTGGCCCTACGACCCTTGTGGATTACAGGAGTCGATTCGCTTAAATCATACATAAAATAAATAAATTAGCATTTTTAATTTTATTTTTTTATATTCTTATGCGTGTGAATAATTACAAATCATATCTAAAGAAAATATATCTAAATATGCAACCACCTGTTCGTTTCAAAAGCCTTTTGGCCGAGATGTGTCTTATTATCTTTCAGTTGCGTCTCTGTTCTTGGACAGAATGCGCCCAGGGGCTTCTCTGTTAAAGGACGGGGGGGGGGGCAACTGAGAAAATCATACTGAAGAGGTGCCCCGCCCTGGGGAACAGCTGTCGGAGGCCGCGCTCTCCCATTGCACAAGAGGGAGGGTTCGGTGCACGCACCGAGGCCAGCGCAACCGACGGTTGCGGAGGCTGGGGGAATTTTTGTCCCTTGCCCGAGTGTAAGCGCTCGGGTCCCCACTTTAAAAAGACTTTGTGTCACATCTCATTCCAGTGGGGGAATGAGTAAATACCATCAAAAGTGAATCATCGAGTGAGGATTGAACTGACAACCAGTAATCTACAAACATATCAGTATCTAAACATTTTTGGTAAGATAGATAGCTAGATAGATAGATAGATAGATACATAGATAGATAGATGTTGAAGATTTCAATTTCATGAATACATGTATTAATTCATTTGAGCATAGATAAAGAGAAAGACAGATTTTAAGTTTTGTATTTCATGAACACATACATAAATACATTTGAACGATTTTTTTTTATTTCATAACAGGTGATTCTCTTTTTAAGCTTTAAAGAAGGAAGCGATTCATTAGTGCCATTAAGTACAGAAGTATAGAAACATCTCGATTGAACTGGAAGCCTCGTAGAAGGATACATGAGGGTACATTTTACCTTTATTTTCTTTACACAACAGTGATGAACAAATAAATTATCTCATATCAGAATGTAAATACCAGAAAATACAAACGACCTGACAATATTTATTTCATATGTGATGGACATGTACAAATGTTTTATTGACCATTTTCTAAATAAAGCCATAAACATTTTTATTGCGAACGCTACGATGATGCTGAGGGTGATACAATTATTATTATTATTAGTAGTAGTAGTAGTAGTAGTAGTAGTAGTAGTAGTAGTATCATTATTATTATTATTATTGTTGTTATTATTATTATTATCTGAAAACATTTCTTGCAAACACTTTTATTAATAAATTTATTTATAAGTAAGGAGATACAAATGAAAAGATTTGAAATTGACAACTTTTTCCATTTCTCTGAAAGAGAATTTAAACACTTCTATCTTCCCTTCTTTCTTACTTTCTTTTTGAAACCGAATAGCGTCTATATGCCAGTTCCGTGTTTTTACGCGGTCAAAACTGAATAGTCAATTATTTGTGAGGTACTGGCAGGGCGTAACTGTTGTGCGAACTAAGGAACGAACTAACTAACGAATGGAGAGACAAGCAGAATTATAATAGAGATTATTAATTGTAGACTGTGTGGAAATAAAAATGATACGGCCAACAATCTAATGAGAGAATGTAGCAAATTTTCCAAGAAAGAAGAAAGAATAGGTATGGTTGTTTGAAGAAGGTGATCCACAGTGGGGGAGGGGCAGTGCAAGCGATTGCATTTTAACAACAGACTAATGTTATAAAGACAAACTTACATCTGTGTTAGAGAACGAAATACATAAAAAAAATCTTGTATTTTGAGATACAAATGGATCTCACAATCCAAAATGGAAGACCGTATCTGGTTGTAGTATCTCTCTGAATTTCTGGAATGAGGATTTTTCATTATTTACATGCAGACTATTTTTATCACAACTAACGTTTCAGCCCTTGTTTCCTCCAGTCTTTCAGTTGTACGGCGATCCGAATAACCTACAAGGAATTCCGAACTGAACCCTTTATTTAATCTCCGGGGGAAGACTCTTGCTTCCATTGCCTATACTTAGGCAGTTTAGAATTTCCTATAGATTATCATGATTGGCATACACCTGATGAATGCCAAAGGGCACAACGGCCGAAAGGTTGTAATAACAACAACATAAACGAGGAGAGTAGTCCACATGTAACTATTGGTAGTAGTAAACAAGAGGTAAACGGGTCCGTCGATAATTCTCTTCTGTTAGAACTCAAATAGAAAAAATAGATAAATATCTCAACCTTACAAAACAAAACTGACTGAGTTGTAAAACATGAAAGTGACAGTCATGCCAGTTGTTAGCGGAGCACTGGGAACAGTCTCGAAGAGCCTGGAGAAAAAAATCAAGAAATCAACGGGAAATTTGGGTTCGCATTATTAAAAAGAGCTAGAATATGGAAGAGAGTGCTGGAGTAATAAAGAGAACTGCTGTCACTTGACCTTCAATGTAAGCTGGCACTTATTATTGATGTAAACACTCAGTGAATGAATAGATGAATAATAATAATAATAATCTCTAATCTCCAGTTAAAACTCCTCCCTCGTATTTTGAACTGAAATAAATGTTTATCTCTTCTTTCCTGTTTCTTCTAAGGTTTACTTCAACTCTATAATTCTAACGTCTCCACCTGAACTCTGAAATTTCATTTCATATTTCTTTCCTCAGTAAGAGTAGATAGGTTTGCCTATCGTCTAGTTCAGACTCCACCCCAGTCTTTTGAACAGGTGTATGGGTTTATCCCTTGTTTCCTGTTTTAGGTTGGGTTTCCGGTTCCTTCTAAAGTCATTTCCATTCTCTTTCACTCTCAGTAGCCCCTTGCAGCTTAGTGTGATTATCGCCTTGCTTTGAGTGAACTGATTAAAAAATGTCTTCCTATGTCCTTAAAGGATGTTGTAGGCAAGGCCAGTTGGGAATCACATTTATATATATATATATATATATATATATATATATATATATATATATGTAGTATTGAATGTTAAAGACAACATAGTCTTGCATATTTTCTTTTGAATTTTCTCATATTCTCTAATGAGACTTTTTATTTGAAAATGATTTCGAAATATGTATTGTCCATACGATGATCTAGCGCTTTCGAACATCATTGTTCATCTTCAGGGTCATATTTTTAGTCAAATTTTTTTTAAACAAACATTTGCCAATTATCTTGTAGCGTAATCATGTTGCTATTTTTTTACAAACTAAATAAACGTTAAAATCCTTTTAAATTCAAAAAATAGCAACATGATTACAAGACTATGTTGTCTTTAACATTCAGTACTACATGTTTAAAAGAAAAGTTGCTGCCAAATTACACACACACACACACATATATATATATAATATATATATATATATATATATATATATATATATATATATATATATATATATATATATATATATATGAACACGTACAATCGAGACCGTCTTAGCGGACTGGGTTACTCAAACTGATGGTATTTCTGCGTGGGCAATACCTGCAAGGTCAAGCGCTTGCTTTTTTCTAAAATCTGTATCATATCGCACTAAATTTAATTGTAATTTATGTGTCTGGATACTCTTATCCGACTGGATGTCACGATGGTTATATTAGATTTCATATATGTGTACCCCAGCATCACTTTGTTAACGTGTTGCACTCACCCAATAATAATAATAATAATAATAATAATAATAATAATATCTACAATCAATCTAAAAAGACATTCAATTGTAAATATTAAGCAATTAGGAAAATCACCGAAAACGTTTGTTTGTTGATTATTAGTTATCTACAAACACGTGTTACAGATTTAACGTGTGAGTGTTTTTTTATTATAATTTGATAAACTTAAAAGTTATGTTTCTCTATAAACGCTCTCTATCCACTATCTACTCTGTGTGTGTGTGTGTGTGTGTGTGTGTGTGTGTGTGTGTGTGTGTGTGTGTGTGTGTGTGTGTGTGTGGTCAGCAGATCATTGTTCAAACATATATTATTAAATATAACAGACAATATTGTCTGTTATATTTAACAATATATGTTTGAAGATAGATAGATAGATAGATAGATAGATAGATAGATAGATAGATAGATAGATATCTTTTGACGTGTGGAGCGAAAAAAGTTCGTCTAAGAAACTCTGGATTGGTGGTTCTTGACTAAATCAATCAACTAAGTGACAAATTTTATATTTTATCCTATATTTCTTAAAAATTACTGGAATTATTTTTTTATTCGACATTTTTATTAGTTCAAATATTATGTGGAGTGGATACCCGTATTTGAAATTATTTTAAATAGCGTGTATTGCATCTATCAGCTTGCACACTCCAGAAATCTTAATAAGGAAAATTAACTCTCCGCCCCACTTTGTAGGAGAAACCAGCGTTTGATCCGGCGTGTCTTATACCGTTCGGTCACAGAGACTGAGCAGCCCAATAAAGTTCTATTTTCCCTTTTTAAGAACCTTACTGGGTAGTTCGCTCTATCTCTCTTCGAACTGTCTAAGGTGCGCAAGATTAAACGGTGCTTTCTACAGAGAGGATCGCAAGTTCGAACTCCGCCGGAGAATACTTTTTTATTAAGATTTCTCGAGTGCGCAGACTGATACATGTAAGGCATACGTCCATTTCAAATACAAGCATCCAATAAAAATAATTGAAGTTATATATATATATAAAAAAAAAAACAGCCACCAATATGAAGCTGCTGAGTGGTGCCATTGATTGAAAGGTTTCAGCGGATCTAATGACATCCGTAAATTTTCCAATACACATCGCACAGACAGACAAGCGTCCCGACATCGTGTTATGGTCCAACTCAAAAAAGACTGTCTTCCTAATAGAGTTAACAGTCCCCTGGGAAGAGAACAGGGTGGAGGCGCACGAACTAAAGAAAAACCGATACTCGTCACTGCGTGCCGAATGTGTGGAAAATGGTTGGACGTGTCATGTGATGCCTATTGAGATTGGGTGTCGTGGGTTTCAGGGACATTCGGTCATTTCCTTCTTTTCAAAAATAGGCATCACTGGCCGTTGGTTGAAGAGCGTTTCGCATAACATTCAAAAAACAGTTCAGCATGCGTCAGGTTGGATTTCGTCGAGATCAAAACAAGCAAACAAAACGCGCGCAACATCACGACCTAATATGCGCGAGTAAAATATTTGCGTGGTCGTCTATAACGATTTTTACGTGCGCGCCAATAACGGCAAACGCGTTCAGGAACTTTCATTACGGATAGAAGCTGCAACGAGGAACAATCGTTTATTTATTTCATTACAAGAATTTACAAATAGGAACGATCAATTAGCTTATCTTCATACCCTGCCTGGTGGCAAACGCTGCTGGTGGCGCCAGGGGTGGCGGACCCGCCATAGCCACCGAAACCGTGATATTACACCAGGTCGGCGGCTGATGAAGACAGGGTATCGCACGTGTTAATATACGTTGTATGTTAATATATATATATATATATATATATATATATATATATATATATATATATATATATATTCCTACTACGACCAAAAAGGCATTTTAAATAGAACTGTGATGTTTGCTCATTCGGTCAGATTTTGGACAAAAATTGTTTACGCCAAAAAGGCCGGTCGCCCAATATATTACTGAAGACTGATATATTTAAGTCGAGCAAATTTATATCTGTGAAACTCGGTGTTGGGAGAAAAGTGCTTGAACTTCTTACACACAATTTTATACACACACATACGCACACGCATACATACATACATACATACATACACACGCATACATAGATACATGTTGGGCGTTTTCAATGAAAGATGCTTGAATGGTTGCTGCATTAATGAAACTATATATATATATATATATATATATATATATATATATATATATATATATATATATATATATATATATCATCCTTCTGATTGTAAGTATATTCAAAAGTACTTGACTGAAAAAGTTATGACCGATGAACACCAAATTATAGCTTTCATGCCCCTATCAGATTTACGACCGTATGACTGGACATCGTTATTCTTACTCAGCCATACATATTCTCTCGTCCTCAATGGACATGGCCTATTGCCTCTTCGAATTATTATTATGATGATGATGATGATGAAAAGACAGTCAACTACTCCCATAATAACAACTGCTATGACTGCGATATTAATAATGATCATTTTTAGGTGGATACTTATAATAGACATATTGTTCTATTTTTTTTCGCTTCCATATCTAGCCAATGCCTCATTTAACTAAACCGTCGTCCGAGAAGAGGGATTCTGGTTACAAAATAAACTAAGTTATTTTATTTTTCATTCAAGCATGACATCATGCGGTTACGATACATTAGCGAATTTTGTAGATGGGTAAACACAGAGAGAATTTTAAAGTCATTGCTGATCAACGGCTTTCGCTTCAATGGACTAGCGTTTTATTCTTTACATTTTTGTAAAAATTAATAACTTTGTTTTTTTTAATTTAATAATCGATTATTACTTTTTATTTGTAATCAATGATTTTTAATCATTGTTTCTGTGTTCATATTTTGAAACTGTTGACGACGCTTGCTTAATATTCAAAAGCTAAATCTCATCCTCTTGGTTTTGGTTACAAGGCTTGAATATATTAATTTGTTTAATCCTATTCGAGACGCTCATCTCTGTCAGAAGCTGAATGCTACAAAATAAGGAATGGTGAGGATGTTAAATCAGATACTAAAAGCAGATATTCATGTTTTTAATTTCTGATTCTATCATTTTTATTTGATCCTCTGATTAAATTAACATTTAAGAATCACTATAAACTTTTTCGTTTTGATTTCAAATACATATAATGATTATTATTCTGTGTCCTGACGAGTAAAGAATCACGAAACTCTGAGTCGACCTCCGATTAGTATTGGTAATTTTAATTACTTCTAATACAATAGATAGATAGATAGATAGATAGATAGATAGATAGATAGATAGATAGATAGATAGATAGATTCTTCAATCGAATGTAGAAATCCGAAATATTTTCTTTCAGATTACTGACAACTAAGGCTAGATAGACAAGTCTATTTGCTAATTAACCTATCACTGTAGGGGAGAAGAGCGGGAATTATACCTTTCCCAATGTCATTAGTACAAGAGTGAATATAATAGACTAGGCTGGAACTTAAACTCGTCTTTTCGAGTCCATATTTCGTGCTGGATAGCCATTACAGTATTACCATATCCAGATAAACTTCAACTCCAAATACCAAGGAAAGTGGGAGAGGTCTGCCTGCCTTAAAATTAAACGTTCTAGATTTTATCTAGGCTCTAATACTGATCAATAACATCAATGTTTGGTCATACGTAACAATCTTAGCCACGTAGAAAATCAAGTTAATAGCACTGATAAAATACAGTTTCATAGTCCGTACACAAAAGACGGGAGAGAAAAAGTTTTAAAATAACTGATGTTTTTTTAATAACTAAACCATCTAAATTGTTTTTGAGTAGTCTTAAAATTTATTAACAGATGTAGTAAAATACAAGAAATAAAGACAAACAAGTGTGCTGGGATTAATTTCTCTGCAGAATTAAAAAGATTTCCTGACTGCAGGATTTCTATGGAAAAGTAATTATCAAAATTCTTCTCGTTAATCTAATCCAATAATTATCTCCCCTGAAGTTAATCACTGCAAGAAAAGAAATCAGAGTAAATATCAGAAAAAAGATCCTCTAAAAATAATATGGAGTAATGATATTTCTGGTTTAAATGAGAATAAAATTTGGCCATAGGATACATTTCAAGACAGAAAAAAATTTTAAGGAGAAAACAAAACTACGAAAATTGACAAAACTATCCTTATCGATTTTATTCAAGATAACTTTGTTAAATGAAATATATATATATATATATATATATATATATATATATATATATATATGCGTGTGTGTGTGTGTGTGTTTGTGTGTATAATTAAATTCAACCAACAAAATTTGTCTATTTAACTTTTTACTATATTTTTCAAATTTCAAATAAGATGTTGTACATTTGTATAAACTGTGCAAAGTTCATGATTTTTGTTCAAGTACTTTCGACTGTCTCAGTCACTTTAAAGAAATATGTGGTATCCATGTGGTTGTTTTGATGAATACTTTCTGAGTAAATATACATTATATATATATATATATATATATATATATATATATATATATATATATATATATAGCAATGATAAAATATGGTAATCACTCTCTGCCTTTTCCCACTCACTAAATAAAATAGCAATATCTCTTGAGTTTAACCCGAAATATTTTTTCCATTTCACTTGTGATTTGTTTGTAGGTCTGGAAGATTAAGAGCTGTTGTTTTTAGAGATCTCATGAACTAAAAATTATTACAAATGGGATTTTAAGTGTTTGATATTCTTTAATTAATAATATATATATATATATATATATATATATATATATATATGTGTGTGTGTGTGTGTGTGTGTGTGTGTGTGTGTGTGTGTGTGTTTTAAGACATTTTTTATGTTCATACGTTCTTTTTTATAGATACAAATGTCTTAAAATATTTGTCGACCATTGTCCATTTCATAATATATATATATATATATATATATATATATATATACATATATATATATATATATATATATATATATATATATGCATTACATATGTATTCACACAGAATATAAGACAACGGCTTCACTGAACAAATCAATCAATACGAATCTGTAAAATTCCAGAAAGCGAGAACCAATTATGAATTCAGAACGTGTAATTAGGACAAATCGAAACTTTTATTTATAAGCGAGATCCATCAACCTTAATACTGTATTTGTAAATATAAATATATATTGTAAATCAGATGTGCTTTCCATTAACGACTTGTGTATCAGGAAATTATAAGCCCGAATACATCCGTTAATTCGATTTAAAATATTCAAAACTGTTGTTAAACCGGAGAATTATGATTGGGAAAATATTGTAATGAAAAGGGAATGCAATTTGCAATGCACAAATAGGATTAACCAATAGATGTGCAAACAAAAATGAATATGTTAATTATCGCTTTTTATAACTCACAATAAACAATTCAATGCAAATTGAGCATTACTTTTGAAATGTATCTTCAATTTTTTTACCCAATTGGCTTTCTTGATAGATTGTATTTTCCTTTCGTGTATGAAGTAAATGTGGAACTTTCCAATCACGTAGTGGGTTATTTCTTAAAGTTTCAGAATTATGGAATTGTGTTAAATATTTGCATATTTATACAATGATAATTTCAAAGAATAATATTCATTGATATTTATTAATACCTTTAATAAAACACAATGAGAAAATCATGTAGTGGTTTATAGTATCTAAAAATAAATTATTTAAATTAATTAAAACATAATTAATGATCAAACATCTTTTGTTTGATCATGATGTTCTACACAAAAAATAGTGTATTAATTATAATTTATATGGCTTTTCATTTCGGCATTATTCTATAAAAATGTAATTTTCCTTCATTTTATACGACTTTTAAATCAAATAACTGGATAGATAAAGATAGGAAGAACGGTAGATGGAAACAGCACGTACATATAAATCAAGAGTGCATGTCTGATAATTTTTAGGTAAGAAAATGACGGTCAGTATGCACCAGTGTTTTATCTACAAACACACTACGTTCAATATATATATATATATATATATATATATATATATATATATATATATATATATACTTGATCAGAAAATCTCACAGAAACCTGAATTAACAGTCACCATGCAGAATTTATTCCTGTCGATATATATATATATATATATATATATATATATATATATATATATATATATATATATATATATATATATATATGAATGTAAATAGATATATATAGATACATAGATAGAAGCACAATGAATATACAATTAAAATTTGAATTGTAAAAGGTAGCTTCAAAACTTAAGTAATCGTCAGATGATCTGATGTTGATGGTCACTTAAATCATATATATATATATATATATATATATATATATATATATATATATATATATATACACGCTAATACTCCCTCACGAGTGGACTGGATGATTGCTAGACGGTCCGTCTACGCAACTCTTTTGTCGGGATGTTGAAGGTAACACAAATCATCTTAGTGACAACCTGCTATATATATATATATATATATATATATATATATATATATATATATATATATATATATATATATATATATATATATATATAAAGAGGGAGACTTGTATTTATACAAATATGTATATATATATATATATATATATATATGTATGTATGCAAGTAAACACTTTTGTGCAAAAATCTATAGGTCTTGACTATAATTTTGAAATGACTACACTCGTAATTTAACCTACATGGATTTAATGGAAACGTACACAGAGGTGTCAGTCAATTCGTTGAATGTTGAATATAAAGCTTTTATTTTACAAAACAGATATTTATATCGAACATAATCGCTTTTCTTGTCAATGAATTTTGTGATGATTATTAATCACCTGGATACACTGAAAATTTCAGATCCAAATCCATGATCAACACATGATACAGATACATATATATATATGTGT
>OZ038478.1:61893896-61898896 GCA_964036315.1 Acanthosepion esculentum
AGTACAAAGAAGTAGTATCCACTTAATGCTGAATACAGTTTATTACAACCTTCGCCACATATAAAACCTCGTACTTCCTAGATTAAAGCCCAATTTCTTTTATTTTTATATTATTTTTTTAGGGTTGGTTCAGTTAATCAAAAGGTAAAGGATACAATAAACATTTATTCGAAAAATAATATATGGCTATTACTGGAAACAAAGAATGAACTTCTAACGAAATTTCAACTCATAACTTTAGGAGCCCCCTCCCCGTGAAATGGATAGCACCTTATCAATTAGGCTACCAAATCTAATCAACAGTGGCCAATCGGATTTAGTCCCATAGCTCTTCTCTTTCTTATCCAATTTTACTCCCATGCCATATTGTTTATTTAGATTTCATAAGAGTAGCTGGAGATGTTGACGTAATAATTGTCCAAATTAATTAGATGCAATATAATTGTATTTAGTAAAGTTTGACCAGTTTTTCTTTGATCTTAGATTTGTTACATCTTATTGCAACACTCAAGGTGATGCGATAAAAAACAGCAGAAATTAATAATAATGTTGCATCCATTCTCAAAAATTGTATCTTCCAAAGAATGTCGAAATGAAATATAAATATAATTTACAAACCTATAGGCGTGTTTTAAAAAATGTAATCATAGATAGATAGATAAAGAAGGAAAGAGCGATAGAGAAAAAGAGAGAGAGATGTGTGTGTGTGTGTGTGTGTGTGTAAAATGGTACACACCTGTTCATATGTGTAAGTATATAAAAAAGTGAATAATCAGTTTTTGATAAGCGAAAAAATGTAGTTCACTAAATTTCAAATTTATACGTTGACAAATGTTTGCGTTATATCTTTAATTTCAAATATTTAAGGTCATTGATTTATGAAAAGTTTAGTTTTTAAAATATTAAAAATAATTTTTAAATGCTACCTTTCAAAAATCGCCAATAATTATTTAAACTAATAATTAATTTACGAGTGCTAACAAGATTTTCAAAATAGAATTCTCCTTTTTACTTCATTTTGAAGAAATTAGTGTGATGTTAAAAACTGGGGAAAATTTGATTTTCCTATATATCGTATCGTATAAATTCCATGTTGTTTTTTCTTATTTTGATATCAGTGTCATATAAGTGTCGCTCAAAGCAATAATAATTGTAAAAGGTTGGTCACACCTGTTGCCGAATTTAAGGGGAACCAGCACAGTGTGTTCGCTTTTCGCTAATAGAAATCCTCTCCTGATAAAATGATTTTCAATTTGAATCTATTTATCACCTTGTGGGATTCTCCAGGTAAAGATTTATCTTACGATGCATCAATTGATGTATTGTCGTATTGTCTTGCATTTTCCTAACAAAACATTTACTAAATCGATATTTAAATTAATTATTAACCTATTTATACACGATCACAAGTCCCGTTAGGGTCCCCAGGGGCACTAAATGTACTGCATCTGTAGCAGCAGTTGTGTGTCTTGGACAAGATAACTTGACAAAGCTCAACTCTCTCCAGGCTGGTTTATAGTGTTTTCCTTCTCCTAGACTGATTACCAACCACGGCTAGAGGACCCAGTCTGTCCTGCTATTTAACCTATAGGTGGATGGATTCTTACCTTTCCCAAGTGTAATTGCGTGCAAGTGAATGCAACGAACTCAACTGGAATTCGCACTCGACTCTGCGATTTCTCATTCCGAACAGCTATCCATTACACCAACAACCGCGCAATCCACATGTATACACGAAGCCCTGATAAATGACCTGGTCTTAATCAACTCCAGCCAACAAGCTTAATACATTAAAAGAATTTTGAAGAGTTGGAACTAATTGTTTATTCATTATTTTTTATATACTTACACACTTGTCTCATCATCTTCACATATCTAGCTGAGTGCCATTTGTAAATTGATACAGACAATAAAATTAGAACTGAAAGATTCATTTGAATGACTGACTTTATTGCTTAAATTTTTCATAATTATCTATTATCGTAAAGTTTCAATCACCTAACTTGCCGACAATCATCAGGAGTTATGTTCCGTAATCTTCTAGATATTTGAACTCTTTTTATTTTTATTATTTTTGTATTGTTTCACCTCACTAATTTCTTCCTTTTACTGACAACTTTTTTGGCACGTAACTGTTTAACCTTACAAAAGGTGTACTGATTAATGTTATACCTGAAATATCAATTTATGTGTTTTGTATTCGCAGGTAAGGATTTTCTAACGTTATAAAAAGAGTGTTAAATTAATCATTAAGCACCAAAGAATCAACTAGATAATTGTGTAGACTCGTGTGTATAACATGGTCTTTATTATAACCAAATAGGAATTAATTACACAAGTGGTTCCATCTGAGTGTCACACCTTTAATCCGGTACAATATTTTAAAATAGTGTATTAACAATGTGTTTAGGGATTTTTCCAATACAACCTGATTAATATGCCCTGTTAAAAGTTAAAGTTGTTTAAAATGTAAAAATCTAAGAAATATATTTGTATAGAGTTTGTCACTAGATCCTATTTAAAACTTTAAAAATTTTACTTAAACAAATAAAAAGCACACGTTAAAAATTTTTTAAATAATTATTTATTAAATCATTTACGTAAATTAAAATAATATATATATATATGCATATCAAAATTATATGATCATAAAATTAGATATATATGTTAAAAATACTAGTATGATGAATGTCAAAATATAGTAATTCTTTAATTGAAATTATTTTTGCAAAAGAAAAGTTATAATTTACAGGAGCCATTTCTCGTTGTATCATTCAATAGTATATGTGATCCTGTAAGAATTCCTCATGCTCTAAGTTAAAAGCGGGTAACTTCCATTCAGTCTATATAGTTCACAGCATAAAACTTCAGCAATAAAATGTATGGCTGCTACAAGAATGAAAGTGATCATTTTGGATGAGTGAATGGTGGGAACCATAACCATCCAAATCCTTAGCAGTATGAGGTGTAATTATTTTTTATATTAATAATGTTATATAAAACAATTTGATTTTTTCCTCCCAACAAGTAAAATCTTCTAAGTTTGGTTGTTTTTAATCAAGAATTCGTTCTGTTTAAGATTAGGTTGGTTGATTTTACACATCAACTACTTTTGGGTTATTTAATATCGGATTTTTGCATAGGGCACTCAGTAAGGAACAAACGCAATTATTCAAAGGGCTCTCACTACAACTGGAATTGTTGATGTTCTCATGTGCCACATTTTTGAGTTTTCGATTTCAAGGTCCTTGTATTTTGATACTTTTTTTAAAGATCTCCAGGGATACATTTACAGTCTGCAGGGACTGCCATGTTAACAAGCAGGCATATTTTGTTATTACAGTCTCTGATCACGATGTCTAGGTGATGAGCTTTGATTGTTCTGTCTGTGCGTATTTTATAGTCCCATAAAATTGTTACAGGTCCTATGTCTGTAACGGGGCCTGGGTAGTGCTTATATCAATTTCTTGCAGTTTCCTTTGCTTAAAGTTGCAGATATTCCAGTGCTAATATTGCCGAGTTATATTTAGTGGGTGCTAACACTATGCACCCTGATGCAACATGGTCAGCTATTTCTGGATATTTATTATTATTATTATTATTATTATTATTATTATTATCTATCTCATTAATATATCTATCTATCTATCTCTCTCTCTCTCTCTCTCTCTATATATATATATATATATATATATATATATATATATATATATATATATATATACATTTAAATATATATATATGCACTTACTTGCTGCTTAGGATTGAGTGGCTATACAACCTTTCACATCAGTTGTACGTAGTAGATTTAATTTAATTTTAAAATTCTTCTTAATAATCCAGCACGTTTTTCAGCGTTCTTTTTTATTGTAGTCATACAATCGTCAAAATGGTTTAGATTTTTCTCGATTTTCATTTATATCTTTATTATTATTATTATTATTATTATTATTATTATTATTATTATTATTATTGTGTTTTGCCTTTAATTTTATACTACAATATAGATGCTTACTGTGTTGCGTAAGTAAAGGCAAAAAGTGAAGTTCATGTGTCCATGCAGGAAAGATAACGGTTAACCCTAGACTTGAAGAATTTCAGATTGTGGTGATTGAGGAACCATTCTACCTGGAGTATGTTTCACAAAGCAGAAGTTCTTGCGCTTTGTAGAACGAGATTCAATCAGAGATTTCAAGAGACAAGTTTTGTATCAGAAGATGCTAAGAGATAAGGTGCCATGCCATCAGAGAGAGAAAATATAATTGTGGTCACTGCATGGGGAAAAATCTACGCAAAGACGTGAGAACTATTATTATTATTAATAATAATAATATTATTATTATCATCATAATCATCATCATCAGTAGTAGTAGTAGTAGTAGTAGTAGTAGTAGTAGTGGAAAATGTCCCTGAATTTATTGATAATACGAGAATCATAAGGATTCCCACCGTTAGAAAATACCTTAAAAACGAAAGTGACATGTGTCTCAAACAAAAAAATACAAGATACAATTACACATTTACATTAAGCTTTCTGTGTATTTGATACATGTGTGTCAGTGTAAAAATGTGAACATTCTCAAAAGAAAATGACTAGTGGCTCTGAAACAGTAATGTCATACAAAACGCCAGGACAACGATTGAAGCATGGGCAAAAGGAAATAAATGTCAACTTGATCCACAGCAGGGAGTTTGTTGGTCGTGTCCGGCTCAGGATGACACCCGGTGTCTCAACACATGTTCAGTGGAAGTGGATCATTGATTCTCTAACAGCAATTCGTTCATTCCATCGCTAGGAGAAATACAACATTAAAAAATGCGAATCACAAACGTGACGCTATTTAAAAGTATGTACTTATTTATATATATATATATATATATATATGTGTGTGTGTGTGTGTGTGTGTGTGTGTGTGTATATATATGTATATACATATATATATATATATATATATATATAATATATATGTGTGCGTGCGTGCGTGCGTGCGTGCGTGCGT
>OZ038478.1:61908896-61918896 GCA_964036315.1 Acanthosepion esculentum
TTTTTATATATCAAGAACAATTTTTAAAGTAAAGAAGTATGACAAAGTGGAAAAAGTTTTCGTATGACGCGGTTCGGACTTCATCGGATTAAATTGATGTTTACGTTGATGCGACAACACGTGGGCACGTGTATATATATATATATATATATATTTAATAAATAATAAAAATCAAAATTATATCATATGGGAATAGCCTATTTCGGCAGACATACATATCGGTCGTCTGTCATCGACCCCGGTATGGACTGAGTTCGTGTCTATACAGTTATTTGGGGGGGGGGGTAGGGGGGGTCAGGAATCAACCTATCGAAAAACTAATACAGAATTTATCTATTTCAATGTTTCAGTCTGACGAAAGGCCCGAGACAGAAGTCAGGGGAGGATGGAAGTTATTTGTCTTAAAGGGAAGACGTATTTATATATATATATATATATATATATATATATATATATATATATGTATGTATGTATATACATATTGTCATCTTTGATAATGGCTTATGTAAGCCGAAAGCTTAGATTGGATTAAAAAAAATATGTATCAATATTGTAATTTTCTTTCATTGTTTAATGATAATGTTATTAAGCTTATCAGACTATATGAAAAAAACTTACATAAAATATATAGACAACACTTATCTATATTATTTAATGAAACATGTATGAATATATATATATATATATATACATATATATATATATATATATATATATATATATATATATACATATATATATATACATTTTTGAATTCGACAGTCCAACAATTTTATTCAAAGACATTTTTGATAAAAAGAACATATATATATATATATATATATATATATATATATATATATATATACATATATATGATGTCACTAATTACTTACATCAGTAAATCCGTAGCCTATATAATGAAAAAAAGCTTTTATTCGAAATAAAAATATTTTTCAACATAATCTGCTTCTTTCTTAATGCACTTAATTCAGTGATGAATATTGATCAGGGCAAGTGCATGAAACTCGTACCCTGCACCGGAACTATGGTATGCCCCCTTCCACAAATCACTGATACGGGGGCTTCCGAACCTATAATATAGACCCCCACTTTTGAAAATAAATGCAGTGTATCTAAATACAAATTAGAGACATATCATAACAGATCATTCCAACTTAAATAAATGAACCATGTTTTGTGGTAATGTTTAACATCAACTTGAGATGTTTCTTCTTAAAAAGTTGAATATTTTTAACACATTCGCCATTATGGATAAAAAAATAATGAATTTTATATAGTGTTTTTTTCGTGGCTTAATATAAACAAAAGAAATTCACGAATTTGGAAAAAAAAAAATGAACCCAGAATGACGTCAAAATTTGAGAAAACTTTTTATCCTTTAAAAGTCAGATTGTGTTTAGTTTAATTTTGTTAATTTGTAACGTATATAAATGTAGGCAGAAAAATGGAAATGTTGATAACATAGCGATGGTCACAAAGCACTGCCCGAGGTCTTTAATCGGGTTTGCACACCCACCCCCAGTCGGTGGGTTTGGAATAGTACTCACCGGTCCTGATATTGATCACCCATATTGACCATTACACTGTGAAAAGATCAGATCAAAATGAATCTAATTAACATGTCGTTCGCGCTACAGACTTACTGATCCACCATCACGCGTATACGTCGGCGTATGTATGCGTGTGTGTCTCTATGCACGTGTGTGTGTGTCTATTCGTGCGTGTGTGTGTGTGTGTGTGTGCATGTGTGCTTTGTTATCTCATGTAAAAATAACATAAATTATTTCGAATTTACACAAATTGTCACGAAATATTTTTATTTTAAATATGTAGTCTTTTGTTGCTAATAATTTCTTTTGTATTTTCAGATTTTTTCAGGTGTAATAAAAAGTTTTATTTCTTCATTTATAAAAAACGAATAAAAAAAGGTAACATAATAAAGAAAGAGGTGGTTGGAGAATTTGACACTCACAGGACAGGAAGAGAGAAAAAAACAAATAAGCTTAGGAAGGATAGCAAAAAGACACCTCACTCAGGACTACAAAAGATAGGAAGTTGTGGAGAGCTGTGATCGCTCACAAACTGAAGGGACAAGGTGCATAGTAGAAGAATTAATAATACCGCTGGACTTTTAAAGATATTTGGGACATTGTACTCTTTGTTTATAATGCTATTACATGCTGTACACCCTGTCACCCAATTTATCACTTTCGTATCGCAACCTTTTTTAAAAAGAATTTAATAACTCTCAGTAAAGTCAGAAGCCAATGCCATTTTGGAGGTTGAATGATTGCCAAATTTTTGGTTCTCAATCAAGTACAATACCGATTGTAACATTGGGCCATATTGTTTATGTTGTGCTATATTATGAAGTAATTTAAAAATATGTAATTAACAAGTATTGGAAATCAAGAAACATCTAGGATTAGTGAGCAACTACAAGATGCGGCAAAAGTAACGCACTTTATTTTCGAGATGAGGTAGATAGAATGACGTGGAGCAATTCAGTGGCCTTCACAATCACCAGGCCTAACACCACTAGACTTTTTCATGTTGGGTGTACTGAAAGATTTTTGTTTACAGGTTCAAACCAAAAACGATTCCTGAATTAAAACAAGCAGTTTCTACTAAATTTTCTTAAATTAATATAGAAATATGGCAAATGGTTTGTAGACGTGTTGCTGATAGGTTTCAGCGTCGTATTGAACGGAAGCATTTTGAACGTGTTAAATAGTTTGTTAATCAAAACAAAACATTTCTTTTATGTGACAATACTTATAAGTTTTCTTAAACTACTTTAATTTATTTTTGTTCAATAAAAGTCAATAAATAAAAAAGAACGTTACTTTTGCCACACTATGAATAACAACTATATATCGTATACATACACACGAGATGTACTATTTATATTACCTCAATGATTAAAGACGAAAATATTGAATAAGATCGACATCCAGTGATTTCTTCAAAGTCTTCATCAAATCCTTGAAGCAGTTAATTTCGTTATTACTTTTATATAGCATACTGTAGATACGGGTTACGAGATAATTTTTAAAAGTAGTCATTATGATAATAGGAATTATATACTTATTGCTGTAGAGAGATCACAAGACACATAGTAAGGGACAAATATATAAAGCTAAGATAGATAGATAGATAGATAGATAGATAGATAGATAACCAACACAGATATACAGACAGATAGATAGATATGAAGTGACTGAGATAGATAGATAGATAGATAGATAGATAGATAGATAGATAGATAGATAGATAGATAGATAGATAGATAGCCAAGAATAAGCTATAAAGCAGAAAGTGTTTTTTTAATCGGTAGGTTTATTAACAACAATGTTGAAAAGAAATCGGTTAATTGTTAATTATCAGTTAATTAATTACGAGGGTATCTGTTATCTGACGCATGCATGTACGTTGTATTTTGTTTGGTTTACACTAAATTGCTTGGTGTAATGTGGTTGAATTACAATGTTTGTTTTTTCTTATTCTTTGTGATGACAGTTATTTACATAAATATATAGATAGATTGAAATATATATAAATAGACTGAGATAGATATGAGTGAGTGTATGTGCGTTTGTGTGTGTATGCAATTAAATTTATATGTACGTTGATCTTTTCACTGCCTGTATATGTTTAACTTCAGATATATATATATATATATATATATATATATATATATATATATGTATGTATGTATATATATATATATATATATGTATATATATATATATATATATATATATATATATATGTATATATATATATATATATATATATATATATATATATATACATATATATATATACATATATATATATATATAGGTGTGTGTGTTTTCCATGTCTACAGTATGACATGATATTTATGAGGAAATTATATCATATCACTCATACTGTCGACATGCAAAAAATCAAATACTACAGATACTATACATACTTCATAAATAAATGATATATCATATTCTGCCATATATATATATATATATAAATATATATATATATATATATATATATATATATATATATATATATATATATATATATATATATATATATATGATAAAAATATAGTTTTAATGTATGATATAGTTATGGTTTCAAGAGCTCAATACCAGGAATATAGTGTATATATATATACATATATATATATATATATATATATATATATATATATATATATATACATGTATGTATGTATACAAAGTGAACATTTCGACTGTCGCCGCTGGATGTTGACTTTAATGTCCCCTTTTATATTTACATACGCTCTATATCTAATACTGAGCGCTTTAAACTATAAATATAGCATAAATTAAAACTATATTTTATCCTATGTATGTATGTATATCTTAATGTTGGCACTTATCTATGTATGCATTTTCTTAAAAATTATATTCTGGCATAAAAATACATACTAGTCATAATTTCCTCATACATGGAGATGCTGAAAAATTCTGAACCAGATTCACTTCTCAAAATTTGACTGCATGAGCAAGCATCATTTTTTCATTCTCTTAAAAGGACTTATTGTCAAACCGAGAACTTATCAGTACTCTTTCGTAAATAATAACTTTTTCATGTTTCACATTATTTTAATATACAACGTGCTGAAAGTTAACTTTGGTGAACGGCATTAAGTGTGAAAAAGTTTGAAGACAAGATGCCAATGTTAAATTCAGTATAACATTCGTAAAACTTAAAATGTGAAATTTTAACAAATAACTTTTATACAAATGAATTGCAAAACAAATATCAGAACGTTGTGGCAGTTACTACTTATTAGACGAACTAGATAACAAAATATTTTCGAAAACGGTAAAGCCTAATATATTTGCTTGAAATATAGTTTGAAACCGAAACAGACCTTATTCCAATGTACAAACATTATATATGAATAAGTGAGTGCGTGTTGGTTTTCATAATTTTGCAAGTATGAAAATTAGATGACCACACACAAAATGATATTTTAAGAACGTACCGTTGAATATTAAAAAATAATCATGTGTATGAAATAAAATTGATATTATAAAAATTTATTTAAATTTTTCATGACAGATCGATACGAATATAGAGTTTAATATATTGATGATTATGAATAGATTGCAATAGATATGTATAGACTGAGTTATCTATGAATAAACTGAGATAGATAGATAGATAGATAGATAGATAGATAGATAGATAGATATGCTAATGTATATGGCGTAAAATAAATTAAATCAGCATTGGATAAAATTCATGATTACTATGTTTATACCCAGATGACCAGTTAATAAATGCGTTTCTTAACCGCAGACACTATGTCATCCAATTCTTATGTTCGACATAGGTCGTACTGCTAAAAAAACAATGATGAGAATCGTCGGTAAATAAAAGAACGTATTTAATAACATGGCAGTCATTGCGATAGAAATATTGGGGAAAAATAAATCAAACAGGTGACATTACCGGCGAAGACCAGACTGGGAAGCCCTGCGAAGGAGCATGGATGGAAGTATTCCTGTTGTTTAATTGCTTGCATCTGATGCGGACACGGGGGAAACTCGTTGAGAGCTTCACTTTGTTAGAAAGGTAGCGGTCGTAATAACTTGAATGACGAATGGAGGGTCTGATGGTTGGGTGCACTTGGAGCGGCTGGATGTATAGATGGATGGTTACTTGGCCGACCTTCCTCCACACTGCTTGGCCTCTGGCCTCGACTTACGATCGTCTTGATTGTTTAACTTATCTTTTGATTCTCTCTCTCGCTTTCCCTTGCTCTCCCTGTCTATCTCTCTCCCTCTTCTTTCTCTCTGCCTTTTTCTTTCTTTCTTTCTTTCTTTCTTTCTTTTTTTTTATTTGACTGCTGTTTGTTTTGTTTTATGTTACAGTCTAAAAAAAATATTGTCCGATTTTAATTTTGAACCGACCGCTACGCTTAGTAAGTCTCGTGCGACTTGTACGACGTGTTGAACTGTTTCTGCCGTAACGTATAATAAGCTCAAGGTACACAAGTCAGAAGACGCTATTATTTACCACAAGCCAACAACTATCATCTGTGCGCTTCTTGGAATCAACAATAACAGAGGAGAGAATTATCAGCGACACTTTTGGAGGAGGAGACAAGCCAAACAAGAGGAGGGAGAGATAAATGGAAGGAAGGATGAATGAATGGATGGAAGGAGGTAAGGATGGGGGAAGAGTGGAAGATGAAAGTAGAGAGACAGGAGGAGTATTCCAAACTACTAAAAAAGTAACATCAGAACTCCGCAACTATTATAGATTTTACTATTTGCGTCTCTGTCGTAGGTACGATAACAAATGGGAACTCTCCACCGCCTTTAGGCAGTAACAAAGGTTAAAACAGAAAAAAATGCCAAGTTACTTGATAGCCTGCAAAGAAAATATGTATAAAGAACAAAAGAAAATGAGAGAGAATATTTCAGAGAAATAATTAAGTTCTAAAGAGAGGGACCTATTTGGTTAAAAAAAAAGTCAATGCGGAAATAAGAAATGCAAATTAATCATTGGTGGGTAAAAGTGATGATTTTTCCTTTTTTTTTTTTGGTGGGGTGACTTGTTTTTTTTTTTTGTTTTTGTTTATTCTTTTTCTTTTTTTTCTTTTTCTTTCTTTTTCTTTTTCTTTTTTGTACAGTTCGTTTTGTTGGAAATCTCTGCCCAAGCCCAAGTTCGATAGCACAGACAAAAGGAAGAATGAAAGAATAAAATAATAAAATAAAAGAAAAAGTAGAAATATTAGAAAGTTAAAACATTTCCGAAAGTTGCGAAAATATACACAACAGCAACAGACGAACAGATAAAGTCTACAAGAAAAAAAAAGAGGAAGGTCCAGATCATTTTGTAAGTTACTACTGCAGACGATAACATCTTAGAAGGTGGGGGCTTCAGTTACAGGGGGCGGGCATGTAATTTAATCCAACGATCTAGGCCGCAACTACAGCAGGCTGTGCACAACAACGCATGCGTCAACAACATTACGTTTTTACGGATACGTCACTCTATGTATGTATGGGAGCGTGACCGAGTGGTTGGAATGTTTGCTTTCCGACCAGGAAACCCAAATTCGAATTGTCAGGAAGGTGACTTCTTGGTGTTTTCAGGCTGGGGAAGGTGACCCCAGCATATCGCACCTTTAGAAAACAGGCTGACCTAAGCCTTATGGGGAAAATTGTGTAGCTAGAACTGTTCAGAAGCCGTCGATGGTTGTGCTAGCACGAAGTTAAAAGTCATCGTGACCGAGGGTTTGAGTGTGCTGGAGTTGTTCAAACAGCTGTTCTAGCCAGATTGTGCATTCTCTCTGAGACTGTAACAAAAGTACGCTCAGCATAGTTGCAGTATAAACTACAGGTGATCGCTGTGGGTTTTTGACAAACACAAATTTGCCTGAGCAGGCGTCTGCAACAGGGATTAGCTAGCCGCCCTAGCCGATGGGTGTTGTCTAAAAAGATATAACATATATATGTATGTATATATTTTATGGGTGTTTGCGGATACCTGTACTGTGTACAAAACAGGTTTGCTTTTATTTTAAAAAAATATGAGTTTATCATAAAAAAAAAACAAATTTTTAAACGAAATAATTTTTGTTGCTTAAAAATTAATTTAAATTCAAACGCATCTTTGATTTTCGAACAATTTTTCTCACAGTCCTCATCGTTCGAATGTAAAAAAAATCGGTAATATTGTTTATTTCATTTATACCAAAATATTTTTGAGATATAGTATCGTCTCTATTTCATCAATTATTTTGACTAGTGTTCTCGTTTTTAATACTTCGCTCATTATTTCCGGCTAATGTACTTTCTGACTTTTCTATAATTAATCTTCTGACATGAAGTATTGTTATTATTATTTTATTAAGTACTCAGATGAATATCCTCATTTTGATCTCTACTTTTCGACCGACGCATCCTCCGGTCTCCGTTGACTGACATCCTGAGATTAATCATTTTCATTATTTCCTGAATTAATCGGAGTAATATATTTACCTTTTTTATTTGATCACATTTCAGCTTGTGCGTTCTCCGGTCTTCCTCGGATCTATATTGCATCCCGTATTCCCTGCATAAAATCCCTTATCCCGACTACTGTTTTTTTCTACACATGCTTACTAAGAGGAATTTCATCAATGTGTACGAAGTTTATTTCAGAGCTCCTTTCCCTTCTATCATGTTAGTCATTCCTTCTTTTATCCACTACGGTTTTATTTCTTGATCTGTAAAGCTCACACAAAATGTGAATACTCATCTTCAATACATGCAAATGTTTTTTTGTTTTTGTTTTTTATTTTGTTTTTTTGTGTTACTTTTGTGAACCCAAGAAATTCCTGGGGCCCGGGACTGAGCACAATGTTTCCCCTGCACCTCCTATTCATAGGTTCTAATGCACAGATTTCGGTTAAAGAATTACCGAATGATCTACATTGTACACTGATACTGGAGAAAACTCCGATTGAACAATAATCAAAACCAAAAAGACGGAATCCTTGTCGTTAATCCTTTATGGTGATACGCGCAATTCGAAGTGTTGTCCTTCATTTTCGCTGCTGTAAATTAGAGTTGGCCTTTTTAATGAAGTAAAATTATACTCGGGATAGGATTTTATTTTTATTGCCGTATGTAATTGCTATGAGTTGGTCGAGTATAACTCAAAAGTATTAGTAGTAGTATACATCAGTAAAAGTAGACTTTTTGTTTGAGATAAAGTGACACCAAGTCTCCTCAATATTCTAATTCATTTCTTTCTCGGATTTCCAGTTCTTCAGTTTTATTATTATTATTATTATTATTATTATTATTATTATTATTATTATTATTATTATTTGCTTTGATTTCTGGTATGTACCCATTTCTTTTCTGGGTCCGAACCAGAGACCAAAGGTCAGAAATGGCATCATGATTTTTTTCACTGAGCAATTTTTAAAAAAATCACACATATTCTACAGAGATAATGCACTTTATAAGACGTGGACTGTACTCGTTAGAACAATTTTTGTATTTCTTTAACGCATGAGCTACCAGGAATTCTTTCAATCATCATCATCATCATCATCATTACTATTATTCCCCCGAGATATCGGATGGTTATTGCGACAGATTAAATGACAGAAAATCTTCTCAATACAGATTCAATTCTTTCTCGAAAATTAAGTCTCCATAAACCTTCAGCATCTCTCTCAGTATCTTTGAAGAATCTGACAACGCTATGAAGAATTGTTCCAATTCTTCATAGACTTTCCACGTCACCCTGTCTCCGTTCTGATGCTTTTAGGACTGTTCCAGGTGCGACAACTATTAAGGGAACGGCCGTTTTACTGTGTTATCACTTTCCAGGCGAGTTACCGGGATTTTTCCGACTTATCGCCTCTTCATCAACTTGTGATTCATTATCACCTGTTTATACTAAAACGCCGGCTGCATGATGCTCGTCAGGCAAGCCTCTACAATGCCAGGCTTTTGTTTTTTTTTTTTTTGTGAAATCATGGTAGTATTTTCCTTTGTTTTTAGAGATTATGTTCGTTCGAAAGATTGTGATTTACACGAGAACCCATCACTACATACAATGATGATGATCATCAAAATTATTATTATTATCTGCTTTTATTTTCTGTTTTCTACAATCACTTATCGAGTTTTACCTGAGCCTTAAGAAGGTAGTAAATGCATGCGCAAATTCAAATGTTAAGTGATACTTAACATGTACAGGTTTATATTTCTTTACATTCATAATAATGTCTTGAAATATGAACGGCTCAAAACAGTGCAATTATTATTATTATTATTATTATTATTATTATTATTATTATTATCATTATTATTATTATTATTATTATTATTATTATTATTGAGCTCACTTGATTTACAAGCGGGTATTTCAATATTTTTAAGTATAAGAATTTACTCTTGAGGTCATTATAAATTTGGTTGAACTCTATATTTTCATTAGCATTCTATAAATTCTTAATAAAAACATATTA
>OZ038478.1:61921396-61933896 GCA_964036315.1 Acanthosepion esculentum
ATACACTGTTTAAAAAGAACGAGACGTCTATTAAAACACAGGTATCCACTAAAGATAACGTTTCAAGTAATTTTTATGCAAGACACAATAGACTAATATTTCTTTGCTATAACTTACAATATACTTTTTATTCTTTTCGTAGTTACATGAAAAAGTTCACAGCCTCATGAAGAAAAAAGTATTTATTTATACAAGCATATACTTTTAAAAATTATCTTCTTTCCATTCAATATATTTATTTTAAATAATATTAATCCCATACAGTATACAGTAATAATTTCAGATCCAAATTCAGTCACATCTAATAATTACGTGTTAGACTATAGGCGTATGGATTCTCCACTGCAAGCAAGACCACGTGTACAAATATTTAATTATTACTCAATGTAAAGCACAAGCATAAACATACAAACACCAAAAAAACCCAGCTCGGTCTTAATAACATTGAACACTTTAGGTTTTGTTTAGATTATTTTTTCTTTTTTTCTTTTTCTTGATATTTCTTTCGTCTTTTGTCATGTTTTCTTCTTTGGCAGATTGCTTTTGGTAAATTTGACCTTTGATACTTTACTGATGACTTGTGATGTAATGTTTCAAGCGACTGTTTAACCGTTTAAGGAGAAAATATTTTGAAAAAATATTTATTGCATTATTACTAACTGCAAACACTCGCTTGAAACATTACACCACATCACCACCTTTCTACAGATCCACTTTTCATGAATCTCACTTAAAATTTACAAATCCTTTTCAAAATATGCGCATGAAAAATGATTTAATGATAAATCCAACCAAAACATGATCGTTACAATATCTTGATGCATCTCACCGACCCACACAGAGGTGACAACAACAGACATCCCCCGAAACACATACGTATATACGAGAATATAAAAATCCAACCAAAGAACTAAATTATTGCAACATCTTGCTATATTTCACCGGCATAAGCTAAGATGGCATCCATAGACATTCCTCATGCACACAGACTTATACACTTACATGAATTAACGTTACCGTCCAACATACACCTAGGCACACAACCGTTTCTTTACATACACACTCTTACACTATCAGACATTTACGTCCAAACATATCCAAAATGTTCCGAACTCTGACGAAGTTTTAATAAAAGTGAAACATGCTAGACTGAGTTTCCTACTTGTTCTTTATTTTATTTTATCATCTTATCGGATTCCTGTCCATATCTGATCTACATTTGATCTTCAACTAATACATATATATATATATATATATATATATATATATATATATATATATATATATGTGTGTGTGTGTGTGTGTGTGTGTGTGTGTGTGTGTGTGTGTGTGTGTGTAAGAAAATAAACAATTCAACAACAATACCAACATTTACTCACTTTCATTTACTAGGTATTAAATTGTATCACTTCGTTGATCTTGACTTTCACAGCTCACCTGAAGAATTATTTATAACCGTTCTTAAATTTAAAATTTTTACAAACTAATGATTATAAACTTTTGTTTATAAATACATGTTGCAAAATAAAACACTTACATTTGCCTTGAGATAGTCCATCATAGGACGGACGGCGTCGGTAAAGAAAAGTTTTCCTTCTGGCTTTATTCATATTATCTATATGCACACTATTTGATTTGATTTATTCCGACATTATTAGTCAATGAAATATAGTAATAAAAATAATATAATGTTGGATAAAAATCCATTAATTGCTTTAATTATTGTGTTTATGCTTCGGGTATGTGTATATCGTTACAAGATATAGACAACGAAAATTCGCTTTCATAAAAAGGCTGACTCAGCCTTGTTTTAATCCATAGGCCTCTGTGGCCGAACGGTAACCACGCCTGGTAATACAAATGATGTATTAATTTTACAATTTAAATATACCTTTCTTGTGACGTACATGGCCGTTAATAATTAAGTATAACTCAAGACTTCAATGTTAAGATAAAACAGTATTTAATTACAACCGCAAATAAATACTTATCAAAAACAAAGAAGTAAAAGTCAACCAAAGATAATTAACTATTTCAGTGAATACCTTGTTAGTAACGCGACTCGGCTTAACATCCGGTAAATCCTAAATCAAAACCCAAATCATCGACGCACAATAATTCACACTAATTCAACTGGATAGTTCCACTCAATAGTCACTCAATAATCACTCAGTCAGTAGCCTGACACCGCTATTTATTCCCCTGGCGAAAAACATATATTCCTAAGTCCAGAGTGTCACGTTCGACCCTCGGTGTCGGTAGTTACTCATTTTCTTCCTATATGACACATTTATTCTAAAGTAAATAAGTAGAAATATTTAAATAATAAGGATAATAAAATATTATTAAGTAATTATTTGGGTGGTACAACATTTTATTACAGTTTTAAAAACGGAAATTTTAAAAGTACATATAAATATACACAATATATATAAAACAAATCCAATCGAGGTCATAATATATAAATATGTACACAGTGCCAAAAGAGAAAAATCTACCAGAGAATCAGCAGTATAAATCACAGACAAATTACATTTAGACGAATCAGCTATTCTTCCTGCTTATAAAGGAAAGGCTGCTTAGGCTTAATATAAATTGCCTCAATTCGAACGCGCTCTACTGATTACTTTGAAACATATCTGGCAAAGACGAGGCACAGGTCAAGTTTGTTGTTTAATTTTAATCATTTCACCTTATGCAAAGCAATAATGCCACTAAGACACAAGGGGTTACTGGGGGTGAAATAAAATGAGAAAACTTTAGAAAAAGGAACCGGAAACCTAATCCTAAACAGGAAACAAGGGATAAACCTCCACTCCTGTTCTAAAGACGGTTTACTATCAATTATGAAAAATATACTATTTATTATCAAAAGAATTTTCATACTACCTTCGAAGGATTATCGCTGATACATGCTGATAAATTTACAGTTCCAATTTCTGATTAGTTCTGCCGATATATTCTGCATAGCACTGATATTTCTAATTAAAAATTATTAAATTAACATGATAGATAGATAGATAGATAGATAGATAGATAGATAGATAGATAGATAGATAGATAGATATGAGAGCCTTGCAAAGTTGCTGGAAGAAAACATCCAAACTTTCCACAAGACAGCATTATTGGTTCAACGAGAATAGTGAATTGAAATCTGTCATATTGAGGAAATTTGTTGTCACTTGATGTCCAGTTAAAACCACTAATGATTAATAATTTGAAAAATTATTATTATTATTATTATTATTATTTCTTCGTGTTATTTTATTTATGTTTCCTGCTTTGTATCCTGTAGAGCCAGTTCCAAACTATGGTCCTTAGGCTCTATAGTAGATTTGTCATTTAATTGAAAGCATTTTTCTTAATAAGTGGGATGTTTCTAGTAGGACGATCTCCTGGGCAACTTTTATGTTGGTGTTACTTGGAACTATTAGTGAAATTGTCCATTTCTTTTCTCACGAGGCCCAAATGTCCGATTGCTATTGGTACGGTCTCAGTTTTCATTCTCCACAACCTGTTAATCTCGATCTCCAGGTCCTTGTATTTGGACAGTTACTCGATAATATTCATGGCGGTGTTTCTCTCAGTTGGTACTGCTATGTCAATAATCATACACATCCGGAATTTCTTGCCTTTTATAATAATACCAGTTCTGTTGGTTTTTATTTCCCAGTCATCGTTATTTTGGGTAACCATGTTTGGTTGGTGCTCATACCATCTCTCGGCGTTTTCGATTGTATGCTTCTTGCATATCTTCCAGTGCACATATGTCGCTACCTTGTTATGTCTGTGGGTATATTCATTTTTTGCCTGTTCCGGACAACCTGGTCGACAGTTTCATCAAATTTTCCGCAGATATCTTCATTTAGGGTTAGTTCCATCCTTGATTATGTGACAGTGATAGGATCTGGTTGCGCGGCTTTGGTCCTGAGCTGCAATAATTAGACCTTCTGTCTCAGCTTTCAACCCGGTGCTCCTCAGCCCCTTAGTTCAACTTAGATTAGACCCCGTCCGCCTAAAGCTCTTGGTACGTACAGCCTATCAACATCTGAATTCGGGTTGTGCATCCTCATTTGGTTAAGCATTTTTCTGGTCTTGGCGTCAAAACTTTTAATGTCATTCACCGTCCATTTAATGATGTTGAAGTTTCCATTTAATAATGTTGAAGCTTCATTATTATTATTATTATTATTCATGTTCTTCTACATTATTATTATTAGAATCAGTAGTGAAACTATCATGAATGCTTCTACTTCTATTATTATTAAATTTATAATTATAAATGTTATTATTATACATTCTACGTTATTATATTAGTAGTAGTATATAAAGTTTGTCTACTACTACTATTATTACTAGTTTTAACCCGTTAAAATGTCATGGTTTTACTATTTTACTATTCTGATGAATCTTAATTATTAAGCTAACGAGTAAGATCAATGCGAGTTCTATAACAATAAAATATCCGTCGAAATTCCCCTATTGCATCATTAAATATTTGAGCTTAACAGATTTAACAAAATATTGGAATAACAATCATCAATATGAATACTGGTCGTTATTTTAAGAAGAGGGTACAAATGAAAAGATTTGAAATTGACTACTTTTTCCACTTCACTGAAGCAGCTATTAAATACTTCTATCTTTTTTGCTTCCTTTCGTTCGTTCTTTCTTTCTTTCTTTCTTTCTTTCTTTCTGTCATTGTGTAGTGTAGGTACTTCCACAAAATCGCTTAAAATCAGCATACCGTGAGGAAAACATGCTCCAAATGTAATTAAAACATAGTTTTATCGTCAAGATCTTGATGTTATTATTAAGAGGAAAGATCAGCGTATTTTTGAATATTTAATTAAATTTTTACTACTTTTTAGAACATTCGAAATTTTGATTAAAACCTTGTTTTTCTTGCGTCAGCTGTTGCACTAATTTTTGGCATAGCAAATTTTAGCCTCTTTTTTGCTGTGACAGACATTAATTTGGAAATTCTTGAAAAAATGAAATAATTGTCGGATTTAAATGAAATTTTCAAAAAATATTCACAAATTAATTAAATTATTTTTTAAATATTTTATTCGAACATCTTGTTGAAATATTTTTTACAAGTGTTTCGCCCCCTTAATTTTATGAAAACTTAAATTCACCGTGGTTATTTTTAGTGACTATATTAGTTAAAAGCAGAAATCTTTGAAGAATTTAAATCACCAAATTTTCTTTTACAAAATCGGACCCCGTCTTATAGAAAATCTATTCTGAGTCGGAAAATAAAAAATGCAATAAAACTAAAACATTATTTAATTAAAGAAGCTTTTAATTGCTTTTATGAATAATATATATTGTCTGAAGAAAAAAAACATTTTCGATAAAAAATTAATTTTTACAAAATTTGTTTTCATGTTTTTACAGTTTTAAGTTGAATAATTTATAAAGATTTTAAATCTTTTACAATTCAGGTGATAATTCTTAGGAAATATTGTTATTAAGTAAAACTATATTTTCTAATAATATATTGTAAAGCTTATTACAATCTGACAATCCCGAATTTCTAAGTATGGATGTGCAAAACTAACATTATCATTAAAAGGCAAGTGTTTTAAAGGTTGTCCCCTTACAGAAAAAAAACCCTCATATAAACTTTATTGACTGCTCCACCATACTTAACTATGAACACGTTCGGCGATCATTCGGATTTCAATAAATCGATTAACACGTCAAATAAACAAGACTCCGTGGTTAAGAAATGCTTGTATACAAAAGTGTATGCTATAAGTAATATTTGTTTCGAATCAGATTAATTTAAATTTAAATTTGCTAATTTTCCTCAAATAACGTTTAAGAATATATTTTTATTTTTGCAAATTTTTTAAACCCGAGAATTAACTTTTGTTTACAGATGTGTCAAGATGGTCGTTTTTATCGATTTTATTGAAAATGAAAATCGATTCTGATCAATATAATTTCTGTTTGAAATACACCACAGTGTATTTTGCGTACTGGAAAATAGTAAATTTTAAATCCTTTAGCTTTCAATTGAAGCTAAAAGGAAAGTTTCAAGAAAGGTTTTTCATTTTTTTAAATTCATTTAATACCTTACGTATACCGAATTAGTCGAGGTATCTAATAAAGTGTCTTTTCTCCTTTTCCCCCGCAATCAAAACGGAATAGTCCATTATTTATGAAATATTGGCTAGAGACGTTAAACACTTCTATCTTCCCATCTTTCTTTTTTTTTATTTACTTTCTCTCGTTCTTTCTTTCTTTTCTTTAATTTTCCCACTGAAACCACCATTCTCTGATCAATCGAGGCTTTCTTTTTCAGCAAGACAATGTGAGGCGACACTCTGTCAGGTTGACTAAGGAGAAGTTCAAACAGATGGATGGTGTTGAGATTCTTCCACATCCACCATTCAGTCTCGATGCTGCTCAGAGTGACTATGACCTATTCCGCTCAATTGCACACTTCCTCCAGACCAGCAGTTCAACACTTTTGATGAAGTGAAGGGAGCTTGCTTAAAGTTTTCTGATTCAAAGCCAGTGGACTGGTATTTTGATTCAGAGATTCAGATGCTGGCGGATCACTGGCAGAAGATCATCGAGAATGATGGACTTCATTTTGAAAAATAAATGTTGGTGTTCTTCCATAAAATGTTGTTGTTTTCTTTCCGCTTCCTAAGTGAACCAGGACTTTCTGACCAACCTAATAATTATTAATATAAATCGAGGGTATCTCGGTGTGAGGTAATGGTTAGCGAATTCGTCTAATCGACTAAGTAGTGAGTTCAGTGCACACAGGGTGGCCCATACTTACTGCTTTTGTGGCAAGCTTAGCTTAGTAAATAGGAATTCTATATAATTTCTGTAGATATTTTTTCTCGTTTCTTTCTTCCTAATATAAAAGTATAATCTGGTTCTGGAACAATCAAATGCATGCATGCAGGGATTTCATTTAATTTCCCTAATGACCCAATTAACAGAATAAAACGGATTAAGAACAAATGTATCTAAGTAGACAGGATGAAAACTAACGGTCAAGTTTTCATCTAAGCCACTCCAAACTTATCCCAAGTACGGATGCTAAATAATCCTTATATATTTTTGCAGATAATAAGTGAGTGTACTCTCATTTTCTGATCATGCTCATCTGCCTGGGTGATTAGCCAATCATACACCTACTTAGGTACACCTGTGTTTGTTCAACACCCACATAGCTCACCTTTGGATTATACTGCAACCAGCATTCAGTTTCTGAGGGTGCATAATCTGTCATGATCAGTAGTTTGAACATCGGTAAGCTCAAACCTCGGTCAAGATGGCTTTTGTTTTCATGCTATCAAAATCGTTGAATGTAGAATATATATATATATATATATATATATATATATATATATATATATATATATATATACAGTGTAACCCGGATATAAGAGAGTTGTCGGGACAGGATAATAGGTCTCTTATATCCGGGTTTCTCTTATATCCGGGTTTGGTCTATTTTATATACATTAACACAGGCTCTAATTTGGGATAAGATAAAAGCTATCTTATATCCAGGTTTCTCATATATCCGGGTCTCTTATATCCGGGTTACACTCTATATATATTGTTTTGAAAATACACGAAGCCATTTTTACCTTAATGAATCCTTTCAGCCAACACTTCGTCAGATGAAAAACGTTGGCCTCATTTTTGACAAGAAGAAAGAAATGAACAATTCGCACAATGACTAAAAGAAAGAAAAAACTGCTGAGCAGGGAAAATTTTGGAACACGATTAAAATAGACTTATTGGTAAAATAATTTGCGAATATAATATACAGCTCCAAGTCAGTATAAAATGGAAAAATGCTACTCACGAGCCTCCTAAATGATTGAGGAAGCGAATGAAATGCTCCTTCTGTTTGCACAGAGTCGGTTGATGCAACTTAATATGAACCGCTTCAAGGAGATATAAATGATGAGAGCACTGAGCTCAGTGCAAAACCTCGAAAGAATTGTTCACATATTTATTTACACAGTCCGGGTTGTTAAGTAAGTACTGGTCAATGGTTGAATCATGCGCAGACTGAGATACTCTCAAAGAGTGAATCAGACCACCCAGTCAGGAACGTGCTGACTAATTCTAGTTCCCAGTCATTGATTGGTTCGCCTTACGTATTCAGCTTCGCACTACTATTTGAATTTATATACGATAGAACTACTTTGAAAATAGGACAAACTATCTTTGACTAAAGAAGGAAACACCGAAATAGTCCCAAAAATAACACGCAAACTAGCAGTAGAAAAACCTGATGTAACACAGGCCGACACTCTGTCCGCCAGCGTTTGACTTTTCCCACCCAGCCACTGTAATTTTACATAAACGGGACAAAGGGTGGGACCGAACACTACCTGTTCGTTAAAGGATTTAATTTTACGCTCAACTACGCGTTTAATGACATTCACTAACATAACCACTGTCACAAAAAATACGGTGAATGTTCTCCAATTCTTAATTGAGACTATAAGGAGAACAAATCATCAATGCGTAATGAACTAAGGTAGAAATCAGATTAATCTTATAAGACTAGGGACAAAAGAATTCCAGTTGGTGTATAGACCTGTGAACATAAGCTTCCGATAAACACTGGTAATAAACAAAGCACCATTGCATTCAACCAGTACGTCCAAAAAGGGAGAGTACAACCATTTTTCACTTCCACGGTACATTGAAGGGATGGATGAAGGTAATTAAGTTGGGTATAAACGGCTTCAGCAACGTTGATTGAATCAGAAATAGAAAAAGTGACACCAATATAACGTAGATACGCGTGGGGTTTACAATATTTTCGAATAAAGGGCTTTCATAAAAACGCACGAAAATGTTAGCTAATACTGGACCCAGGGGACTGCCCATCGAAACCCCATCGTTTCATACATGATATTATAAGAGCTAAATTCCACCCTCTCTGTTGCTGAACGCATACACTTCAAAAACAAACTTTCAGGAATTAAATTCTATAAAGAACGTCAGTACAGATTTGTAAGGTATCCTGGTAAGGGATAAATTGACAATATCAAAGGACACTATGAGTTTGCTTTCAGAACACAAATCAGTGTCTCTAATGAAATTAGAAAACCGAAATCAATCAGAAAACGCAATAAGCAGAAAACAGATCAGAGACTGGCTGAATAAATCCAAGCAACCATTTTGGCCAATTGATGTTGTACGGAAACTACCATAGACAAAGTAGGTCTAAAGGACACATTTTCTTTATGCAATTTGGGTAAGCCGTACACACATTGAAGTTGGGTTCCTACAGGCCTAATATGATCATGCACCATTTTGGAAATGAAGTTACACTTGTATACAGAGAGTAATCGTCTCTGTACTCACGCCTCTATTTTGCTGGTATCGTCACAGGAAATTGCAGGACCAATTTACCGAAATTTCAAGAAATCATGTAAAATGACTACCATTTTATGGATGTAGTTCTGACTATTCATAATAACAAATCCCTAGCCTTTAAATATAAATTTATTTAATAAATATCACTTCTGGTTTTTAACGACCTCATGATCTGAAAGTGGGCACTCTGCCAAGCGAGACATTCTCGGCCAGCAGAGAGCGACGAGTATTCGCAAGAAAATTTGAACAATCTTTTTTACAAAGGGCAAGTTTGTCCAGAGACACGGACTTATGCAGGCTCAACTGAGAGAACGAAAGTTCAAACTCAGCAAAAAATTGCCATTTCCTTAATTTAGAGGGAGGAATGCAAAAATCTAACCATCTCGAAATAACAAGACCGGAAAACAGAGCCTTATTTGATCTTGAGTAAACTACGCTTAATGACCGAAGGGGCTACACCACATTACAAACAAGACTGGAGAAACAACCTCTTGGCTCTAAGGGAATTAACCCTCTGCCAGAATCAAATAATGTGATTGAATTTGTCAACAACACTTCTGTGGTATCTACACCGAAAATTTGGGAACAAGGACATGATACCACAGAACATAAATACAGTTTTGAAAATACAAGAAGGAACTTTTACTTTAAGGAATCCTTTCAGCCAATAAATCGTCCGAAATAAAACCTTGGCCTAACTTTTGTTGGGAACAAAGAAATGAACAATTCACACAATGAAGGAAAAAAAGAGAAAAAAAAACAGAAGGAACATTACATTCACTCCCTCAGTATTTTAGGAGGCTCGTGGGTAGTATGCCTTCATTTTATTTCACTCACTTTCTCTCCTATCCTTTTTTCTTCCTTTTATTACTACACACACACACACACACACACACACACACACACACACACACACATATATATATATACATATATATATATATATATTTAAATCAAATATGGGGTGCAGTTTAATTTATATTACAATGAATCATTCATACAAAAAGTAAATTAGTAAAATTAATGATATAAAATGGCAAAATCTCTTCGCTAGCTAAATTCTAAAGATGCATTAACCCACTAATCACTCGATGAATGTTATGATCCTTGTTTTTAAAATTATAAATTGTATTAGGTATTTCTAATTATTTGTATGAATGTTTCATGGTAATATATATATATATATATATATATATATATATATATATATATATATATATATATGATCTGACTAAATATGAACTAATTTCCGAGCACACAGAATGTAAAAAATCTTTTAAATCCTTAACTTTTGTTGGTCTTTAACCACATATCTCTCTCCCTCTATCTATCTATCTATCTATCTAACCTCGATATTAATTAACCCAGCAAAGGTTGGCATGTAAAATCGACCAACCCAACTAGCGCTTATCTCGCGTGGTCAGATGACTGCAATATTTTAATGGCCCTCTAAAATTTAACAACCAAAACTCTATTATTATTATTATTAAAATGATGGAAGAAAAATCCATAACTTTTAGTAGTAGTATTGGTCGTTGTAGTAGTAGCAGCACCGCCAATAAAGTTTGCGTTTTTGTGTATATTATTTTTATTTATAGAGTTTTCAATTCAGAGATTGGCGTGAATATTCAATGGCTTTCACTGAAGATACTCCAAGACTTTCCTCGGTGTTCCAGCTTCTTTAAAGTAATACTGCCGTTTTAATTATTCCAATTCATCCTTTGCACTTATTCATTTATCTATTCACAAGAATCTTTGGAACTGTGTCATGCTCTCTAATAATGCTGAGCGTAATTGTCATCATCATGTACCACAAGTTTTCTTAATTCCCTGTCAAGGTCGATATATGTTTCAAGTTTTTCTTGACTTTCAGTTTCTATATGTAATTTGATGGAACAGCGGTATCCACTCTCTACTAAATCTTGTTAACTTACATTTGTTAAAATGTTTAATGAAAAATAATTCTTGCTTTATCGCTTGGAATGGATAATCCAACCGAAATTCAAAGTACTATAACAATTTACTTATTCTCATCTCTCTGAAAGATTCTGGTTTGAGCTCATAATTTTGGTCATCATGGTCAAATCCACAACATTTGCATGGTTCCCAATGAATTACCGTTCATATTTAGTCATGGCTACATTTTGTATTACTTTTCAGCTAATTTGTTATATCCAATATGGTTGACAGTTACATCACTGTCTCAGTACAGGTGACATTGTTTATTTTGTTAGCGTTTGTCTATTATAATTATTTGAAACGACTATCACAAGGCAGCCCACTTGATGAGAGTTAAAAATTATAAATAAATAATTCATAACGGTCGGAACGAAACGTGTGTTTGTTACTCTGAACACTGTAGTGTCAAACCAGGAGGCGATCGCTTTGTCGGGTACATGTCATACAAGCTACACTCAGCACGTGTTCCCCAATTGTGTGTGCAAGTAGATAATTAATAGACAAGATACACGAGCATGCGTGCACGAAAATCGTGCCTCGCGATGGACTTCAATACTTACTTTCCTTTTCGCATAAGCCGACATTCTTTGCGTGTATGTGTGTGTTTGTGTGCACATACGCGCATGCGCGCGAATGAGAGCGACAAAGAAAAAGACGGAATAAGTAGCATACAACATTTCTCGGTGTGGGGACATTCTTATGGTTCTGTCTGGTTTAACTAAAGTGAAAGAGGAGGAGATTGAAGACCGTGAGGTGTGCAAATCCATTTCTTGGACCGAGCTAGATCTGTTTGTTTGCGTAAATTAATGTCTGGCAATAGAGAGGAAATATTTCAAATGTAAAAAAAAAAAATAATAATAATAATTTTTTCAAAGTACCATTACAAGTAAAACCTAAATTTAAATATTTAGATTTAAAAAAAAAAATAACGTAAACTATTTTTATTTTAAAATTGGGAGGGACAGCAGTTATCTGCTCGAAAATGAAATCAGCGAACCATTTTTCCAATTCCTGCCTAGTTCATTGTATTTCGCTTTTAGTATAAATGCTCTCTTCGCCATTTTCCCTTCTCTTCCAGTTATGCGTTAATTAGGATAGACTTATGTGACAAGCAATCTAAGGAAAAACACTGAATTGAAAGCAGTTGAGAGACCAACGGA
>OZ038478.1:61938896-62001396 GCA_964036315.1 Acanthosepion esculentum
AGTCTAAAGATAAGCTATAAAAAAAAAGTTCATTTAAAGTCTTTTTTTTTCATCACTTTAGTATGTAGATATTCCGCAATGTAATATTAGAAGATCTGCGAGGAATGGCGCAAATTCGCTGTAGATGACCTTGCAATTAAGGCACTCTCTAGACATTTACGTCACAAGTAAATTTTTTTGCACTCTGTCATAAAATTTCCACATACACACACACGCACACACACACACACACACACACACACACATATATATATATATATATATATATATATATATATATATATATATATATATATATATATATATATATATTTGTGTATTTAGGCAGCAATCCTTCTTTTAAGCACATTTCATTAAAAACGACTGACAAGGTGCTTTTATTTAGTTTTTTATATAACTTCTCGTGCGATCTAATAAAGTTTTTCTTTTCAAGGATTATATTAGATCGCACGAGAAATTATATAAAAAACTAAATAAAAGCACCTTGTTAGTCGTTTTTAATGAAATGTGCTTAATATATATATATATATATATATATATATATATATATATATATATATATATATATATATATAAATATATAAATAAACGAGTGAATGCGCTTTAAAAGCAAAATAGAAACATGCTTGATTTTGAAGCTCTTCGTATGATAAAAGCACGCCAGATCAAACGGCGGTTCCTCCTGCAAAGAGGAACTCATGTTCGAACTCTGCCGAAGGCCATATTTTCTTTATTAAGTTTTCACGGTTACGCAGGACTTGAGACGAAATACTGTTTAAAATAAATGGAGCGTGCACTCAAATACTATTACCCCTGGTTGTTTCTCTTCATCCATCTTTTCTTCTTCCAATCTTCTTTTTCACCCACCTGGCCACAAATTCCCAAACCAATGTTAGGATTCTTTGAAATTTATTTTCCCTCCACAACTGCAGAGTCCCACTTTATGAAATGACCCAATATTAACATGATGCCCACCACTGGAGGTCGGGCTTTGTTGCTGGTGCATTTACCTGTTATTTTACATTACCTTCCAGATTTTCGTGCGTGTGTTTTTATCAATGCAAACCCTTCTTTTTACTTCCTTTTCCCCTTCTCTTGCATTTTCCTTCCTTCTTTCCTTCCTTCCTTTCTTCCTTCCTTCCTTTCGATAATAGTCTTCCACAAACACAACGCAAACATTCGCCGATAATGCGTGAGAGCAAAAGAAATGGTAGTAGCGTAGTGGATATTGATTAGATATGTGATCTAGTGTTCAATTGCTAACTCTGGTAGCGAAGCGGTATACAGCACTGACTGGGCAAGCACTGACGGGAAAATGGCATAATAAGCAACAAAATGAATACCTGAAGACGGTTATGTGGGTATTTGGTCGAAGTGTTGAATAAAATATAATAATCTGGATAAAAGCTTATCCTACTTTTGTATTTTTCTTTTATAAATAAATATTTTTTTACATTTTTATATATTTTTAATATTTCTTGCATTTTCAATTTATAAATAATCATTTTTAATCTATTTGCGCTATTAAATATTTTTGTATTATTATTTTAAAATATAAATATTTTTTGTATTTTTATTTTATAAATAAATATTTTATCTATTCTGCCTAAACACCGAAAAAAATCATCAACACTAGAGGACTGACAGTCGCATGACTACTTACGTGTGGTTTCTTAGGACACACACACACAGGTATGTATACACGAAACACGCGCACGCGCGTAAGCTCAGAATCAGTAATTTGTTAAAATCTATAAAGATTGGTGTTACATTCCAATTTATATCGTATGACCGTTAAAGGAACGTGGGACAGCATAATCTGATGAGGACTGTGGTTAAAGGTAAACTTCTACATCGAACTTTTAAAGAAACATTTTTCGTTGTGTCCCAATGAAACCAGGGATAATCACTAAATTTGCATTGGTTTACTAGGAATGGTGTTATATATTTGCAAAATAAAATATTATGTGAATCAATGGGGTTTTGTTTGTTTTTGTTTTTCTTAATTTTCTCATCATATTTCTTTAAAATAAAAAATCAAATTGCTTAACTTTCAAGTTATTTACAAAATGTGGATACATTTTGGGACGACGGCTTATATACCTAGCCACATACCTACCCACATACATACATACATGCATACATAATGTGGACATAGAAGCAGCACTGCATGATGACTCGTAATTCCACGTCTTAAACGGTCATTTATATATATATATATATATATATATATATATATATATATATATATATATATATATATATATATATAATACATAAAAGGTTAGTGGTCAGAGTTGAATCAAAGCAGGAAACACTAGTATTGAAAAGTGCCCACTACACGTGTGGAAGAAATAAACTAAAAATAATATGTGGAGCTTTTAACTTTAAAAATCAGATCAGTTGAATCCGCTACCTTGATCCAGAAATCCGAAGTCTTGATTCCTTGCATACATATTAAGAAATTTCTCTTAAGCACATATAAGGCTGGATAAAAAAATTGTACATTTCAATTAACCCACCCCCACCACTGTTCACCTTTATAATATCCGTGCTTTTCTTCTCTTTCCCCTTTCTTATTATTCTTCTCCTTCCTGCTTCACACTCTCCTCTTCCCTTTGTATTACACGCAATATCGTGCGTTTGTTTACTTATTTAAAAAAAAACAAAAAAAAACAATATCGCATTCATTATTTATTTTTATTTTTAATAAAGCGTTATGAAGTCATTTGATAAAATCACCTGAGGATTCCGTAAGGTTGAAACCAAGCTAGCGGATTCAATTGATCTCCTGATTTTTAAAGTACACACACACACACACACACACACACACATATATATATATATATATATATATAGAGAGAGAGAGAGAGAGAGAGAGAGAGAGAGGAGAACACCCGGCACAAAGTATGGGATCACCAGACTTTAAGGGATGTCAAGCTAGATTTTTGTTTAGTTTATAGAAGAGAAATAAATCAGAAATGACTGTGAACGATTCTTGTTTAATAGCTGAATATTCTCAATTCGTGAAAAATATCACAAATTAAATGCAATCATTGTAACTGAGATCATTTTACAGATTAAATGAGGGATATAATTCTAGAATGATTTGGTTTGAATAAATGAAATAATAGAATTATCAAAAACAAACAAAAAATCACAACTAGTACTTTGTTATTTCTACTTGGTCTTCTATGATAACTTGAATTCAAGCATGGACAAGGAAAAAAAAATTAATAAGGGCTTATGAAAACACACACACACACACACACACACACACACACATATATATATATATATATATATATATATATGTTTGTGTGTGTGTGTGTGTGTGTGTGTGTGTGTTATTCTTATAGAAACAAATATTTAAGTAAATGTTCTGTTTATAATAAACAGTATTAACAACATTTACCGCCCTGAATGTCCGAGAAATTTCATACAAATCATGTGTCGTCCGACTGGAATCAATCTTGTTCTTTATCCTACACGGAACCGTTATATAGCCTGACGCGCTATACCATTTAGCTACAGAGGAAGTGTCTGGTTAGCAAAGTCGAATTACTGCTTTTAAAATATATATATATTGTGTGTGTGCGTGCATATATATATATATATATATATATAAAATTTAAATGTAAATGTAAAATGTTTTAATAAATATGATTCCTTCGCTACATAAGAGTTCTCATGTTTCAAAAGAGAGAGTAGTCGAGAACCTCAATATAATTATTGAAATTAAGTTGAATTAAAGTATCTGGTCTCGTTTCATCCTCAAGCGAAAATTTAGAAACGAGACCAGATACCTTAATTCAACTTAATTTCAATAATTATATTGAGGGTCTCGGCTCTCTCTCTCTCTCTCTCTCTCTCTCTCTCTCTCTCTCTCTCTCTCTCTCTCTCTCTCTCTCTCTTGAAACATGAGAACTCTTATGTAGCGAAGGAATCATATTTTTAAAAACATATTGCAATATAAGCTCTACATCTGTATGGAGCACTGTCTTTTTAAAAATAAAAACAAAAATACTAAAGAACTCCGGATTATTTACCTAACGTGTTCTTTCCTACTTTTCTGCAAACCTTCACACACACACACACACACACACACACACACACACACACATATATATATATATATATATATATATATATATATATTCACATATATATATATATTCACATATATATACATATATATATATATATATTCACACACACACACACACACACACATATATATTCACACATATATATATATATATTCACATATATATATATATACATATATATTCACACACACACACACACACACACATGTATATATATATATATATGATAAAAATAGGGTTTTATGGTATGCTATAAGTGCTCAATATAAGGGATAGAGCGTATGTGAGTATAAATGTCGTCCCGGGGATAACACTGAATTGTGACACTCTGTTTCATGCATGAAGACAATCTTCAGGACATGTTTTTGTGTTTTGGCTCGACTATTTTATATGCTGGTGAATAGTGCATTACGACTATTGGGTAGATGGTACGTTTATATTTCAAATTATTCTAGTGGCTATTGAGTAGAAATTATTGTGGTTATTTGTGGCTATTTTATTGTTTGTTAACATTTTACTGATTATTTGTAATTGACAACTTTAAAATTTGTTGTTGATTATTAGTATTATTACATATTACTTGTACTTAAATATTTATCCGTAGTTTGCTAATTTGTTTATTTTTTTCGGGTTTGGTTTAGAGAAGCTAATTTTAGATAGTTTTAACTGGGGTGAAGGAAAGAATACTTTACAATATGTAGTACATCAATAACATTATGCAGGTAATACTATCAATACTGTTGTGATATGTTATATTATATTTGATTATGTTATGTTATATTATACAGAATAAAATTAAACCCTTGGTTAACTAATCAGGTGTAAATTTTATTTTAAAAAAGCTTAAGTATAAAATATCTATCAAACCAACATAAATATATTTTTATGAAGAACTGCACAGGCTATTTTTCACTATCGGAAGTGATTATTTTTCTTTGACTTTCTAAAAAAGGGGACAACGTAGTTGTTCTTTACTAGGAGTAGGAATTTGCATCCCTAAAAAATATCAGAAATGATGCCAAATGATACTGTTATTAATTTTTCTTTCAAAAGACATTAAGCTAAAACTTTCAGATTCTTCTTCGAAGTTTTTCATAGGTAATTAATAAGTGCAATAAACAATTATATTAAAAATAAAACACACCCAAATTTTAAAGTTGTAGTAATGGTGGGCTGTGAGTATAATTTCTAGGAGGGAACACACAATCCGGCGTGTTCAAGACTAGAACGCCCAAATCCATGTTCACAATATATATATCAATATATATATATATATATATATATATATATATATATATATATATATATATATATATATATATATATATTTATGTAACGTAAATCATTCAAACGAAAAACAAATACTGAAGCTAATTATATGGCGAGATGTTTTTGTTAAATTCCGAGTATATGTATATGAGTATATATATGTGTGTGTGTGTGTGTGTGTGTGTGTGTGTATGTGTGTGTATTTTTAGGGAGAATATTGTAGAGCAATTTAAGACACACACACAAACACAGACACACACACACACATATATATATATATATATATATATATATATATATATATATATATATATATATATATATATGCGTTTTAAATTGCTCTACAGTTTCGTTTTTGGAAAATTGTATTCAGCGGTTTTTCATTAATTTAGCCCTTTTTTGTCAAAATGAATTATATACATATAATATATATATATATATATATATATATATATATATATATATGCGCATAAATATTTTATATGAGTACAGAATAATAATAATAATAATAATAATAATAATAATAATGATAATAATAATAATAAAATATATCTTATTCTGCCATATATGTACGTGCGTGTGTATGTGTGTGTGCGTGATACAGATTTTTCAGATGCGATCTCGATCACATTTACCGTTATACATGAAGTTATTTTGGATTTATCCAAAATTGCAGCTCTGTAAAAATGACGAGTTGTAGCCAACTCATAGTTCTTGATAATGACTGTGAGGCTCGAAAATACTTGAAGAAAGCAGAACAAACAAGAACTTTATCCACAATTTCAACCCCGATGTTCAAATTCTTATTCGAAAATGACACACACACACACGCATACACACATACGCATACACACACACACACCCATCAGTTTATTCATGTCTCCCTCGCTCTCAGCACTTAAATAGCTAAATCTTTTAAAAAAAAACGTAGTATTTACAATTGTAAATAATAAATCTATCAATTTCTTCAGATATTTTTATGTCAGTCTGTTTCTATCTATCTATCTATCTATCTATCTATCTATCACAGTAGCATTCATATATATGTATCAATCAATGTATGTATCTGTTTCTTTCTATCTATCTGTCTATAAATATAGATATGTATCTATCTATATATATATATATATATGTGTGTGTGTTTGTAAATAGAATAGTGTATATATATATATGTGGGGGCGTGTTTATGTATATAATACATACACACATGTGTGTATGTGTGTGTAAAATTTTTAAAAATAATTGATTTAACTAATACGTACTCGGACTTTTATGTATATATATAAACTCCACTTAATCACACACACGCATACATATTTATTTGTGTGTGTAGACAGACTGAAAGATAGATAAATAAATAGATATGACGAGGCTGACATATATATATATATATATATATATATATATATATATATATATATATATATATATACATATATACATATATATATATATACATGAGAGCTCAATGTAAGTTACAGAGTAATATATAATGATAAATTAAGAAAACATCTTAAAAATCCTTATCGGGTATAATTTATTTAATGAATATTGTTATATTCATCTCTTCCGACCGAAAGCTTTTAGAAATGGAATCAATCCATCCAGACAAATATAACGGGATAAAAATGGAGAAAGGTGAAGAGAGAGAGAGAGAGAGAGAGAGAGAGAGAGAGAGAGAGAGAGAGAGAGAGAGAGAATAAAAAACGTGGGAAAAAAAAGAAAAATAGAAAGACTATATAAAAAAGGAAGAAAAAAATTAGAAATATATATATTTTTTTTAATTAAGGGATTGGTTTGATTTGGTTTGTTTTGTTTTATGACATATCAACCTTAATGGGTCATTTAATACCGACAACTTTTTTTTTCTGGTAATATTGTTATTTTGTGAAATATATTTCTGGTAATATTTTTTTCTTCAAAAATGTGTAGCTGGTAATATTATTTAAAAAAATGTATTGCTAGTAATATTTTTTTTCAAAAACGTATTGCTGGTAATAGTTTTTTTTATGAAAACATTTATTTCTGGTAATAATTTTTCGCAAATTATTTCTGGTATTAAAATCTATTTTTACACTTTCATAATGCTTTTTACCCCAGTTTCGGGGTTAACTATTTGCCCATAGCTTGAACCCTAACAGGTGCTACCACCCCGGGTTAGAGTGCACCTGAGAACACCAGCAATAAAGAAGAGGTTCCATACTCCCCAAAGCCACCTGATCAGAGGCCTTGCTGTTGGTCGTAGTTTATCGTCTTACCTTGGACGCGGATGTCGTTTATCGTCATACCCAGGACGCACGCACACACACACACACACACACACACACACAGACACACACACACACATATATAGATACACACACACACACACATATGTATATATATAGAGAGAGAGAAAGAGAGAGGGAGAGATACGCTGCTTGGTGACTCAATTTCACGCCTCAATGCGATCTTTATCAGTTGATTCAGATCGGTCTGAATATCGCAATGAAACGGGAGACTGAAAATCAGCATGATGCGTCGAATCCAAACGTTCTATTTTCCTACAAATATGGTTCAATAACTATATATATATATACACACATACACACACACACTTATATGTATATATATATATATATATATATATATATATATATATGAGCGAACTTCAATTTATTCAGATCTGCCTGAAAATAGCATTGAAGCGTAAAACTGAGTGTGCACACTGATTGTATCTATAAGCACTCTGTTGTCCCCACACGTGTATATATATATATATATATATATATATATATATATATATATATATATATATATATATATATATATACATACAGATATATTTTAAACAATATGTATATACCATATAAAATGTATGTATATATCTATCTATTTAGCTAGCTAGCTATTCCAGTCTATTTCTGTCTCTCAATCTATATCTTGTAATTAATTATAATTCTAGAATTATGAGTAAAACTGTTATTTTATTACCTGATTGTTTACTGAAAGAATTTTTGCAACAAGATTTTTCGAAGGATTTTAACAGGTGCAGCGATAAATGATCGGTTTCTGTTCAGCGACCCGAAATTCTCTATATGCATATTTTTATTTACTATCCAGAAAATACAAAAAAAAATATGAATAGATCTATCAGTCTTTTCCCCTCTTTCTTTCTCTTTCTCTCTCTTTCACTTTGTCTAAATATATATGTATATACACGTATGTATATATATATATATATATATATATATATATATATATTTGTGTGTGTGTGTGTGTGTGTGCGTGCGTGTGTGTGTGTGTGTGGAGAGAGAGAGAGAGAGAGGAATATATTAGTTCCCTAAATATCTGCCAAGGATTGTAATTAAAACATCCATGAATTTCTGTATACAGATTTATATACGTTAACTATTTTATTATTACTTGTAATTATATACATACACACACAAACAGTCATACGTACATATATATATATTCCCTTAAATATATATATGTGCGTGTGTGTGTGTTTGTGTGTGTGTGTGTGTGTCGAACATGTATGACAAAGTGTAAATTTTTTTTAAATGTGTCATACATTTTCCCCTATCATTGTTCTTGATATATAAAAATTTATAAATCGTTATCTCATCCATATATATATATATATATATATATATATATATATATATATATATATATATATATATATATATATATATATATATATTAAGACAATGTTAGCCAATGATTGACAAAGTAGAAAAAATCTGTGTAACGCGTTCCATCCTCTGGGACGATAGATATATTTCATCAGGCTAAAGTAGTTTTTATTGATAGAATTCCATTTTTGCTGGAGTGGAGATATAAACGCGATGTCGGTTATAATTAATTACCGGTGGGGGGTTTAAAACTCAATAATTTAACTTTTACCTTCGGTACATATGTAACTCCATAAGAAAGAGAACTTGTGTTTATCGTGTTCAACGAGGACCCTAAAGAGCATTACTCAAGTTTTGTATTTAGAGTTGACCTTCTCTTAGACTGGTTGCTAACAATGGCTAAAGTGTCCAATCTGTGCTACTATTTATCCCATATGTGCGGGAAGAAGTGATGGATTCATTCTTTTCCGAAGGGTATATGCGTAACAAACTCGAATGCAATTCGAAATCGGCTCTCTGATTTCTCATTCCGAGCCGCTCTCCATTACACCACCTGCACATCTCCCCACACACATATACACTCACACATACACGCACACGCACACCCACACATAGAGAGAGAGAGGGTAAAATGGAAAAAATACAGATAATGAACAGACTGTGATAGCGAGCGAGCTAGCTAGCTAGGTAGATAGATAGATAGATATTTTACTACAAAATTATACCCATTAAAGAAATTCGAAGAATCTCTAATTTTCAAAACAGCTTCTATGTCTAATATATATAACTAAATTAAAAAATAATTGGATTTAATAAATCCTGTACCCTTCTAGCGATTAATTGTAAACATATTAATTACATAATAATGATCACCTTCATTGCAATTAAGTAATCAAACGTGTTGCTCGAGCATAAAACGATCGACAATGTAATACATCACTTTAAAAGAACCAAGTAAAAGAAATGATATATTAAATAAAATCTATTAAGACATTTAATAAATGAAAAGCATCACGTCTATAAAGAGAGCGTAAAACATTTCAATTGAATTCATTTTCGGTCAGATGAATAACACTCAACATAATTTCAATCTGATGATATTTTCTATTTTGTATTATTTTTTATTTTTTAAGGGATCAAGTAATGATTGTCGACAAGTGCTTGTCGATTTTCAATTATTTTCATCCAGAAATTTACATAAAAGCTAATACCAATATTTACTTTTTTTATATGTAAACAAGAATATTTGCCGAAAACGTAATCGTTAAAGTGATGATTGAGGAAAATCATTAAAATCAAGATTTTAAAAAGATTTGTTTGATTGATAATTGTTATGATAAGCGGAAAAAATAATAAAAATGATGTGTAGGGAAGATTGGTTGTTTGTTTGTTTTGTTTTGTTTTACGGCAAATCAACCTCAGTTGGTTATTTAATGCAAACAAGATTTTTATTGCTGGTAATGTTTTTTCCAAAAAAATATTATTAGAAAGTTTTTTCTTTAAAAATGTATTTCTGGTAATAATTTTTCCTCAAAAAAAATATTGCTGGTATTAAAACCTATTTTTGCACTTTTATACTGTTTTGAACCCAGTTTGGGGGTTAACTATTTGCCCATAGCTGGGACCCTGACAAGTGCTACCACCCAGGGTCAGGGTGGACCTGGGAACACCAGCAATTAAGAGATGGTTCTACGCTCCCCAAAACCTCCTGATCAAAGGCCTTGCTGTTGGACGTAGTTTATCGTCTTACCCAGAACGCGGATGTAGTTTATCGTCATACCCAGGGCGGGGTAGGGAAGAGATAATTGTAATGAAAACGACAAAATGATATTGATGAGACATTATGACTATAATGATGATAATTATATTGAGCGAATATAAAAATGATAAATTCATTTCAAAGTAAAAAAGTACCTCCTTATTGATATGGCAGTCCACACAGACAGCAATGTATCTTTGAAGATCTTCAAAAAGCTATTAAATACAAGGACCTTGAAATCGAAATCTCAGAAATGTGGCACATGGGAATATCAACAATCCCTGTTGTTGTTGGAGCCCTCGGATTGATTGGAAAAATTCCAGTAGACTAATCCAATAGACTAATTGAAGAAATACAAAAAATTGTTCTCACGAGTACAGCCCACATATTACGAAGGGCGTTATCTATGTAAAATATGTTGAGTTTTTTAATTTATCTGTGGGAAATGTCATAATGCCATTTCTAATTTTGGTATCTGGGCGGGACCCGGAAAGAAATGTGTACACACCAGTAATCAAAGGAAATAAAATAATAATAATTATTATTATTATTATTATTATTATTATTATTATTATCATCATCATCTTCGAAGATCTTCAAATAATACCAAAAATAGTATTAATAATCAATTTTGGAGATCTTCAAAAAAACTATCAAAATACAACGATCTTGAAGCGGAAATCTCAAAATATGTGGCGCATAAGGACATCAATAATTCCAGTTGTAGTTGGAGTCCACGGTTTGGCTGGAAAAGGTTCCGATAAATTCACTGACGGCACATGGCTTAAAGAAATCCAAAACAAAATTGTACTCACAAATGTATTTATGTAAAATATGTGTGGTTTTAGTTTACCTCATTTTTTTTTTTTTTTTACAAAAGTTCTTAGTGGAAATATATCATGATGTCATTTCTGACCTCATGTCTCCTTCTGGGACCCAAAAGGAAATGAGTATACAAAAGAAATAACAATAATAATAATGATAATAATATTAATGTTTTTCCTCTGCATAACATTTCATCTGTTTGCTTTGCATCTACTAGTACAAACTTGTATCTTGAAGTCTCTGCTTGAGACATGTCGGCAATTCGTACTACACAAAACAAAGACAGAAATAACACCAACAACGACAACAGAAACAATAATAATAGTAATAATAATAGGAGCACTAGGAATGATTAAAAGTCTGACCCCTCTAACTATTATCCTATTAGTCTCCTACCGCTTTTCGAGGCTCTAATCAATGCTGAAGTGGTTAAGCATCTTACCTCTCATGACCTACGCTCTGACATACAATATGCTTCCCGTTTTGCCAGGTCTATCGCTGATGTGCTAACGGCCATCACTGAATATGTATATCAAGCTCTTGATAATAACGGCGAAGCTTGATGTATGGCTCTAGATATCTTAAAGACGTTTGACAGGGTTTGGCACGCTGGTCTTCTACATAATCTCCAGAGCTACTGTATTACTGGAGGATTGTTTGATTTAATCCAATCGTTCCTATCAAATGAAGGTCGTTTTGAATGGGCTCGCTTCCAGATCCTTTCAAACGAACACGCGTGTCTTCCACCCCAAGGCTCTATCCAGGCTCCTACGTTGTTTCTGATCTTCCTCAATGATCCTCCTGATGTCATCAGCTCCCAAGTAGGCATTTATGTTGATGACACTACCGTTTACTCCTATCTCAATAGCAAACCGTCAGAGCCAACAAAGTTAACCTGGCAGCTGCTCTTGAAAAGTACCTACAATCTTTGGTTAACTGGGACAGGAAATGGCTCGTTAGTTTTAATACCTCCAAAACAAAAGAAACTTTCCTGCCTGCCATCAGCATCGATGATGCAAGACTCATGAAGAGCAACACTGCGCCTTCTTGACCTCACATTTTCAACTGCATTGCAGCGAAATGACTACACTGGATCAATAGCTGCACCTACTGCAAGGAAATTTGGGTCACTTTGTTGTACCAGAACATTTTTCTCGTCAGAGTCCAATTTGCATATTTATAAATCTACCATTCGTCCGTGCATTGAATACTGTTGCCATATTTGGTCAGGTGCTCCTGCTAGTCATCTTGAGGTTCTTGACAAAATCCAAAGAAGGATCTGCAATGTAATCGACACTGGCTTAGCATCTCACTTTATCATCGACGTGACGTGGTTTCTCTCTCTCTTTTCTACAAATATTTTCATTGCAACTGCTCTGACGAGATTTTTAGCCTGGTGCCCGAACTACGTGAGTTTAAGCTTGCTACTAGATTGGAATCTAGGTTCCACCCTTTTACTGTTGAATTGGTTAAATGTAACCACTTCTACTCCAATAGCTTCTTTTCTCGCACTTCCCTCCTGTGGGACTCCATTCCGTTTCCTTGCTTCCCTGGTAACTACCAGCTTCAAAGATTTAAATGCAATATCAATCGCCATCCGTTCAGCTTTTATCCTTTTCTCGGTCTCGCTAGACACAGTCATTTCTCTCACATTCATTCTCTGTAACCACCTGTATATACCAGTGGCAGTTACGCTATGCTTGGGGTGAAACGATTAAAGAAATACAGAAATACAATTAAGAAAATCCGAGGAATCCCATTCCTATCTGAAATGCAAAAGATTCTGCTATTAAGACCTGCTCACATATCCACACCCACCAAAAAAACTCTCAAAATGCTCAATAACTTTCTAAGGAAAGCCTTTCTTCGCAACATGTTTCAGATAAAAATTTGGTAAAGAACTGTATCAAACAGCAAATCATAACGATCGGAAACGACAATAACAACAAACAATAGCAATTGTGGTAATAAAATAAGCACATTACATCTCCCCTCTCCACTATAATAATATAAACGTTTTCAGCGTTAAAGCTGAATTAGTCAAATGAAGATTCATAAACTTCTGCTTGGAGTTGTTGCTATATTACAGCAATAATAATAATAATAATAATAATAATAATAATAATAATAATCCAAACTACAGTAATGACGAGGACTACGGGTATATTAAGGATGGTTCTAAAGATTTGAGGGCAGTTATTGTTACTCAGTCTGCAACGCTAAACAGCAGACATATAGTGTGAAAATTCAAATGCATGAAATGGAAATTTTTTAAAAAATCATAAAGGAGCAAGAATTACTCACAGCAACAAAGGACAGAAATTATGGAGAGTCATGATCGATCAAATTCTGGCACTGAGGTTAAGAGAGAGATAGACGTTACTAGATCTCTGATGAGGGACGCTATTTACTACTTAAATGCTATGTCCGTTCAAGATGCATGCGATTCACGCCTTTATTTTTTAAAATTATTTTTTAATTCTTAGGGGAAAAAAATTATAGTGGTTTTTGTGGCCCTTCTCCAATCGTTCTGAATTTTCTAGACTGGCAGCCGCCAACCCATGCTCAGTATAACTCAGTATAACTCATAACGTGTAGAAAGAAGAAATGGAAATTAGTGAGAATCGAAAGTATCAGACTCAGTCAGAATTTGAACCCGGTTCTTACTTGACAATCAAAAAACTTACATGGATCCAGAACATTACGAATTTTAACTCGTTTGCTAAACTCTTGTTTTATATGACAAGAGATTTATTCTTCGTTCGGCGTCTACATCTAACGAGAAAACTTACGATAGCAACTAATGTAGCAACAGTGGGCGTTACTTCAACCATAGCACGGCGCCACCTATCCCACTTTTCTGTTTAATTCTTCTCCCCGCCCAACAGCTGCTTTACTTTTCACCTTCATTACTTTATCACTTTCAAGAATACAGATTCTCTACGCCTCACTTGATAAATTGAGTTAACACTCAGACTTGAAGATATTTAATACGAAAGAGAGAAAAAAAAAACTGAAAAAATGCTAAGTACGCTTTCCCCTGCAGCTTGTAATAATGAGTATTTCACAACATATCTCTCGCTTGTAGAACACCAGAAAAAAATTAAACTCGCTCCGCTAGCATTCAGTAATTATATTCATTATTACCGATATGGAAAACCAAAGACGAAAGACGAATAAGCACACAATGTTGAAAATAACAATTGGGGGGATGCGCTAGTGTCAACAACATGTAGATCACTACAAAATATTTACAAAGCATATTTCTTCCTAATACATTTCATCAAAAAAAAAAACGATTTTATTAGAATTGTAGAACGTGTTATGAAATACAGGGAATGTTTTGCGTGCATTAGTAAACCTGTAAGTTACTATATGAATTTAGACAATTTCAACCTTCCATACATATGCCCATGGAAGAGGCTCTATAGAGAAAAAAACGTATTTATTGAAATTCGCTTACATTTGGTAAAAATCAACCAAATCAGGTTCCGAAGTAATGAGTTGTGAGATCAGCTTTCTAACCGTTACCGCAGTTTGGAATCGCAAAGACTTATTTATAACCAATATATCTCATTATTGTTGTTATTTTCTTGCAAGACATTTCGACTATATTTTTCTTTGTTCTCAGTTACTTCGGGATGCGGGCGATCACGGTTCTGTCTCTTTGTTTCTGTTCAATTTAGCCAGTGCAGATCCCGCTTCAGATTTTTAATATTTGCGGTCTTTCGATATTTCTGTGTAGTGCCGGTTGTTCTCTTTCGTCCTGAAAGAGTTCGCCGATATATTCGTTCCATCTCTGATTTTATTATTTGGACTTCTCAACTTAGATCAGTAGTTAGTAAGTTTGTCTGGTAGGCTATTACCACTATTGTTAATTCGATCCTCACGGGATATCCCACTCTACGCCAAGGTTAGTAAATATCTATAGGCTTAGTTTGTTACTAAGTTAATTTTATATTTCCTTGTAGTACCAATAAGTTCGTTATTAAAGCACAAGAAGCCAAAATGCTAAATACTGAATTTTAAGATACTTAGATTGTCATCATTTGTAAGATTAATAAAAAAAAAGTGCCAGTCATAGTAAAGACTTTATCTCCCAGATTATTATTATTATTATTATTACTACCGCATAGAAATCAGCTGTTATTATTGCCTCACAAGCTTGGCCTTGTGCCACATTAAGTTACGTTTGACGTAGTTTCACATTCCCCAGTTAACAGTTCTTGTGCCTCTCAAAAAAGCCATCGTTTTAAATGCTGATTTTCAAAGCAACCAACTACTGCGGTGAGTTTTTTTCCTGTTTTTTTTTACTCTGACAGTGAATTGGATAACGATCCAAGACAATTGGTAGATGATGATAACGGATGTGAACGCAATGATTTTACTGAAACGTCTGAAACTTATATCGCCGATATAACGTCTCATAAAAAATATCTCAATTTGAAATGATTAATATTTTAATCCGCTGATATCAACTTTTCCATCCATTTTCTCAAAGAGTTGGCCTTCTCGGCTAAGTTAAGCTAAAATAATATTTCATGAGCGTCTCTAAAGCAAGACAGATCTATGAATGGATATCGTTGGCTCAAGCATTGGCGGTTCTAGAGTACGGTTCTGAAGAGGAGTCCACCTCGAGTGGCGAGTTTTTGGAGACAGCATTTAAATGAATTAGTATATTGAAGTAGCAAGAAAATGCACAGCAAAATTAGGCCGAAAACATGGCAAGAACATTGCAGTTTCATTAAAGACACCGGAAAAAAAGATATATATTTATACTCAGATTGATATCAGAAAGAGCAATACAGATGTAAAATAATGTATTCCTCTGTCTTATAGTGTTGGGGCGCACCCACCTTCACAACTACAATAGACTGATCCTATTATTATAAATAGAACAGTAGTTCTAGAGACTGTGAGTAGTGTAGCAGTGTACGCAGTCTCTGACTGTGCGCTGCTCCTGTCGAACTCTCTGCTTTGGCAGAGAGGAACCCGGACGAGGCTTTGCCGCAGGGCAAAGTGTCGTCCGGGGAGGTAGACAGTCCCTGAACCCGTTTATACGGGTTCTAATGGGCATATTTTTGGCCGAGCCTACGGGCTCGGTAAGCCCACATTAAACCGGCCTTGTGCCACATTCGACCCACGTGGGAGGGTTGTTAAATACCGTAGTGTAGCAGTGTACGCAGTCTCTGACTGTGCGCTGCTCCTGTCGAACTCTCTGCTTTGGCAGAGAGGAACCCGGACGAGGCTTTGCCGCAGGGCAAAGTGTCGTCCGGGGAGGTAGACAGTCCCTGAACCCGTTTATACGGGTTCTAATGGGCATATTTTTGGCCGAGCCTACGGGCTCGGTAAGCCCACATTAAACCGGCCTTGTGCCACATTCGACCCACGTGGGAGGGTTGTTAAATACCGTAGTGTAGCAGTGTACGCAGTCTCTGACTGTGCGCTGCTCCTGTCGAACTCTCTGCTTTGGCAGAGAGGAACCCGGACGAGGCTTTGCCGCAGGGCAAAGTGTCGTCCGGGGAGGTAGACAGTCCCTGAACCCGTTTATACGGGTTCTAAATGGGCATATTTTTGGCCGAGCCTACGGGCTCGGTAAGCCCACATTAAACCGGCCTTGTGCCACATTCGACCCACGTGGGAGGGTTGTTAAATACCGTAGTGTAGCAGTGTACGAGACGCAGTCTCTGACTGTGCGCTGCTCCTGTCGAACTCTCTGCTTTGGCAGAGAGGAACCCGGACGAGGCTTTGCCGCAGGGCAAAGTGTCGTCCGGGGAGGTAGACAGTCCCTGAACCCGTTTATACGGGTTCTAAATGGGCATATTTTTGGCCGATCCTACGGGCTCGGGGAGCCCACATTAAACCGGCCTTGTGCCACATTCGACCCACGTGGGAGGGTTGTTAAATACCGTAGTGTAGCAGTGTACGCAGTCTCTGACTGTGCGCTACTCCTGTCGAACTCTCTGCTTTGGCGGAGAGGAACCCGGACGAGGCTTTGCCGCAGGGCAAAGTGTCGTCCGGGGAGGTAGACAGTCCCTGAACCCGTTTATACGGGTTCTAAATGGGCATATTTTTGGCCGATCCTACGGGCTCGGGGAGCCCACATTAAACCGGCCTTGTGCCACATTCGACCCACGTGGGAGGGTTGTTAAATACCGTAGTGTAGCAGTGTACGCAGTCTCTGACTGTGCGCTGCTCCTGTCGAACTCTCTGCTTTGGCTCAGAGGAACCCGGACGAGGCTTTGCCGCAGGGCAAAGTGTCGTCCGGGGAGGTAGACAGTCCCTGAACCCGTTTATACGGGTTCTAATGGGCATATTTTTGGCCGAGCCTACGGGCTCGGGGAGCCCACATTAAACCGGCCTTGTGCCACATTCGACCCACGTGGGAGGGTTGTTAAATATCGTAGTGTAGCAGTGTAGTGCAGTGCAGAGTGAGACTTCTGCAGTGATCAGTTATACTTCCGTTTCTCGACCGGAAGATACCGTTGGACTTTATTACTATTACTTATTGTTACTACTAACCTAAGTTCGTTCTACTACTAATCTCTCTGATGTAAATACCTCTCTGAATATACCAGTATTCTTCCCTACGACTGTGTTTGTTCGTTATTACTATATACTCACGTGGAAACACTCAACATCTCAACAGTGGCGACGAAGGATATTTTATTGATCTCAACATATAGATTATGTAAAAGCATTTGATAAAGTACGTCACAGAGAAATATTGTACGTAAGCTTGATATATTTGGGAAGTATATTAGAATAATCCAGAATTTATACTGGGGAACAATTCAGTAAATACGCGAAAATAGAATGGGGCGTAAAACAATGATGGGTCTTTTCATCAGATGTGTTCAATATATATATAGGGAACCAATCGGGAGAGAAGTACTACCAGGATTCATTATTGGCAGTTGCATTCTTAACAACATAAGATATGCAGATGACCCAATGTTGATAGCAGACACAAAAAGGAAATAACAGGAACTACAGAAGGTAGTAAAGGAAAGCGAGAAGAAAATATGTGACATCAATTGTAAGAAGACAGAATGTATAGTCGTCAGTAAAAGATAGAGCACAAAATACGAATATAAATTGGAGATAACAAAATCAAACAAGTACAACAATTTAAATATCTAGGAAGTGTTTTGACAGAGCATGGAAAATGTGACACCAAAATCCAAAGGCCCATTGGAATAGTGCAAGCTACCTTTCAAAAGCTAAGCCAAGTATTAAGAAACAAGTAAATTTCGTTAGAAACAAAGAAAAGATTATTCCACGGTTATATAATATCGGTCTTCCTATATGGCAATAAATTTCTGAACAATCTCCTCGTCACAGATGAAGAAGAGACTTGAAGCAACAGAAATGTAGTTCTACAGAATGATGCTAAGAATACCATAGACTGAACATGTGAGCAATGAAGAAGTTTTAGGGAAAATCTAAATAAAAAGGACACTTATACCTAGCATCAGAAAGTGACAATTGAATTTTTAAGGCACAAATGAGGAAAGAGGGCTTGGAAAATTTGACACTCACTGAAGGCAACAGACAGAGGAAAACAGTGCATAACCTAACTAAAGAGACTGTAAATGGTTTTAAAAACGGGTATTAGGGGAGATAACAAAAAGACACATATTATTAAGAGCTACAAAAGAGAGGAAATTGTGGAGAGCCATGAAGGACACGGCATATAGAAGAAGGAGAATGTTTATTCATAGCTAGCGAAGGAAGGGATGGATTCATAACTTTCCCAGTTATGTATTTTTAAATAACTGTGAGAGAGAAAGAAATATGTATAATAAAAAATATACTTATTATTTTCAAAAAGACAACACCTGTTACTGCAAATTTCAACGCAATGTGTTAAATATGGTCCATTGGAACAATAAACCTTTTACCGACTTTAGTATTAATTATTCATTTTGTATTCAAAGTACATTTTATATAAGAAATTCATCTTTTAATATACAGTAAAAATATTTGATATCGTAAAATAATTTATTTTCATAATTTAAATCAGGATATTTGCATTAAGGTATTTCTAGTGCTTTTCATTCGTTTTCGCGTCGGAAATTGTTTTTCGTATTATTAACTAATAATTAATAAAAAAAATATACTTATTATTTTGAAAAAAAAAACTACGCCTGTTTTAAGCTATTATTCCAAATTTTCACGTAATATGTTAACTGTGAAGCCCAGTGGAACAATACATTTTCTGGCAGTGAATTAGATAGCGATCTAAAACAATTCTTAGGCGATAATAAAGGCTATGAAAGCAATGATTTTACTGCAACTACAGCACATATTTCACTGATATAACGTTGCATAAAAACACATCGATTTGAAATCTTTAATATCTTAATCCGCATCAACCTGATATTAATATTTAAATTTTTCGCGAAATACGCCACCAGCTGTCGAGTGCTGACACTTACGCTGGCAAAAGTGTCACCACTCAGCCTTGTTGACACTCTTGTCCCATTATAGTTAACCCAAAGTGGTCATATGTGCTATTTGCTATTCCAATAGCCTCAATATCTTTAGTCGACCTATACACGTGCGGTATTATGAATTAATGGTTGCTTGGACCCAAATCAAAGTTGAACTATTTAAGATAGCACTTCTCTCTTTCAGCTTCAATTAATTTATTGTTTTTTGTAGCTATATCGAAAAAGTTAAATTATGAAATGACAAAAATAATACTTACTTATTAAAACGTCTGAAATAACTAAAGGCTACATCTGACTTTAAGAAATTTAACACTGACGCCTTCAGTCGTCCTATATTTATCTAAAAGTAATGAAAATGTTAGCCTTTTCCCCATAAGAAAATATTCGATATCCATTAAACGAGCAGCCAGTGCTGTGGTCGGTTGGAATTCAGAAAATCTTTCTATTAAAACAGTTTTTCATGAAAAAACGTTAAATAGCATCTAGTATTAATCTTTTCAGTATTAATGGCAGTTTCCTTCCAAAGCTTTTGTTTGAAGTAGTGTGAGACGTCAACATTTTGATAATGTCATTATTTTCTCTTCGAGCTACACATTTCTGCTATTGCTACTTTTGAAAATCCTCAAATGTTGTTGTCTCTGTTATTCGGTACATTTCTTTTTGATTATGTAGCTCCAGGCCACGAAGTTCAAAGAAGGATGGTCCTTGCTAAGACCTACATGCTTCATTCGCACGAAGCCATTTTTAACCACTGATCCAGATGTCCCATAGGGTGGATTGTATTTGAATAAATATAGTAAATAAATTTGTTTCCTGACTGAGACATTTGTAGATTTTTCCACTGACACCATTGTCTGTGCCAGGTGAAAAAAAAATGTAATTTTAATAGCGGTTTTCATTAAGCAGCTGAGCACAACACAAATTTTCTAACTCCCTTCCCGACTACCAAATCTGGTTGAAAATTCCAGGTTAAGCTATATTTCCATCTTCTTTTATGTGTCGTGGACGATTAAGGTTCTCTGCAGTTTTCCGTCTTTTTTTGCTTTAAGTAACTTTTGATTCTTCATGATCCCTTCTATCCATTTACACAAATTCGTTAAGTAGGTTATTGCTACCCTCACCCCCGCTGCTCCTCTTGCCTTCATTATGTGGGTAGTGAGTTCTCTATTCCCTCTTACTTTATTATATGCTCCAGAAATTTCACCTGTCTCTTTCTGATTGCAAGTATAAATGTCCTTGTCGTTCCTCATTGTTCACATTCTTTCTCCATGGTATTCGTAGCCTCCGCCAGTAGAACCACATCTTCGCTAACGCTTCAAATTTCTTCATCTCCGAAGAGATTGTACTGCATTCACTACTATATAGGAGATTAGTAAAATATCGTCAGTAACAAAAATGGTATGTAATAACATACCATTTTTGTTACTGACGATATTTTACAATATGCGGGTGGGTTAATGGATAGCGACATGGGATACGAATCGGAGAACCGAGTTCGAATTCCAATAGGCTTCGTTACATTAACTGACACGCCAATACCCTTGGGAATAAATCCATCCTCACCTTATGGGTTAAAGACATATATTTTCACAAAAAAACTTTGTTATTCTTAAAACATTTGTTGATGCATTATTTACTTGCAAAAATAAGAATACTTCTTATAAACCAAAATATGCTTCAGCTTTAAGTAACATACAAAAGGTGTATAAGACGTAAAAAACAAATCAATAAATTCTATGTCTTAATAATTTGTTTAGTATCTAGAAGACATTTTTGTCGAGTTTTGGAGATAGGTTATAAATTGATTGATTGGACTTTTTACGGCTGATCAACCATGTGTAAGTTATTTAAAGCCGAAATATATTTTTGCATTGCAAGAATAAATATTTTTTATGAGAGAATATTGTATTAACAATTTCTTTTTTTAGATAATAATGTCCTATTTAACCCACGGCTGGAGAGAGGAGATATGGATTCATAGCTTTTTCAAGAGCATTTAAGTTTAAATGAATGTAATGAACACAATTGAAATTCGAGCACATCACCAACACATCCAAGCTTACAGTCCCTGGTTTTTCCAAGTGGTCACACATCTTGGTACTAACCAGATACAACGTTGCTTAACTTCAGTGATAGGATGAAAACCGGTGTTTCAAGGTGATATGGCCTTAACCCCACTTATATAATAATAATAAAATCTGCAATAAACTGATATGGATATCACCCAGACCCAGTTACAGAGATAAAACCTGTAACAATTTTATGGGACTTTACAATACACAGACAAAACAAAGCTAATCGTCTAGACGTCGTGTTCAAAGACCACAAAGACAGAATGTGTTTTCTTATTGACATGACAGTCCATGCAAATTGTAATGTGTTGTTGAAGATCTTCAAAAAAGGATCAAGATACAAGGATTTTGAAGTGGAAATCTAAAACAAATGTGGCACATGAGGACATCAATAATTCAATCTGTAACCCTCAGATTGATTGGAAAACCTTCCGATAGACTCACTGAAGGGATTCCTGGCAGTCCATGCCTTAAAGAGATATATAAAAAATTGTACTCACGGTATGAAGAGTTTTATCTATGTAAAATGTGTGTGATCGTAGGTTTATTTTTTTTACAAACATGATCAGTGGAAAATGTCATGATGCCATTTCCTGACCTTATGTCTCTGGTCGGGACCCAGAAAGAAATGAGTATACACCAGAAATCAAAGGAAATAAAAATAATACTAATATGACACTTGCAGATTACAGGCTAGTGTGATCCGAGGAAACTTCCTTAAAACAGACTCAAATCTAAAACCTGCATGGTTACCATTCGTGGTATTGATTGCCTCTAAGCATTCAGTGAGTTGGAAATGGCGAAAGCAATAGACGATTAAACTGATTGGTCGTTGATTGCTATTCCAAAGAACAGAATAGCACTTGTCCCTTGTGTAACAGTTCTCAAAGACTAATTCTTTGATGATCGAGGCTCATATTATCTCTCTTGTGACCAGACGATGAGGAAAATGAAGCTACAAAAACGAGAGTCAGGTGACAGGCGGAGAGTAAGGGTAAGTTGTGGTTGGATGACAGAAGCCAATTTGAGGGATCTTCGCTGAAAACAGGCATGATTACTCAACTATGTTCACTTGTCAACGAATACATCTGCATGTGTGTATGTGTGCGTGTGTGTATACCCGTGTAGCCAAAAAGCCCAAAGTAGATAACTACGCATGCCCTATCATTTTAACAAATAAGAATGAGTGTGTACATATGAAGAGGGTAGATTTAAACGTGTAACTTTTTTGAAAATTGCATATTTGTATATTTAACAAGAACAAAAAGTAAGTGCTTGTTTTGTAAAAGATATCGTAAAATCGGAGAGCCGATTTCAAATTCCAGCCTAGTCTGTTACGATAACTTTTTTTTCTTAATTATGGTTGGGAAGAGAAAAATTCATGGGTTAATGAGCAGAGTAGATTAGGTTCTCACGCTTTGGATGGTATCCATTCCAAGAGAAGGAAAACTATAGCGAAGGCAACGGGAAACCTTTCCACTTATTTTCCGAAGAATATATGTCAGTTCACATATAAGAAAGGAATCAGTGTAGAGTTATGATAACCTTCACCCTAAAAATTAAAAAAAAATATATTTTAAGCAAAATCCCTTAAGACCGTGCTTACCCACAGGACATAATGAAGGCAAGGACAGAGGAAAGCAACACACAACCTACATAAAGAGATCATGTAAATGGTTAGTAGAACAGTGATTAATAGTGATAGCAAAAAGACAAAGAGCTACAAAGGATAAAAAGTTGTGGAGAGCAATGATCATTTACGCCCTGAAGGCACATGGTACATAGAAGAAGGTGTAAAAGAAAAAGAAGACAGCGCTTAAATTTAAAACGTAACATACACAGCATCTCCCTCCCTCTCTCTCTCTCTCTCTCTCTCTCTCTCTCTCTCTCTCTCTTTCTATCTGTGTGTGGAATTTATTTTAAGTTACTATATATTAACTTAAAAATAAAAATACATATACACATACTGTATTTACATTTATTTACAATAACTTCGTACTGTATTGGATGTATTTACGTCACGAATAAAAGTGCTTCAAATAACGGACAAACTGCTTTAACGGACGACCCACCCCCTACAATTGAGGTTCCACTATATATATATATATATATATATATATATATATATATATATATATATATATCGTTATTTATGCATGCATGCATATTTTGATGTGAAAATCTTTCTTTGCGTACATCGTGAAGCATAAATGGACATTATCGTGCATGCATGTAGTCTCATTTATATGTAATTTTTTTGCTTTCTTTTGCCTTTTGCTTTCCATCAGCATAGCTGACGTCAACCTCCAGGAGGGTAACTCATTACTCCTTCTCAACCTAACGTTTTCCGTTGACATGAAGGGGAAACATTATAATCATTATATTAAATCAATTCCTATGTCCGCTGCTAGGAGAATTGGTTCACTGTATTGTACTAGACAATTTTTCTCGCTAGAAATCGCTCTTATATATTTGTAAGTCAGCCATTCGTCCATACATTGAATATTGCTGTCATATCTGGTCTGACGCTTCTGCGAAGTATTTAGAAATTTTTGATAAATTCCAAAGAAGAATCTGTAATGTCATTGGTCCGGATCTGGCATCTCGGCATCACTCACTTTCCTATCGCTGTAAACGGAGCCTCCCTGTTCCTTTTCTGTAAATATTTTTATGGTAATTGTCCTGATGATCTTTCCCCTTTTGATACTTCGACTTTACGAATTTAAACAGCTCGGTCTCATCAGTGTACAGATGAAATAGCTCGACGTAACCGTATGTCTGATGCAAAATCTTTCTTCTCTCGCACTTCTCGCTTGTGAATCTCCCTTTCGGTTTCTTGCTTCCTTGTCAACTTTATCTTTAAAATTTTAATGCAATGTCAATCGTCATCTTGTCTTCTTAACTCCTGTTCTTTTATTGTTCTCATTTCTAAATAATGCATTTCTTTTTTTTTTTTTTTTTTTTCATATTCTTTTACACTCGGTAACTTCTTGCGTCTTAGTGGCTTTAATGCCTTGCTTGGAGTAAAATGATTTAAAAATATATATGCATTGCACAGCATCCGTGGTGAATATAGAGGTGCATATTTGAGACTTACGACAGCGTGTATGTGTCGTATATGGAGACCATGTTAGGCAGGCACGCACGCCCATGTGTGTGTGTGTATATATGTGTGTACGTGTGCGTGTACGTGTGCGTGTGTGGGTATGTGCGTTTGTGTGTGTGTGTGGTTACCCGAATAAGGGATTGTAAGTTCCTAATGAGAGTGAATACTTTCCTGAGCAAATTCTTAATTGTGTGAGTCTTTCATGGCTTGAATGTAGGCTTGTGATACCTTAATGGATTATATGATCTCGTGTTTGTATAACTCCATATATATAAGTCATAAAAACATCAGATTAATGGGTGTAGCAGTAGATAGATAGATAGATAGATAGATAGATAGATAGATAGATAGATAGATAGATTATCTGTGTGCTCCACTATTGTTGCCTTGTGACAGATTAGGCTCATCTGACTTCTACCTCAGTTTGTTGTTAACCATCTAATTCTATCACTGTGTGGTCATTTGTTTACCTATCTCTGCTTATTCATATCTATCTAACGAATATATGTGAATATATGCATGCACCTTCCTATGCGACTATGTATACAAATGTTATTGTTTGTTTATGTGTCTTTCTAACTCTGTGAACACGTACTTGTCATCTAATTATATCTCATGTGTGAGTGTCTACGTATAAGCGTATAATATTGTGTATACACGTAAGCGTGAATCTATCAGTGTGTCCTTACCAGCACGCACAATTTCATCTGGCTATGTTGACGACATAACGTAGGTATATGGTTGGTGACTGTTTGCACAGTGAACTCATTAACAACACTGGGTCCCTGATTATTCCCTTTGGTGGCCCATCGCCAACCATGCGTACGTCGTCTTCAAGGGCGCGTACAAACAATGTTTTACGCCAGAATCAACGCGCAATTCTGTCACGGACCACTGCGCACACCAAGCTATTATATATCTGTCTGCAAAATGAATTGGACCAGTTAGTGCAGCGCACGTAAAACAACTAAAAAACTAAGTAAATAAAAACAAAAAATGTGATAAATTAAAAACGTACTGTAAGGGAAAGCAAGGAAGTAAAGAAGAGCAATGATGTAAGGGACAGCATGTGTATAAGGGAGAGCAAGGAAGTAAAGGAGAGTGAGGATATAAGTGAGATTAAGGGTTTAAGGGTACACAAGGCAGTAAAAGAGAGCAATGATGTAACAGAGAGCAATTCAGTAAAGGAGAGTAAGGTTGTAAAGGAGAGGTAGGCTGTAAGGGGGAGCAAGGATGGAAGCGAGAGCAAGGTTGTAAGGGAGTAAAACTAAGGTAAATCTTCGAAAAAAGGCACTGAAACGCGAGAGTCAGCAGTGGTGATAATAATCACAGCAGCCGTGCCTCGAAAATATATGTATACATATGATATACGATTAATCGGACATCATAAGTTTCTATGGGAACGGGTTTCTTGAGTAATTCATTTTCTTTTCTTTTATAAAGGGCGGCAAATATCATATGTGATTTGGGGATGAATTCAACAAAGTGGAAGTAATGAAAAAAGGATACTTGCCACATTTTGAATAGACACACGCGTACAGAAATATGTATGCATGCATACATGTGCGTGTGTATGTTGCTAGTTAGGATCTGTTCAAATGGACAGAAGTATTTTTCGTGTTATTTCCCTACTTAAGTAGTCCTGCCCCTTACCAATGAATACTCACATTAAAAAGTCTAGTCTATAGATTAGAGGAAATGTGCCGGGAAATGTTTACGATATCAATAGAAAGGAAAGACGAAATATTTTATTGCATTAGCAGCTATTTTGTTTTACGGGGCGGGGACACGTAGTAAACAGTTATATCTTTATACTTTTAATGAGTTTCGCGTCTTGAGAATAAATTAATTCCGTCTGCTTTCCGTTATTGCGATCTCCACTTAATATTTATATTAGAAAAATACAAGAAACGCTACTCATCATCATCATCATTATCATCATCAATTCTGGTTGTATTTATTATTTATGATTGTCGGAATCACTATTTTCTCTTCTTTTTTATCTACCTCATTTGTTTGTAGTATCAAGGAATAGGTACAAAAATACTTAATTGAAAAAACTCTTTTTCTCGGAACAAATGTGAGCCTTGAAAATATTCGTCTCAAAATTTTTATAATTACCTATAAATATATGAATATATATATGTGTGTGTGTGTGTGCGTGCGTGCAAAGAATACTTATAAATATACATAAATACACGTACGCATACGCACGCACACACACATATTTCATTAGTTTTCAAATCTCGTATATATGGATTCATCCGAAATAAAAATTGCTGATTTCTCGTTCCGAGACGCTAAACTGTTACACCACCTGCTCATCATTCATAAATATATAAATGCATAAAACAAATCTTAATTGCCAGCAATACCCGTGCCGAATTGTTGTCATATATATATATACATACATACATACATACATACATACATACATACATACATGCACGCATACCTGTTAAAACAAAAAATATGTTCTTTTTGTATGAATGGGAAGCATTTTATCTAGCACGGATCTTTTTTCTGATGCGCGTAAAGTTAACTCAATAGGTCAACAATAAAACCAAAGTAACTTCAGAGATGATTTCCCTCACATTAAACAAAATTTGGCGCAAGTAACTTTTGCATTGCCTTTGTCAATAAATCTACTTACCATGTTTTGGATAACAAGGACCTGACACCATCTGGTTAGTCGTACAGGCTGGGCTGTATCTTTGAGCTGACTTTAGTTTTAAAGAGTCCTGATGTGTAACTCCTGAAATTTACAAAGAAAATTTTTTAAAAAGATGATATGTCTATATTTATTCATAAATTGTTTTAAAATTTTATATTTTTTAAACATTTATTCAGATTTTAAACGATATAAAATATTGACGACTATTATTATTAATAATTGCAGGTTTTAATTTCAGAGCCATGATTATTTAATTATAATATTCTCCCACGAAATAGTTAAAACATACATTTATATGTCTAATATTCTTCATATTTTAACTCCCTAAATATACGAAAAACCTGATAAATATTATTCTTCACGAACACTGATGTCAAGGGTAGGATACCTCAAAACATTCATTCAATATCTTGATTAGATAAAATGAATTTCTCCAAAATTAGAGAGAGCAGTACACAAATTCTTTCACACATTTGTAGATATGAGCTCATCAGGATGACGTATATGCGATGTAATACTTAGACTTAATGTCACTGCGTCAGTGTATCTCTTACACTAAAAGTAGGATGAAGTTTTAAGGTTTACTACGAACCTAGATTCTACATTGCGAGATTGTAAGAGATTCTCCTTTCTTCTCTATCATATGGGGCATGTTGCAGATCTTAAGAACTTCCCAGCAGATACATCCAACAAATACAACTCAATCAGTCCTGGAACCTGCTATAGAATGACACTACGTCGCTGAGCTGTTATTATTCAAGCAAATGGAAAGAGATAACAGTTATTTGGTCGTTGTCTTTAAATAAATTTTAGTTGTTTTAATTTATTTGCTACTTGACTATTTTCTGCACTAAATAATTTTGAATGTAGAAAGAATAATTGGAAATTAAAAACATAAATTATGCCTAAAAGTTGTTCCACAAGTTCCAATGTCTTCCCAAGTACGCTACATTAAAAATTGGGATGAAATAGAGTATAAATGATTTTGTCAAGCGTTATTCACAGTTTGGCTATTACATTTATAAAAATAATAATAATAATAATAATAATAATAATAATAATAATAATAATTATTATTATTATTATTATTATTATTATCATTATTACTATTATTATTATTATTATTATTATTATTATTTAAAATAATAATAGAAATTATAAAATAAATATAATATTCTTTTCGTAAAATATTGAAATTAGAGATTTTTTTTAGATATGTTCTTATGAAAAGCAAGATGTAATTTACAAAATAAATTGTTACAGAATAAAAAAATGTTAGATAAAAATACATATAATTAAAGTAATTTATATCTGTCTCTGTCAGAGAGTTTCTAGAAAGAAAAAGAAAGAATTACTAGGTAAAGTAGCATATAACTTGAAAGTAAAAGGAGTGAATGAATGAAATGAATAAAAAGAATGATAAATTCATAAAATAACATAAAAATAAAAGAAATTGCAATAAAGAATGAATGAAAAAGAAAAGAGAATTCTATAAGAAAAAGAAATAAAAGAAATAATTAATTATTGTTAAAGTCCTTAAAAAAGAAAGAAAATAAATGAATGGATGAAAAAAACGGAAAGCTATTAAAGAAAGAATAAAGAAAAGGAATAAATGAAAATATAGGTAAAATATTCAAGAATAGAAAATGAAACCATTGAGCTGTTCTAAAAAAAGAAAAAAAAGAAATAAGGATAAAAGAAGAAAAATTAAAAGAAAGTTAAACTGCTAAAAAGAAAGAAAAAAAATGAAAATGAATAAATTTAATGAATGAAAAGAAAGGTAAGCCGTTAAATTAAGAAAAGGATTAACTGAATGAATGATACGAAAGATAGACTACCAGAAAGAAAGAAAAAGAAAGTATGCACAGCATACCTTACATAAACAAAAATTAAAAGAAGGCAAGGCACAAAAAAAATGAATGATCAATACTGAGAGCTAAATGACAAATAAATTTGAGCAAATAGATCCAGTAGGGATCGGGGTGTGAATACCGAAATAAAAGTTAAAGTAAAAGATGCAGACTCTGAAATAATTACAACGATCACACTATGAGCGTTTTTGTCCCGTCGCGCATGCGTAGAAAATCAAACATACGCCCTCATAAATGACCGAAATATGTTAGTCTGGTCATATATTCAATGGTTTCATATACAGTTGCAGATGTTAGTTCAAATCTGCGCTCTATATAAACATATATGAAAAACGTGTACGCTCGGCTGAGTCGAACATTTCTTGTTTCAACCTGCTGAAACGGGCGATCATTTTCCGGTCCAATGTGCTTAAAAGCCATCAATAAAAAGCGAGGATAGTTTGTAATTTGTGGCACGCAATCAGTCGGCTAAGATATACACATTTATTTGTAAAATTTATCTCAGAAGTAATTGCTGTGTTTCAACTAATAACTGATTGTTGCGTTGACGATTCTCATAGATCAGCTGTTATAGATATTTGCCATGCTTAAATTAGTCGGCAACAAGATAGGGGCACTCAGTGCAAACCGGGATCACTACGCCAACAACAGAGTGCTAGATTGCATTGCACTCATTATTTACTGAGTTTTATTTTACTCTGGAAGAAAACGACTCTATTTGGGTAACCATTACTAATGACATTTGATAAACTACAGATTTGTTTTGAAGCAGAAACATACTTGCCCTCGAGCAAAAGAAAGAACCTATAAGACTTAGATTAGTACAATAGTGCAGTAGTGAGGAAACCATTCATTATTTTAGCAATAGTCATAAGATTGCTTCCCTAACCACTACACTATGTCAGATTTCATTATGTTAGTTTTCAAAATAACAGTTGTATTGGCTAACCGATTTGGGTAAAAATTTTACAATATACTTATAATTTATATACACACACACAAACACACAGAGAAAGAGAGAAAGAGAGAGAAAAAGAGAAAATACATACACACACGCATATATAATGTGAATTTAAGTTTATAGATAAAAGTATGTAATTCAGCTTATTCGTTTTTAATTGATAAATTAACTGTTTGTAAACAAAAGTTAATTCTCGGTTTTAAAAATCTTCCAAAAATAATCAATACATCTCTGAAAATTCATTTGAGGAATATTAGTTGATTTAAAGTATAATTATTCTGATTTGAAAAAATATTATTTACTTTAAGTTTAAAATAACAAAGAAATGGATTTTTAAAACAAACGGTAGCGGTGATTATGCGCTTATCACTGTCGCTTGTCACTCGTAGATCACTTGACAAGCGATGATAAAATCTGTTAACAGTAGTAATCTTAAAAAATGTTGGAAAGTATTTTCCGTAAACTAATTTTAGGAATGTTGAATTTAAATTTACTATAGTCAACGCTCTTATTTTCTGATTATGTCGTGTATGGTCGACCATACTTTCAAACAGGGGAAAGTTGCGTAATATTTTCTATATATAAAAAACTTTTTTTAAAAATATGTTGGGAGTAAACGACTTTATTGAGCTTTTAAATTTTTGATCCGTAAATATAGTTTTCACTTAATAACAAATTTTGAGATTGCAATTTAATTTCACGAAATTTCATGAAATTGAGTAAGTGGGGGTTAAGATATATAAAAAATTAAATTTTACCAAGATTTTCTAAAAAGAAATTCAAAAATTATTTCATTCATATTTGAATAAGTCCTGAAAGGTTCCAAAAAATCCAACAATTATTTGATTTTTGTAAGAATTTTCAAATCAATGTGCTTTATCACCTGTAAAAAAGACGCAAATACACTAATTGTAAGTATTATGTCGACCCCTGACGTAAAAAAAGAAAAAAAATCAAGATTTTTAACCAAAATATCGAACGATATGATTAAAAAATTTAATAAAATAATAATAAATATTTTGGTCTTACATCTTAATAATAACATAATTTTTCATTATGCTATGATGTTTATTCAGCGAGCAAGTGGAATAAAGAGGGTATTATTCCAAGAAAATGATTCTTCATATTCCGCAGACTGTATCCCAATTAAAGAATGCTTTATTCTTCAGTCATGAAGGATTCTATAACAAAACATGGGGTTTTCTCAGAACAAGGGGCTGTAGATTTGATCTGTGTTGAAAGATACATTTTCTTTAAGAATAATTTCTACTATAAATAAATATCACAAAGAGAAATGGATAAGTTGGGCAAATAGGAGCAGGATTTCTTTAAAGTATTTTAATTGATAAATGTAGAGCTACATTGGATGAACCTGAAGTTTGGGCAAGAGTCTGGATCCTTTATGGAAATAGACAACCAATATAATAAGGTGGAGTAATGTTTTAGAAGCTTTAAGGGTTTATTCATGCAAGAAATCAGTTTATTTCCAATATAAATTATTATATTAAATTATATATATATATATATATATATATATATATATATATATATATATAGTATATTTAAGAAATCATTCAATGCGACGGACTTAGAAAATATTTTAAGTATTTTATTCAGTTTTGTAAAGCTTTATATCTTTTCTTTTATGATGGCGTAAAATGTGTATAAACTTTCCATAACGACTTGTGTCCGAATACAATAATCACTACGAATAGTTTATATATATATATATATATATATATATATATATATATATATATATATATATATATATATATATGATATGTGTGTGGTGTGTCTCTGTGTGTGTGTGTGTGTGTGTGTGTGTGTGTGTGTGTGTGTGTGTGTGTGTGTGTGCATCTGTGTGTTAGGGCCACTGAAAATGACTTTGACCAATAAAGAGGAAATTTTGAATAACATCTGATTTTTAAGTGCAATAGACGATAATTTTTCAGCATGGTATATATATATATATATATATATATATATATATATATATATACATACATTATTATCATTATTATTATTATTATTATTATTAAATAAGCGTTATTTATAGTAAACGCTCCGTTTATTAGGCGCTCACTATATTTATTTATGTTCGTCTACTGGCCTGAATATTCGCGAAAAATATATCAACTAAATATAACGTTTAGGTAATAAAACCTGACAGATTAATAAATAAAAATCCACCACTTCCCTAGAAATATATATATATATATATATATATATATATATATATATATATATATATATATATATATATATATATATATATGCCTGGTTTATGTTCGTTACCTTGTTTCACAATGTTGCCGCTAGACACTAACAAATATCAGCAGCCATAATCAGTGTCACGTCATTCAATAACCGGATATTAACAGCATTTTTTTCTCTTGTTTTTATCACCATAAATGTCTGATTAAGTTCTATTAATTTTCCTGTAAACGCCACTATTAATAATAATAATAATAATAATACATTTGAATGACTGAAGATTTGCTTAAAACAAGATATTGTAATAAAAACAAAAACACCCCCTCCCCAAAGAAGTATAAAGTATTATAGATGAAAACGCGAAAGAAAAATATTCTTTCAAAGTAATTGTAACACTTAAGAGTGGATGAAACGTCGTAGCACAGTACATCCAGCCTTAATTTCGAAAATTATATTTTGGTTTTTATATACTGCTAATTAGGCATTTCCTGAAAAGAAATTTATAGAAAAAAATCTGCTTTGAAAAATATTTGTGCCCTTTCTATTATGTAGAATTAGCCATGTTTAAATCCTATCTTTTAGACAGTTTAAGACTTGATAATAAGTTAGTTCTCCAAGCAGAAACATATTCACGCCCACACTCGCGAGCAAGCAAAGATGTATAAATGTATGATTAGAGTCTGCTAAACTTGAGTAACTAGCATCCTCCGCTGGGAAAGTAGAATCGACAAGCCGAGTTCAAATTCTCTGTTAGTCGGCTCCGTTCATTTTCGTGCAAACACACCACACCACTACCACAAACAGCAGTGAGCTAAACAGCTGGTAGACTGGGCTTTTGCGCCTTGGGTTGACAGCGAATGTCGAAGAATGACAACTCTGAATTCAAAACTATGGAAAAAGAAGCAAGAAATCACTGTACCATTATCTTTACCAAGAAAACATGGCAATTCACAGATAATCTAGAAACATAATCTGTGGAGTTCTATAATCGCCTACATCCTGAAGGAACATGGAATTAAAAAATGGGGCAACAGATTGATTTTCTAACTGTTTCAATCATGGAAGCTTTTAGGCCATATCATGTTGAAACACCGGTTCTCGTCCAATCTCTGAAGTTAAACAACGTCAAGCTTGGTCAATATGGGTGACCGCTTGGGAATACCAGATGCTTTAAGCTTGGTTGTGCGGGTAGTGCAATGGATAATGACGCGGAATGTGAAACTGGAGAGCAGAGTTCGAATTCTAGTCGGGTTCGTTATATTCACTTACGCGCAAATACCCTATCATTCTCCTCAAGCTATAGATAAAAGAGCAGGATTTTTATCTGAAAATCATTATTATCTCCCAAAAATTGCTAAGACAATATTCATTCGCAAAAAGAATGAATTATTCTTGTAATCCCAAAATATGTTCCGGATTTTAATAACCTACAAAAGGGTAATAGGCCGTTAGAATCAAATCAATCAATCCTGGAAAAACTTGAGACCGTCAGAAATTTTATAAAACTTGAATTCTACTTTTCCAATGTCATGTGTTTGCTGTATTAAGCTTAAGGTTGATTCAATGATTCAATTCTTGTCTCATCTGACCTAAAACAGGAAATTTTATTCCATGTTTGCTTTTAAACTGAATGCTTTGGTTGCTTATTCCATTTTTGGGTTCTGTTGTATCGTGTCTTATTCACTGATATTTTATATATACTTAAGAAATTTATGAATGTATTATTTGGCCAGTCTGCTCTTTATACAAAAGTAACAGAAACAACAACAACAACAATAATAAAGATCAGGAAATTAGCATGAAGAAATGATAGTGTATCAATGTAACAAAACTTATTATAAACTACTTATTATTAGTGATATCTATGTCAAATGTAATTAAAGTGTGATCATAAACTATGCTTATTCTTTGATTACAAAGCATAGGTGATTTTGCACTGTGCAATGCTGTTTTTCTCTTAATGTTCAGTTTTGTTTTTACTTTGAAGTTAAATTTCAGTTTGACTCCTTTTCAGCAGTCATGTGGTTGTTCACTACAGTACACTGATTCCGGCTTTTCTCTCTTTCACTAATTTAATGCCTTTTCCCCATGGGTGGAATTAATAGCTCAACATTGTACGTGAGCAACCAACTACTTATTATTAGTGATATCAAATATAATTAAAGTGTGATCATAATCTGTTTTGATTAAAAGATATTTACTTTAAACAGAAACCAAAACAAATTTCTTCCTAATGGTAAAAATAGCGTAGCAGAATGGAATTTATAAGCTACAAATTTGTTTTGATAAAGCTTTGATAATTGTCTCAACATTTAACTTGTCAAATCCGTTTTTCAATAATAATGTATACCCAAGTTGCCCGAAAGTAAGTCTTAATAGTCGAAATGTCTGTCAAATTACCTCCGAAATCATGGCTTTTACATGTACTCCAACACCGACCTTTGGCACTATTTCAATCGCAAAGTGAGCCATTTATACGAATAAGACAGAAATAAACTGTAAATGTTATTATTTTAAAAGGATTGTTTTAGCGTCAAAACGATATCTGTTTTCGCTGGCACCAATTAGTGCAAGGCGAAAGAATCACTTATGAAACATGCGAGATAAAAAAAAGGGCAAATTTCAATGTAGTTTCCACAAAAATTGGTGACACGTTAAGGAGAGTAGAAGAGACGCTCTTTCTTGGCACAAAATGTTCTTCTATGAAAGTTTATCCTACCTTTTACCTTTCTATCTTATCCTCTCCCTATACATGTGTATGCACGCACATTCAGGTAGAGGCAGTGTAGAGTAATTAAAGGTTGACAGATTGCAAGTGAAAATCATGTCAGAGATTTGAAGCCATACACACAAGAAGAATATTTTCATTAACATCATGAGAAACAGAGACGCGTGGGTTTGGGCGAGAGAGTTGATTCTTCCGCCTTCTGTGACACCATTCAATACACTTTAGGGCTTCCTGGCTCACACGTCTCAAATACAAGCAATTTCTGAAGCCCACGATAAGCAAAGCATCAGAAATCACACAATAAAACAGACAATAAAATATCACATTTCTCTTATTTCTTCTTTTCAATAAGAGAATCAAATAGAAAAAAGTAAAGCAAGAATCTGACAAAACGGATGTGACAAAACAAAATAAGAAGCAAATCTGTTACTTTTGCATATCCTGTCTTTAAATAAATTGAACGTCTAATCTGCTAACGATTTAAGGAAGAAGGTTCCATTTGGGAATATTAGTTCATTGTTTAATGAAGTTTTTTTTTTCTAACAATATACTTTCGAATGACATGATCAACTCCACGGCTAAAAGCAAGCTATATTATGTGTTCTTTACTGATGCAGGCTTTAAAATAAAGAGTTGATGACCAAGCGAATTCAAGAAGCAATACTTTTACTGAAAACAATGATTTCAGACACTGATGGGAAGCTCGTTCAATTAATCAGTTGCCAAAGTGGTATTTTATAAAGATACCAAGGTTACTATTTTCCACCCTACAACGTCTTTTCCACAGACAGATCGCCGCACGCTTATCGCTACTTCGGTAGCAACATTTATGGTCTGGGGCCCCTGCTGGTTGCCTCAGGGTTCTTGATAAGATCCAGAGACGGATATGCAATGTGATTGGCCCTGATCTGTCATCTCGTCTGCAGTCACTCTCTCGCAGACGCGACGTTGCATCGCTCTACCTTTTCTACAAGTACTTTCACGGTAATTGCTCCGAGGAGCTGCTTTCGCTTGTCCCTAGGCCTCATGAATTTAAACGTCCTACGAGGCTGGCATCCCGTTCCCACCCCTTCACTGTTGAAACTGTTAGATGTAGACGTCTCTTCTACTCCAATAGCTGCATGTATCGCACATCTCGCCTGTGGAACTCCCTTCCCTATTACTGTTTCCCTGACAAATACAATCTCCAACGGTTTAAGTGTAGCGTCAATCGTCATCTCCAGTTGCCTTGATCTATCCACTTCCCTTCTCCACTTCCTTTCATCTTTCATTCCTATCTGCTCTCACTCCAAATCTTCTGTAACCCCCTTACCTTGATCGACCCTCCGTCATTCTCTTTCTCCACATCCTCTCCTTTACCACTCCTATCTGCTCTTCCTCCAACCCTTCTGTAACCCCTTGCGTGACAGTGGCCACCAGCCTTGCTTGGGGTGATACGCTTAAAAAAAAATAAAAATAAAAAAAAATGTTCAAACAAGCTCCATTCTTTAGTGCTACCAGCTCAGACCTTTATATCCAAGCCTCACCTTGCTATGCCCACAGGGTTGAATCATTCTTATTCCCTATATATTACATTGATAAGATGAATGTTACACTCAGAAAAAAAAAATGCCACAATCTCGCGAATTCTTCCCCGAATACTAGAATCGTAACCTCTTCAATTCTAAGGTCAATCGTTATCTATCCTCTTTATCCTCATAATCTTTACTTCCCACTGTCTACTCATCCATTTATATCACATCAGTATCCCTCTAGCTTGAGTGTGTCTAGGGCCTTGTTTTGGGTGAACATAATTAAAATTTATTATTATTATTATTATTATTATTGTTATTATTATTATTATTATTGTTATTATTATTTGAGAAAGAAGCACTCCAACAAAGAGACGCCGGGGTACAAATATACAAAGGCCAATATACCCTATATCAGGTGTGTCAAACTGGCGGCTCGAGAGCTGCATGTGTCCCTTTACATGCATTTTGGCGACCCCCCACAAAGGTTTCTATACCCGCCGTATATCGAGAATTTTTTCTATATTGGTAATCCAATTTTTTTTTCAATTGGTATGATTAGACTGCTTATTCTATCTCAATGTTTTTTTTTTGTTGTTTTTTTTTTGTTTTTTGTTTTCGAATGTCAGCGACTATTTTTAACTCCCAGTTTATCATGTGATCATCCTTGACAATTAAATAAGAACAAATGTAAAGTGAAAACGTTCCTAATTTAGTAACATTTTGCCTTAAAAATGTCGAATTCTACTCGATCTCGTAAAAAGAGAAAATTATCTGAAGAAGGATAAAAAGAAGGAATCATCTGAAGATGTTTCAAGAAAAGTGGGAATTACAATACTTTTGTACCACTTTTAATGGAAAAATAGACTGTTTGATTTGCAACCACAGCATTGCAACGCCAAAAGAATACAATGTGAAAAGACGTTACGAAACAAATCATTGATCTTATGATAAATATGAAGGAGATATGCATGTTCAAAAAGTTAAGAAATTCATGGTTAAGTTAACACAGCAACAGAGTTGGTTTACAAACATTCAGAAAGACAACGTTAGTTCTGTTACTGTAAGCTTTGAACTCTGCAAAATGATTGCCATCAGTGGAAAATCTTACAGTGAATGAGATTTCATAAAGCGATGTCTTGTAAAAACAGCTGAAATTGTATATGCAGAGAAGTCACACCGATTTCAAGAAATTTCATTAAGCAGGAAAACTGTTGCTGAACAGATTGATGAAATGGTAGGTGATTTGAGTCGACAGTCGAAGACTTTATCATCAAGTCTTGAACATTTTTCTATCGCTCTAGAAGAGACTGTTGACATAGCTGGAATAGCACAGCTCGCCATTTTCATCAGGGCTTGTGACTATGAATTTCAAATTTATGGAGAATTAATTGAACTGATTCCAATGCATGATACTACAAGCCAGGACATATTTGAGAAAGTTGAACAGCTTCTCCATGAGTATGCCCTTGATTTGAGTAAACTTGTGTGTTTATCTACTGATGGCGCTGCCAATATGGTTGGGAGACATAATGGTGTTGCTGCCAAATTAGGTACAAAAATAGAAAACATATACCCAGATTCAATATTCAAGCATTTTCACTGTATAATTTATCAACAGAACATATGTTCTAAGATTTTAAATTAGATCATATGTTGAGTTTTGTCACAAAACAATGAACTATATCAGAGGTCGTACACTACATCACTGTCAGTTTAGCCAGTTATTGGAAGACGTGAATAATCAGTTCACAATGTCGCATTTTACAAGAAGTTTGGTGGCTTTCATGTCACAAGGTACTGAAAAGATTTTTTTCATTGCGACACGAAATTTTTATGTTTTGGGGGATGAATGGTCAAAACACAGATGAATTAAAAGATGAAAGCTGGCTCAAAGATCTAGCTTTTTCAGTGGATATTACTGTCCAACTGAGTGACCTTAATTTGAAATTACAAGGTAAAAATAAGCTCATCACTCAGTTATATGATGATATCAAGTGTTTCAATGCAAAATTAGCTTTACTAAGTCCTAGTTGTCACATGAAAACTTGTTTCATTTTCCTATGTGCAAGGAATTAAAAAAAAACTGCCAATACTGAGTCTGATTTATCTTTGCTAAGTACGACAATTTCCCGAAATTGCTGTCAAAGGAATTTCAGCGAAGATTTTGTGATTTTTCATCTTGTGAAAATCAGCTTGCATTATTTTCAGCACCATTCACTTTTGATGTTGCTCATACATAGGAAAGTCTACAGATGGAACTACTGGAAATGTAGACTGACTCAACACTCAAGGCAAAGTACTTAGAAGTAGGGGTACCCGGATTTTTTTCATACCTCCTCCAGATATTTTACAACTTCAGAGAGTTTGCCACAATAATTATGGTAATGTTTGCTTCCACATATATCGGTGAGCAGTTATTTTCACTTATGAACGTCTCATAGAATCAGATTAACTGATGAACATTTATCATCTTTGAGAAATAAGACGAGAAATGGCGTCAAGAAATTTTCCACTGAGCAATTGAAAAGCAAACAAACAAAAAACAACACACATATTTTACATAGATAAAGTCCTTCGTAAGGTGTGAGTTGTAATCGTATTTTTTGTATGTCTTTAAGGCATGGGCTGCCAAAAATCCCTTCATTGAGTCTCTTGGAATCTTTTCCAATCAATCCAAGGGCTCCAACTACAACACGGATTGTTGGTGGTCTCATGTGCCTCATTAATGAGATTTCAGTTTCAATGTCCTTCTATTTCGATAGATTTTTGAAGATGCATTGCAATTCTGCAGGGACTTCCATATCAATAATGAGGGAATTTTTTTGCTTGCGGTCTCTAATAACGATGTCTGGGCGATTAGCTTTGATTGTTCTGTCTGTGTGTATTGTGTAGCCCCATAAAATTGTTACAGGTCCTATCTCAATAAACGGGCTTTGGTGGTGTTCATACCAATTTTTTTCAGTTTCGTTTTCGTGGAAGTTGCAGATTTTCCAGTGTAGATATTAGCCCACTCTATCATGCCGTGTTTTATATTCAGTGGGTTCCAATACTGTGCAACCTGATACAAGATGGTTAATTGTTACTTGATATTTATCACAGAATCTGCATTTGGAGCTAAGACAATTTTTCATCATGTGTGCTTGATAATTTCTAGCTAGTAAGCATTGGTCCTGTGCAGCAAGAATAAAACTTTCGATTTCAGCTTTTAACCCTGCACTACGTAGCCACCGATGCGTACAAGGTTTGTCTACATCAGCTTGTCTGATACGGGCAGAGTTGGTTTTTTGGTGTGGTGTTGTTTGTAGGGGCTTTTGTTTAGCTTCACCCTTGATTTCAGTTTGTTATCTCTCTCTCTCTCTCTCTCTCTCTCTCTCTCTCTCTCTCTCTCTCTATCTCTCTCTCTCTCTCTCTCTCACTCACTCACTCACTCGTACTGTTTTGGTGTGGTGGTGTTTGTAGGGGCTTTTGTTTTTGTCTCTCTCTCTCTCACTCACACACACACACACACACACACACACACACACACACACACACACACTCACTCACTCACTCGTACTGTCTTTCTTTCTAGCGTTTTAGCTCGGTTCCATCCGGGGCAGCTACAACGCTAAAACTTTGTTCTTTTTCAGCTCTCGGGTAATTTTCGTAGTTTTTCGCTTACGAAAACAGTAAAAATCAGATTATAATGAGTAACGTCATTACTGCTGTCACCCTATTCTATTCAATGTTATTTATATCAGGCTTATCATTACTGTTGTTTCTCAAGCGAAGAGAATGAGTTCAATTAAAAGTCGTAAAAGGTTATTGACTATCATCTTTCTTGTCATACTCATCATATCCTTACAACTAGCATCAATATCAGTTCTTGTCAGAGAGAGCTAGAATACACCAACTGCATCCGCATGGAAAGGGGTAAGACACGCCATCTATGTAAAAACATCCTACCCGCCAAGAAAATGTTCACAGACGCTAATTGGATATTTACTATTGAACTATCGCCGAATCAATCAAATGCATATTGATACAAATATCAATCAGTATTTATCTATCTACCAATCAAATAAATATCGACTTAGATATAAAAGTCCAATATTTACATATTCTCGAAACACGTACATGCTCATAGATTCAAATATAAACATACAATACTTATCTATTCCTGAATCAATAAATGCTTTTGAACCCCAAATAGAATAAAAAAGATTGATTTCGACACCAAACAATCCAACGAGCACAGATATTTCTAAAATCATTAACCCAACAAACTTATCATCATCATGGTTTCCATCACAATCATTACTAATATAATCAATTTTTCCGACTTTATTATTTTTTAATCAGTTCACCCTATTATTATTGTTGTTGTTGTTGTTGTTGTTGTGGTGATGTTTTTTGTTTCTTCTTCCGTACAGATTTTTTTGTTTGTTTTTTAACCGGAGATCTTGCATTAAGGATGATCTCCATCAATTCTTACGACTTTAAACAGATAGCGCCTTTCGCGGAATATTTACCGTGCCAAGCAACGCAGACTTTTGAAGCTATGGGAAACTAGGCTTTGTTCAGATTTTATTCATGTAGGAGCTTAAGTTCGTTGGTATTGACGCAACACCTCAATGATAACTGAAACAATAGTGGCCTGAATGTTCAACATTTTGACAACCCCAATCCGAAGAACAATGTATTTTTTAACTTTCCATTTATTTTCACCTTGACGTTATGATCGCCTGGAGCAGCCACATCGATGGGGATGTATTTTCTTTCTTTTTTTTTTGTTTTATTATTATTATTATTATTATTATTATTATTATTATTTCCTTTAATTTCTGTTATATACACATTTTCATCCATGTCCCAACCAGACACCTAAGGTCAGAAATAGCTTCATGACATTTTCCACTGAGCAGTTTTGTGGGGAAAAAAACAACCTAAGATCACATATGATTTACATGTATAAAGCTCTTCGTAATGTGTGAGTACAATTTTTTTTAATGCATTGGCTACCAGGATTCCGTATAATGTCCCTATCGGACTCTTTTCCAATCTATCTGAGAGCTCCAAATACAACTGAACTTATTAGTGTCCCCATGTGCCACATTTTTGAGATTTCCACTTCAAGATATTTGTATGTTTGATAGCATCAAAGATACATTACAATCTGCAGGGACCTGTCATGTCAATAAGAAAGCACATTCTGTTTTGGGGTTCTTTGATCCCGATGTCTGAGCGATTAACGTTTATTGTTTTGTCTCTGTGTATTGTGAAACCCCATAAAATTGTTACAGGTTTTATCTCTGTAACAGGGTCTAGATAATGTTAATTCCAGTTTCTTGCAGATCTCTTCCCTTAAAAGTCGCATATATTCCAGTTCAGATATTGGCTCACTCAATCATAACGAATTTTATATTGAGTGGGTGCTAACAGTGTAACCTGATACAAGATGGTTTATTGTTTCTGGACATTTATCATGGAAATTGCATTTTGGATTAACACAGTTTTTGAGTATGTGTGCTTGGTAATTTATAGTGAGCAAGCATTGGTCCTGTGCAGCAAGAATAAAACGTTCGATTTCAGCTTTTAACCCTGCACTACGTAGCCACTGATAAGTACGCGGTTTGTCTACATTAATTTGTATTAGGCAGAGTATTGACCATGAAGTGGATTATCTTGCCATCATTTCTGCATTTAATACATTGCCTTTGCTTCCTTTTTTAGGTCCTTTGCCACTTCAGTATGTGTATTATGGTTTATTTGCTCTTCTTCACCCACTTAAAATTCCAATTTAAATTTTCTTGGCTTCCTTTATTACTGAATAAAGCTTCTTATTTCTTTCATGTTCTTTGAGACCAATCATCATCCAGTCTTCTGTAATTTCCAGGTATCTTTGAAGACCGCCTGTTGTGCTTTTGTAAGATAGTTCTAGTTGAACTAATCCTCTACCTCCTTTGAATCTGGACACATACAGATGATCAACATCAGCCTTAGGATGATGCGTGTGGTGGCAAGTGAGAAATTAAATTCAGTGTTGTCCTTCTCTTAGACCAATTGCCATCCAAGGCTATAGAACCCAGTCTGTCCTGCTATTTACGTAAGTGAATGTAATGGATTCGACTTGAAATCGAACTCGGCTCTCTGATTTCTCACTCCGAGTCGTTATCCACTACTCCTAGTAGTAATATTATATCGATTGATTCCTGCTCGTTGCTGCTTACACAACGTCGCAGATTGACGTATGTGTTGCGATGACAACTAACATTAAATAAATGAAATATTCTTCCATAAATTAATAATGGCTGACAATGTCACATCCAATAAAATTAAAACCAAGATAATTTATCGTGCCAGCCCATCAAAAAATTAATAATCGACGACTCACTGAGATCTAATATCTCAATCGGTAAAAAATTGCCGTATAAAGCTAGTCTTTTAAATGCAGAAGCATGTGAGTTCGAACTTCACCTGAAACTTTATTGATTTCCGATCTATGTAATTTCTGCACTGCATTCGATTGAAGCTTTGAGTAAAAAAAATATATAAAAATAAAAACTAATTTGCCATCACGTGATACACGCTTGGGCGATCATGTCTCTTTCGATTCATGACTGACTAGGTAGAAAACCTTTCTTTCCGCGGTAGACTGGTTGCCAACAAAGGTTATAAGGCCCAGTTTATACTGCGATTCAACCCATAGCTAGAGGGAGAAGAGATGGATTCATACCTTTCCTAAGTGAATTTGCGCGGAAGTGAATTCAGTATCTATCTTATATATTTATAAGTCTAACATTCGTTTTTGGTTTGAATGCTGCTTCCATATATGGTCTGGTGCTGCTGCTATATATTTAGAGATTCTTAATAAAATCCAAAGAAGAATCTGCAATGTTATTGGTCCTGACCTGGCATCATGGCTTCAGTCACTTTCCCACCGCCATAACGTAGCGTTCCTCTGCCTTTTCTGCTAATATTTTCAATGTGAATTGATGACATTTTCTCTATAGTACCTAGACTTTATGAAAATTAAACGCAATACTAGATTGGCAGGAAGGTCTCATGATTTTACAGTTGAAATTGCTAGATGAATGTATGGTAATAGTTTCTTCTATCTGACTTGAATAGTCATTGTCTTCTGTTTTATTAATTGATGTTCCTTTATTGTTCTCTCTACTTAATAGTGTTTTCATGTTGCTCCTCGTGTTCTCTCACACTTAGTGACTCTTTGAATCTTAGTAGCTTTATAGCTTTGCTTGGGGTGAAATGATTAAAAAAAAACGAACACGACTTAAATACGAAGAAGGCTCTCTGATTATCTCATTCCGATCCGATATCCATCCATTAGCCCTCGCAAATAATTAAGATGAAAGAAATATCCGTTCGAATAAATTGACAATACTTCATGTAAAAAAAGAAATATAAGATATATAACATTACAAATACGATTTATATGCTTGTTTTTTTTTTTTGACATAATCTCCGAATGTCTGGTCGGTATCATAACCGACGCGCTTCGTCCTGTGATGAACTTCATCAAGACAAATATAAGGATTTTATTTTGCAAAATTCTTGCGTATATAAATATAAGCAGTGCGGAAACAGAGTCCAACACCGAATGTAGGAAGTCTGTTTGATGCCTGAAAGTAATGATTTCAAACATGCAACAGACTGTTGGCATTCGATATTGAACTCTGTATCCACAATGCTTAAACTTATATACGCTCTATCCAGAATATTGAGCACTTTTACTCTAAAAATATAGCATATCTGAAAACTATACTTTATCATTCATATATATATATATATATATATATATATATATATATATATATATATATATATATATATATATATATATTAAAATAAAGAGAAAGAACAGTAAGATTTATAATCTGGTGTTCTTATTAATTATTTTTATTTTAAAAAAACAGTGCTCAATACAATTCTGCAGAGCATAAATATTATAAATTTACTAGTTTAAAAATATGGTTTCATCGCTGCACAGGAATTACCATGTTTCAAAAACAGAAACTAAAAACTTCAAATTTGATTATAGAATTAAATTAAAATCCCTAGTATGTTTCATAGGGATTTTAATTTAAGTCTATGATTAAATTTGAAGATTTTAGTTTCTGTTTTTGAAACATGGTAATTCCTGTGTAGCGATGGTACCATATTTTTAAACTAGCAAAATTTATAATATATATATATATATATATATATATACATATATATATATATATATATATATATATATTCAGATATTAGTATAATGAACACTTCTTATTTAAAATAGACCCCCTATTTAAGAAGTGTCCACTATAATAACGTTTGAAGTAATAAAAATGTCGGATTAAAAATAAATACATTAATTTTACACACACACACATATATATATATATATATATATATATATATATATATATATATATATATATATACATATATATATATACATATATATATATATATATATATACTTATGAAATGAGAAAGAATCGAATCCAATACCGACGTTCGTAATATTCAATTTAAGAGAGCTCAATACAACAGTTGAGCAATATTCTTTATTATAGGATATTACATCAAAAACACGTAAAAAACGCTATACAAATGCAATCATGTTTCGATGCCTATTAACACATCTCATCAGGTGTTAGTAAATAACTGTTGTAGTCAATGATTTCCTAACGCCTGATGAGATGTGTTAATACACATCGAAAAATGATTGCATTTGTGTAGCGTTTTTTTTACGTGTTTTGATGTAATATCCTATCATATAGTGTGTGCGTGTATATATATATATATATATATATAATTAATTTACAACTTTTTAGTTGTTTATATATATATATATATATATATATATATATATATATATATATATATATATATATATATATATATATATATCCGATGCGATGAGAACGAAAGTAATATATAAATTCTAACGTTCGCAGCGTCCTAAGTTTGAGAGGTAGGGGAGGGAAGATAGCGATAGGGGATAATATTACATTTGAGTAGGTAAAAAGATTTTCGAGTTCCCTTAACTATGAACCTTTTATAATTATATATACACAAAAAACGCTCTTTCGATTACAAAATAAATAGTGATAACCCAAACATAAAGAAATGCAATCCAACTTTAGAAATCTTATAGAAAAACCTAAAAATAACTACTCCTAATAATTATAAAAGATAACTCGAAAATCTTTTTACCTACTCAAATGTAATATTATCCCCTATCGCAATCTTCCCTCCCCTACCTCTCAAACTTAGGACGCTTGTGAGTTAACGTACCTAAACTTTGACTGATGTTTATCATAGAGAAAATGTCCACACACCATTCAACATTAACTACCCGGTCCACCCAACAGCAAACTGCTGTCAACAACTACTATTGTTTCACTTAGATACTCTATGTATATTTTGTAAGTACATTTTTCTTCTCAAAAAATGGAAAAAGGAAGTGACGTTTTACATCCGGGCTTGCCTACAAACAGGATTGTTCATAACCATTTCCAACCCTCACGCGTAGATGTGCAGTTAAAATGCACTGAAACCAAGTTGCATCTTTGTTGTGAGTAAAATGGTTTTGTCTATATGATAAAATTATAATAAATATATATATATATATATATATATATATATATATATATATATATATATATATATATATATATTATAAACTCTGAGTGGAAAAGTAATTCATGAAATAATTATATATATCAAAAATTCAGTGTACTGCGTTATTGTTTTTGTTTTCATATTATTTTGGCATAACAGTAGCACAAACTGAAATTAAACTAGGCAAAATACCGTTTATAGATTAATAATATATGGTAATTGATAGAAATACACGGCGTGAGGCAGGCTACAGTTTCTTATAGGCACATAGAAAGATATAAATATATTATGAAATTGATTTTTAATAGAAAGAAAGAAAGAAAGAAAGAAAGAAGGAAAGAAAGAAAGAAAGAAGGAAAGAAAGAAAGAAAGAAAGAAAGAAAGAAGGAAAGAAGGAAAAGAGGAAAGAAAGAAAGAAAGAATATTGCTTAGCTTTTGAATCGGTTTATGCAGTTACTATTATGTCCGGTTTGTCTGGCCAGATGCAGCAGGCCATTTTCAGCAAATACAAGGAAATATGATCTGCCAACACTATCTTGTCCAGATACATGCGCAGACGTAAACAACTGCAGTTATTTTTTATTATTACTTCCCTTGCTTCTGAACGACGGGAAACGCTGAATGTTTCCTTCCCTCTCGCTTAATTCCATCTTCCTTTTCTCCATCTTTGAGGTTTGCTGACGAAATTGTACTCATTCACAACATTTGTCATTGATCACAGGCCGTATACAAATGGCATTAATTTTTGGGTACGATATATAAATGCAGCTGGTTAATATATTCCTTTTTCCACCCGCCAAATTCGCTTGCAAAAATGCCAACCAATGTTTAAATGCATAAATGTACAAAGAAACTGAAGAAAAAAAAACTGCAAAATTCAAAGACTGCCAGTCGAAATTAATCTTTGTACATGCGAATGTATAAACATGTCATATATAATTCCTATTGATGTCTTCTTTACAAAGAGACCCATCTTTTGTTTCCAATTATTTCTTTAACATCGGATTAAGTATATTTTATGACACGATAAGGTAAAATCAACCATTACTCACTCAGCAAATACTTTTAACTTTAAATGAAAATTATTGAAATAAACATACCTTAAAGCATTCAAGATATTTTATGCATCTGAAGCGAATTATTTCTTAAAGACCTACTATTTTAACGTCTGTTAAATAATAGAAAAATATTTTTGCAATTCTAATAGAAATGGTAAAATTAACGGTTTCCATACAAGAAACAATTCAACATTCCTTGAATGAACAGTTAATGTTACTGCCGGTTGAAATTTACAAAATCATTTTATTAAAAGTGTTTTTCAAATAAGTAATTTCCCCAAATCTATTGCTATCGCTCATTCTAGTACTGACGTAAGTTGTTTTCCATATTTTTTCTTCTTGGTAGTTTGGAAAAGTAACAACTTGATTATATCATTATTTTCTCTTCTAGTTCCATATGATACACGTTTTTGTTGTTACTGCTATGGAAACTGTTTAGGTACATTTTTTTTTGTATTTTTTGCTAAAGTGTTTGTGATTCTGTATCGTCGGTCTTTAGGGTTTGAGGAAGGATCGTCTAGTTTAAAATAAAGAATTCCATATTAAGATTTATAATTCCAGCCCCTTTATGCATCAGACGCATGATATCACTTGAAATTCTATCATTTCAATGTTCGTTAAAAATTGGATTGATGAATTGGAATGATTATATTGACTCAATTGCTTCCAAAAAAAAAGTTGGTTCACTGTGTTTTCACCCGAATCTGTCTACTATTTCTCCATGCATGGAACATCGTTGCCACATCTGGTCTGGTGTTTCTGCGATGTATCTTGCGATTCTAGACAAAATTCAAAGAAGAATCTGCAATATTATCGATCTCGACCTGGTATTTCGGCTTAGCCACCTTCCCACCACTGTAACTAGACTTGTAGTCACATTTCATTAGTTTATGGTTGTAATTACTAACTGTTACCGTAAGTTCTATCCTAATACTTTCTTCTCCCGCATTTGTCACTTATGGAACTCTTTTCTTATTACTATCTTGTCAACTATAATATACAACAATTGAAATACAACGTCAATCGTCACCTGCCTTCTTGAATTCTCTTCTTTTTATTTATTTATCTTAAACCTTTCTGTCTTCGCGGTTTTATCACCTTGGTTGGGGTGAAATGATTAAAAAAAAGAAAAGAACAAATACCGCAAATGTTCCATATAGACCCCCCCCCTCTCGAATAAACGCGCCCTTTTCCACAAGCAATTTAAAATAAGTGCCCCACAGGAGTAAGCGCCCCGGGGCGATTAAACGAATATATTTGAGAAACGAAAGCATTTACGATGTTTGTTTTATGATGTTACTTTCTTTCTTTTTTTTTTCTTTCTTTTTTCATGAAATTTAAAAATAAAAAAATGCATTTTGTAAGTTTTATAAAGCTTCTAGAACATTAGAATATATATAGCGAATTTTATGACACCTTTTTTCCCCAAACTGGCTAAAAATATGTCCCGGGTGTTCTATTAAATAGGGTACCTTATGCTATCACTTACATTAATTCCATACAAGTCGGTTATGTTTACCGCGTAAACTAATATTTTACTATGATAAATACAAAAAACTAACAACGTATTTTAAAAGACAGGAAGTTGTAGAGAGCCATGTTTGTCCACATCACGAAAGGACTTTGCATAAAAGAAGAAAAAAATAATCTATAGCGTAATATATATAGAATGAATACTAAGTAATTTTTATATTTGCATCAGCCGTCAAACAATTTTGTTTATTGCGTTTTGACGACAAAGTGTTTACTGAGAAATGAAAATCAATAAAAACGGAAATAATCTCAAAAATAATTATATAATTATTTTGTTAATTATTTCACCCCAAGAAAGGCGATAATGCCACTAGGATGCAAGTGGTTACTGGAAGTGAAAGAGAATAAGAAGTTTTTAGTGAAGAGAAAGGATAATAATAGAACACGATTCAGGAAGACAAAAGATGATGAGTGACGTTGTATTTAAATTTTTGAAGATTGTAAGTGGCAGGGAAACAAGAAACCAAATTAGAATTCCAGAGGTAACAAGTGTGACAAAAGGAACTATTAGAATAGAACTTACGGTTGCATCTAACTATTTCAACAGTAAAATAATGACACCGAGTTGTCAATCTAGTAGCATGTTTAAATTAATGCAATTGAGGTTGCACAGAACAATTGCCATTAAAATATTTGTAGAAAAGACAAGCGTCACGTCGGTGAGAAAATGACTGAATGTCAGGTCAGGATTTCATGGAATTGCCATCGTTTATATTATGAGTCAATAATAATTTCCATTCTGAAGAACCATTTGTATAGAGAGTTGTGCCATCCTAACTAGCCGTTCCTTAAATATATCATAACAAGTGATGAAAAATGAGTTAAATGCGAAAATGTTCAACGCAAAAGCCAGTGGAATGGGAAGGATAAATCTTTACAACCAACCTAATTAGCTGAGCTTCATGGATGGAATATATGCGTATGGTGTGATCATCGAGGTATATTTTTATTTAGAGTTCTTAAAACGCAATGAAACAATAAATGCACATTTATACGTCCAGCAACAGCAACTTGTCCACAAACGTTTTGTGGAAAAGCGTCATGCGCTCATCAATAGGAAAAATGCCGTTCACCGCCAGGAAAACGCAAGGCTGTATACAGCTAGTATAACACAGGAAATCATTTTTAAACTCATTTGGACTGTTCTACCCCACCCGCCATATTCACCTGATTTTGTGCCAGCCAGTTTATTACCTTTTTCGATCGCTGCAAAATGCCTTGATGAGGAAAACTTCCTCTACTGAAAACCAGATTCAAGAGTTCGTCGACATCTTTTTCTCATAAAAACCTGAGGAATTTTACTCAAAGTATACCGAAGAGCCGCCAGATAAATAATAACAAATCGTTACAAATAACAATAAATATATGATTGAATAGAATGTAATTGTACTTAAATTTCTGAAGAATTTTTGGAAGATAAATAAAAACAGAAATTATTTATGACTCAAACTAATATTTTTACAATTGCCTCATAGGCAAAATCTTTACTTATAAGTAAACATATACTCATATATAAAATACATAAACCTGCTCTCTAATGTGAGGTTAGCGTGACAGTTATCGACTCGAAAAATGAAATTGGCGAGCAGGGTTCAAATTGTAGCCTACTTCTCTGTCGCACTAATGCACTCAGGGAAGGTTTGTGTCCATAGCTTTTCCGATCTGCTATGAGTTAACTAACAGAAAAGATTGAAATATCTATCCAAGAAGAAGGCAGCTCTGAATTCAAAACCGTGGAGAAGACAAAGGGAGATAATTCCATAATCTTTCAAGGAAGTCATGGAAATTCACAGAAAATAAAATAAGGGGATCTATGGACGGCCATGATTTTTTACGTCATCAAGAGATATGGCATTATAAATACTCAAGTCAAAGCTTTGTTTTATAACCATTCCCTGTTTTCTCATTCTTATAAAATGTAAGTTACGTAGAATGAAATTCTAAAAAAATGTACTAACAATTTCAAATAGTCAAAAATCGCTAATTATGGCAATTCTTTGATTTAACATAAATCTATAAAAAGAACAATTTTGTCCAGTTTTTAAGTATCTTATATGTGATTTATATATATATATATATATATATATATATATATATATATATATATAAGTGAATATATATATATATATATATATATATATATATATATATATATATATATATAGATAGATAGATAGATCGAAATATGGCTATAGAATGTTTGTCTAATTTACCGGTACGCTTCTGCAAGTGTATGGTTTAGAGTATCCGCGGGTTTTTTGGGTTTTTTTTTTTTTTGTTTTTTATTTCGATTTCTCTTTATGGGCTAAGGTAGTTGGTGTGGCTTTTTAATACAGATTAGGGATCCACAATTTTTTTTTTTTACTCATTTACCTTTAATCAAGGTAGCTATGCAGCTAATTGATCTCTTAACTTTTCAATTCTTAGTGAAATAAAGTCACTATACTAAATTCATCAATTTAATATACTGTGTAACTTTCAGTGTGTCCACATCGCTACTGAATGTGAGACACGGCAATATCGTGAAAAATTTCTAAAGCCTCCTCGACACCTTCGCTTTTTGAGCACACCTCAGGGACCGGGCAATAAACCCAGACCCTTCCCGAAGGAGAGGCACTGCTTCAGGGATGGCCTCCCCTGGGGATTGAGCTAATATTTATTTCAAATTACCCCAGGTGAAGCCAGGAACAAAATCATTTTTTTAAGCGTAGCACAAGTACATTGAGGATCGAACTCACTACTCAGTCGTAATTGATCTAGCAAGACAAGCTTGTTAACCATTACACCACGTCGAAGTTTCCAACCAATTCATTATATTGTATAAATTATTTAATGACATAGTAACAATTATACAATTATAACAATTATAATTTGGAACACTAATTAAGAATGAATTGGCAATAAAACTAATGCGAATATATGTTTAGGCAACTAAACTCGTGCGTAGATTTGTTTTTGACAGTACCAACCAAGTGTAGACGAGTACGGTACTTTTATTTATTTATTTATTTATTCTTTTATATTGATTGTATGTTGCTAAAACCCTTCGTTCATATAAGTATGTGGCAGAAAATGAGAGCAAAATCTACAGGGACCTTTAACCCAGGTTTGATTGTGTTTTATTGTTACTCATTTTTTCAATCTTATCAACAATTTGCAGGATATTTAAAGCTGAAAAATATTTTTAGATTGTATGAATTGTTTTTATTAGATAATAATGGTTTAGTGATAGAAGTCTTACTAATTAACCCATAGCTGGGGGAGAAGAGGCGGATTTATACCTTTTCCCCAAGCCTATTTGCGCGTAAGTAAATACAGCGAACTCGACGGAAACTGGAACTCTGCTCTCCGATTAACAATTCCGAAGTATTATCCATTGCAATATACGCAGATCCAAGCTTACAGCAAGTGGTCACTTATTTAGTTACTGACCAGGTTTGAAGTTGCTTAACTTCGGTGATCGTACGGGAGCAAGTGTTTTAACGAGATGTGGCCGTGAGACGAACCAGTTTTGGATAAGCATCAGCTTTTATGTTGAATTCACAAATAATTTTAATATCGTCATTTTTTTTTCATTCTTTCTTGTTTTGCTAAAACAATGCGACAGTAAAACCTACTTTAGTGGGTCACCTCGTTGGACTCAGACTCACTACAGTATTAATTATAAGTGAAATTAACATAATCACTAACTTATAAATTTACAAACAAAGCACATTTTATTTATTTTCTTAGATTGTCTTCAGCTGGCATAAGATCACACTGCTAATAATGGATGGTCGCTCGTATTCGTTTGTCTACTCGAGCGGCTAGCCTCTCCCTTTTGTAGTCACTTGCTCAGGCACATTTTGTTCAACATTTCATACTATAACCATGCTGAGCGAACTTTAGTTACAGCTTCTGTGAGAGTGTGCATTATCTAGTGTGATCAACAATCTGATCAAAGCCAGTACGCTCAAACCCTCGTGACTTCATGCCAGCAAATAGTTCCATCTAACCTGTTTCACTCTCAAGGCTTGGGTCAAACCGTGGTACAGTTTTCAAGAACTTTCCAAATGTGCACGCCTCCATCAAGAAGTCACCTCCCTGACAAATCGACCATGATGAGATTCGAAACCGGGTTTCATGGTCGGACAATGAACGTTCTAATCACTCGGACACGTCCACATCCACGCTAAATTACTCCAAAAACAAATCGGTCTTCTCATAGAGAATCGGGTTTTTCATAGTCTGCGTTCACTTACGTTCATAATAACAGGAACCAATAGTAAGGGTTTATTTTACAAAGACATTTATAAGTAAAAGTAGTGTATCGCAGTCTCGGTTCGGAAAGTGAAATCGTCAAGTAGAGTTCAAATTCCGGACATGTCTGTTGTGTACACCCTCAGGCTATATGTTAAACAGCCTTGCATGGGTTGAAACCGATTTAACAACAAACAAAAAACCCTCTATCTTGAGTGGTTCTCCAGCTTTGTATTGGGCGAAATTTAGTATTAGAAAAAATCTGACCCATGTCAAAAAAAAACTACACATGTCTCAATATTTGACTTAATGCGTAAGTTCGTGACGCATGCGCGTTGAGAGTTCTCGACATAAAAAGAATTTCAAGTAAAATAACGTTTAAAAGTACATAGTTACACAAACAAGTTCGCAGCTTAATGAAGAAAAAAGCATTTATTTTACACAAGAAATATTTGACATTTACACTATTTACACGCGGTCTATAGTCCTCTACTTTGTTACTGTTACAACAACATTTTGGCTGTTGTGCCCTCCGGAATTTCTTTAGGTGTAACCTACAGGGAATTCCGCACTGAACTCTATATTTTATTTTTATTTTTTTAGTAATGTTCAGTTATTGCTCGTCCTGTTTCCACTGAGTAAAAATGCTCATTGATCGGCCCCGGGATTATGTCAGCAAATTCACGAACCACCAGACAATGACCTAGTGGATTAAAGCGTCGGTTCGTGAATTAGGCGACAATGGTCCGCGTGGAACTAGAGTAAATAATGAAAACTCCTCATACCAGAAAGTCAGATTAACTTTCCTTGTCAATGCACATAATTCAGCAGCGGACATTAATTGCACCGATCGAAAATTATAGAGTTAAAATTTTAGATCAAAATTCATTTTGAACTGATCCACTTTTTCCGATCAAATCGTGAAACTTATCCTGAACGTCCACTAGTCTAGATCCTTTCCTACCAATTCAGATGACCACCAGGGCTCAATTCTTGGTCCCACTTTTTTAAAAAATTAATTAATGACCTTCCCGATGGCATCAATACTCAACTTAGTATCTACGCTGATGACACAACCATTTACTCCTGTCTCGATAGTAAGTTTGATCAGCCCGATAAGGACAAAATGGCAGCCGATGTGCAAAACGACTTCCAGTCTGTCGTTAACTGGGGTAAATGATGAATTGTTAATTTTAACACCTCCAAAACTAAACAGCTCTCCATTAAACATCTGAGTGACCCCTTTGTGACTTCCATCAATGAAAATGACTGAATGCGCCTCCACCGACTAACGTTCTCGGCTAGCATGAAGTGGAAAGACTATATTGAATTCATTACTACACCAACTGTTAAGAAAGTTGTTTCACTTTGTCGTGCTAGAATTTTTTTCTCTTTAGAGTCTATCCTACATATCTATAAGTCTACCATCGTTCATGCTTAGAATATTGCTGCCACATATGGTCCGGTGCTCCTACTACTTATCTAGAGATCCTTCATAAAATCCCAAGAAGAATCAGCAATATTGTTGGTCTTGATCTGGCATCGCGGCTTCAATCACTTTCCCACCCCTGCAAGTTTGCCTCCCTGTGCCTTTTCTATAAATACTTTCATTGTAATTGTTTAGATGAACTCTTCGCTATGGTAACTAAACATTTTGAATTTAAACGCAGTAGTAGGCTGGCATCGAGATCTCATCAATTTACACATTGATCTGGCTATATGTAACCGTAAATTCTACGCTAACAGTTTCTTTTCTCGTACTTCTTATTTGTGGAACATCCTTTCGGCTATATGTCTTGTCTTAGTGACTTTACTGCCTTGCCGATTTAAAATAAATAACTAAAAGCTATGAATCAGGCTGTGGACTTATTGATCCGGCCTTGTAAAGAATATAGTTTCAGCCAAGCCAGTTGTTTACGAAAATCCCTTTGTCATAACAAAGGATTTAATTGGGACTAGAGCGTTGAATAGAGACAATTTTCGCTCAAGTGGTTTTCCTAAGGGGAAGTGGCTATCCACCTAGAGTCGGGTTCAACCTGATAAGTAAGAGAAGAGGGGGGTGAACCGCTGCAACCATCACCATCTTTGCTGGCGTTGGGAGATATAACAGAAAAGGTCAGTGGTAGTGGGGATATTATGCCCTTTCATGGAGTATATTTCTTTTTCTTTTCTATTTGTTCAACTGCTTGCGTGGGTTTACGCATCATGCAAAGGTTGGTCTTTTCAAGAAAGTTATTTCAAGTTTAATTTGATTTTTTTTCTTTTTATTACAAATGGCAATGCTATATAATAATTCTTTAGAAGAATAGATGTCAGAAATTATAGATGAACAGAGTAACATACATCGTACAAAGATGGAACGGCTTTCATCTGTAAAACTTACCAGCAATATAAAACATGATTCTTTATCATGCTAAGGAATATGCGCGTGTAACTGAAAAATAAGAAGCAGAGAGAGAGAGAGAGAGATAGGGTGATAGTTATAGTGGGAGAGGGAAAGCTAGAGAAAGTGAGATACAAAGGGAGAGAGAAAGAGAGGGATACAAAGTGAGAAAGAGCGATAGAAACAGTGACAGAAAAATAAAGAGAAAGAGAAATGGACAGAAAAAAGAATGATAGCAAGAGAAATTGAAAGAAAGAGAAATAGGAAGAAAGAAATAGAGAAAAGGAGAAAGAAAAAAGGAGGAATATTAAACGAGGAGAAAATTGATAGAAAGAAAGAAAGAAAGAAAGAAAGAAAGAAAGGGGAATAGAAAAAAGCGAGAAGATTAGAAAGAGAGAAAGGGAAAAGAGATAGAAAAAGAGGGAAGATAGAAAGAGAGATAAATGAGAAAAACAGAAAGAGAGAACAAAAGAGATAGAAAGATTGAACGAGGAAGAGACAGAAAGAAAAATAGAGATGAATAGATAGAGAGTAGGTAAAGAAGGTAAAAAAGAGTAGGTAAAAAAGAGCATACCATGATGAAAAAAGGTCCCAAACTTGATATAGACAAAGTCTTACCCTCACTTACATAAGTTTATGAAATTTCGAGAAATTAAAATTTCAGCTTCTTCATATTTGAAGTAGTTAAAAACAGGACTCCTTGGAGAATTTAAATCATCAATTTGTTTTTGCCAAACAGATTAAAATTCGATGAAACTATGGCATTATTTAATTAGAAAAGTTTTTAATTGCTTTTATAAATGACGTAGATTAAGGACACTATGGTCTTAAGAAAAAAATTTCGATGAATAATTAATTTTTACAAGAATTGTTTTCATTTTTAAAAATTTGAATTAGAATAATTTATAAAGTTTTAAATCTTTTAAAATGTTGTATTAATTTCACCCTTTTATTAAGTGAAAACTGTATTTACTAATCATAAATGGAAAAGATTACTACAAATCATCAAACACCAATATTTTTTTAAAACTCTGAATTTTTTTTTGTATGCATATAAACATGCCGATTTTTGTAAGTACGGACGATCATACATGACATTATCAGAAAATAAGAGTAATAACTATAGTAAATTTGAAGCATTTTTTTTAATTCAATAAGCTTTACATTACAAAGAATATTTTCCTAAATTTTTAAGATTACCGAGTACTTAAAAATTATATAAAAAAGGCGCTCACGTCATTTTACAGATAAAGTCTCCGTAGAACAACATTACATCTCTCATCACGCTGTCGGGTTAAAAATGCATTTCTGTGATAGTTTAAATTTAGTGTAAATAATATTTGTTAAAATAAGATTAATTATACTTTAAATCAGATAATATTCCTCAAATAACGTTTCAGAAGAGTATATTATATTTTGGAAGATGTTTAATAAAGAGAATTATATTGCGATGGAAGGTGACTAAAAAGGACGCTTATCAGCTATTTTAGCAAAAAAAAACTCCTTCCAGTCAATTTAAATTATTTTTTTTAAAATAGAGCAAAATATTTTGCGTATTGAAAATATTATCTTTGATTTAGTAGCTTGAAATTAAATCTAAAATAAAATCTTCTAGAAAGATTTTTCATTTAAAAGAATTCATTTTACATCTTAGGTATCGCGTTTTTGTTTTTTGCATTTTAGGAAGTACCTACTTTAACTGCTTTTAAAAAGGTATCTCGTTATTTTTGTGGAAGTCCCTAATAGAGATACGGAATTTATCTTTATCTAATCTCGTAAATATTTATATACTATTATATGCGTGCGCGAAGAAGAATGTGACAAGCTAAGAAAGTGTCATCATTCAGAATTGGTTGAGAGTTTACTTTAAAATCTACAATTTATTTTATATCCGTTTTTTTTTTCATTTTGCCTATGTATATTCCTAACACGTAAGACTAAACATAGCATTTAGTAAATAAATTCCATGTGTTCATTTTTAGCGTATTTTGTTACAAACGAATACAATCTTTATTATTATTATTATTGTGTGTGGTATCGTTTGCCAGAGTAATTTTAAGTGCCTAATTACCAAGTCCCCTGCAGGGGTTTATGATTAAAAAGGGCACTGTTAGAGAATTATTTATGCACGTTTGGTATGTTTCATTTAGATAGAGATGGCTTTACGAATAATATGTGCAGTTCCACACAAAGTAATCTTTTGTAGCTCTGAGATACTAATGTTCCCAGGAATTTTAAGCACATGACCCTTTTTATCATATCCAACGAAGATAATCATAATTTTAATTTTCCACATTTTTGTTACTTCGATTTGCAGGTCCTTATAATTTAACAGTTTTTAAATTTCTTTTTTTTAGAAATATTGGAATCCTGAGGGCAAGTCATGTCAATTAGTTGACAGGTTCCGTATTATTATCATTATTATTATCATTGTTATTATTTTTGTTATTATTATTGCTCCTATTATTATTATTAAACAGAATGATTGATGTAAATCTTCCAGCATTTTGCAAAACTTAGAGATGAGAGCAATTTAAAAAAAAAGAACAGACATACTGTTTAACAATGTTTTACAATATTTCGGCATAATAACTTGAGGACAGAGATACTGTTGAAACATTGTTAAATACAGTGTCTTTTCTTATTCTTAAATCCTACTCTTGTCTAAGAAATTATTATTATTATTGTGTTATGTTTCTTGCTTTGTATCCTGTAGAGCCGGGTCCAAACCATGGTCCTTAGGCATTAAAAGAGAATTGTCATTTAATTGATATCACTTTTCTTAGTATGTGGGATGTTCCTAGTAGGGCGATTTTCTGGGCAACTTGTATGTTGATGTTACCTGGGACACTGTTAGTAATATTTTCCATTCCTTTTCTCACGAGGCTCAGAGCTCCGATTGCTATTGGTACAGTCTCAGTCTTCATTTCCCAATCTTGTTAATCTCGATTCTTCAATTCCTAGTATTTGGACAATTTCTCCATAATTTTTATGGAGATGTTTCTCTCAGATGCTACTGCTATGTCAATAAGCATACACTTCCGGAATTTCTTGTATTTTATGATAATATCAGGTCTGTTGGCTTTTATTTCCTGTCAGTTTGAATTAGCATGTCCCAGAGGACAGTTTCATCGTTATTATGGTAACTGTATCTGATTGGTGGTCAAAGCATCTCTCAGTGGTTTCGATTTTGTGCTTCTTGTATATCTTCCAGTGCACATATATCGCTACTTTGTTATGTCTCTGGGTATATTAATTTTTTGCCAGTTCTGGACATCTTGAGATAATATGGTCGACAATTTCATCATATTTTCCGCAGATCCTTCATTTCGGGTTAGTTCCATCCTTGATTATGTGACAGTGATAGGATCTGGTTGCGAGGCTTTGGTCCTGAATTATTATTATTTAGTACTTTAATACAAATCGACGATAAGGTGCATATATTAGTCTGTAGATAGATAGATAGATAGATAGATAGATAGATAGATAGATAGATAGTATAGACATAGGAATCAACACTGTATGATGACACCTAATGTTGATTCCGATACCAACACTGTCATTATCTATAAATCTATAATCTATATCTATAAACTTTTATCTATGCCTACTCTATCTATATTTATAAAAACCTCTGTCCGATACTGAGCACACTTCCCTATCAATATATCAAATTTTAAACCATGTATATATATATATATATATATATATATATATATATATATATATATATATATATATTCATTTAACTTAAATTTAATATAAATATGTCTCCATTAACCATGTCCTGAAGAAGGTCTATTTGACCGAAACGTCTGACGTCGACAGAAAAACAAAAACAAAATAAAAAACAGTAAACTCACATATTCAGATTTTGCTTTGTCTTTTCCACATTTTCATCATACCGTCGGATCTACATCCACATATTTGCTTACATATATATATATATATATATATATATATATATATATATATATATATATATATATATGTATTATGTATCTCCAGCGAAAATCTTATATCATGTCGAAGATATTGAGTTCTTACGATTTTCTTACTTTTACAACAAATATAAAAATGCATATTTGCGTCTTTCAAAAAAGACAAAAACAACACTTTAATTAATTAAGGATAAAATTAAAAGCGTATGAATCAAAATCTTCCCTTGAATTGGCAAAAAACGCAATAGCCATTTTCTGATTGACAATGCACTCGATATTGTAAACATAAAAATAAAGAAAATACATCTAAAATAAAAATAATCATATCATCAAGACAGATTCAGAAGAAAATAGTTACTTTAATATTTATTCCATTTAACTACGCAAAAAGTTCCGAAATATAATTTTTTTTAAATTAAAAAATGTATTTTTATAATATGGGTGTACAGGTCAAAGGTTAATTTGGGTTGGTAAGGTAATATTTGTAATACCGAATGACTAATTATTTACACTATTTACATTGTTCGGATTGTTGTCCTCATCTTTATTGCTTCGCGACGTTTCAGTCCTTGTACGCTCTTCAGGTGATATGCGTTGGAATTCCGAACCGAACGTTTTATTTCGTCTACCTGGATGGACTGTTCTAGTTCCACGTGCCATGCCCTTTCTGGATATATCAGCTTCAGTTATTTCCATTTAGTAACTCAGCTTTCCAAGTTTTTGTTCACCTCTGCTGTGGATAAAAGCGTTTGTGGAAGTAATCCAGTAACTTCACACAAAGAGTTGTGAGTTTTAAGTACTCAATAATCTTAAATATTTAAGAAAATATCCTCCATAATCTAATGTTTTATTGAATTTTAAATATCTTTGACTGTAAATTTACTGTAGTTATCGCTTTTATTTTCTGATAATGTCGTGTGTGATCGACCGTATAATAGAAAATTAGCACGTTTATACACATTTTTGAAATTTTTAAAAATTCAAAAATCTTTTAAAAATATTGGTGTGTGATGATTTTAACCTTTTCAATTTATGATTAGTAATATAGTTTTTACTTAATAACAATATCACCTAATCCGTATGAATTAATGCAGAAATTTAAAAGATTTTAAACTTTATAAATTATTTTAATAAAAATTTAAAAATACAAAACAATTCTTGTAAAAATTAATTATTCATCGAAAACTTTTTTCTTATGACAATTGTGTACATAATATATAAAACAAAAACAATTAAAAGATTTTCTAGTTAAATAATTGAAATGCATTTTTTTATTTTACGATTCAGAACAGATTTTCGGTAAATGAAAAAAAAAAGATTTACATCCTCCAAGGAGACCTGTTTTCAACTAATATAAATATGAAGCGGGAGAAAATATTTCTCGAAATTTCATTAAGGGGAGTAAAAGATACAGAAAGATATATACAGTGTAACCCAGATATAAGAGACCCGGATATAAGATAAACCCGGATATAAGAGCGATTTTATCTGGTCCCGTCAACTCTCTTATATCCGGGTTAGATTAGAGCCATACTTACCTAAACAAAATAGACCAAGCCCGGATATAAGATAAACCCGGATATAAGAGACTTCTTCTCCGGTCCCGACAACTGTCTTATATCCGGGTTACACTGTATATATATATTTCTACCAAGATTTTAAAAAAAAATTTCTGAAATAATTTAATTCATTTGTGAATAAGTCCTGAAAGTTTCATTAAAATCCGACTATTATTTAATTTTTTCTAGAGTTTCCAAATCAGTGTGTTATTGACCGAAAAAAGGCGCTAAATTTCCTAATACTAATCTTTGCTGTCCACCACTAACGCAAGAAAAACAAGATTTTTAACCAAAATTTCGAACGTACTAAAGAGGATTAAAAAAATTAATACAGAAACCAAAACATACTTTAGTCTTTCCTCTTAAACATTTCAACGATAAAACTTTTTTATCAAGTATTAGGCTTTTTTCATCAAGCTATGCTCTTTTTTAGCAAATTATTGGAGGTACCTAAATATTAGGTATATATATATATACATACATATATATATATATATATATATATATATATATATATATATATATATATATATATATATATATATATATAAACGGGGAGAGAGAGAGTCTTACTAGTATTTATTTTATGATTTCAAAAATCTATAAATTTTGTTCATATGATATGACAAGACGTATAATTTTTAATATTTTACACATGGCAATTCCAACTGATGAATTCGTAACTAACAGCAAATATTCTTAGAAAATATGCAAACAAAATACAATTTTAAAAATACATTATATACAGAATGCCTGTCCATGGACACTGACAGACGCGCACGCGCAAAAAGAAATTTTGCCTTTCGGCTGTGTTCGGGCCTCCAAGCTTCTTATATTAGGGAAACCCCCTTTAAGCTAGGTGCGCTTTAAACCGCTAAATCTCGAAAGACTTAAGAGCAAAGCAGATCAAATAACCCTTTTTAATAAAAATACATCTCTATCTGGGAACTTTCCAAGTGACTTACACATACTAAATTGTCTCATATATATACAC
>OZ038478.1:62006396-62058383 GCA_964036315.1 Acanthosepion esculentum
AGTATTTCTTATTTGATTCGTTTATTTCTTGCCCCTTTCTTCTTTCCTTCCGTTCAGTAATTTTTTATCCATTTTTTTTTCTTTACCATATTTGCTTCTAATTACAAAACATCTTTCTGCCCTGTTTATTTTTTATTTTTGTTTTTCTTCTATCTTGAAAGATGAACCCAGGCGATCAGGATGTTAGTTAATGAAGCATCAGGGCGTAGTTTAGGCTAAAAGTGATGGCCTGGGGCCGTGACGGGAACAGCGTTAGGTCTCTCAACGAGAAGCTACGAAGAGGCGACAGCTTGACACATAGCTGCCCAACCAATATTGTCAATAAAGAGGTGACTGACTTAGGAGCAGACAATTGCAGCAAAATGCAAACTTTCCACTTGCCATAGGACTTATTTTGTCGGAGAGCGCTCCCAAAACGAGAACTTAAATTGTAATCTCGTGTTATTTTCTTGACTTCCACTTTGTTGAGGATTGTTTTTTGAGAGTTTATCTATTTTATTTTTTATTTTTACAGTACTTTTTCTATTATTTATTTGTTTATAGTTTCCCGTTGCTTATAAGGCTCCTTGATTCGCCCCTTTCCCCAAAAGAGTTGAACATCATTTCTCACAAGAACCTAAATTTAATTCTGCATTTGACCTCACCGATCTAATTATTGTTATTATTACTCTTCTAAATTTTCGATACTCACGCAACCTGATTCTACCTGTCAATATATCTTCATTCCTATTAACAGACATCCTTTTACGACCTTGAATAACATTCTTAACTTTCCAGTTTTCTCTTTTCTCATCCCTTACTCTCTTTATTTGCTTCAGACTTTTTCATTTCAATATTGTCTTCTTCATACCTATCTATAGCATCAATTTGCTTCAGTCGGTATCTATCTATCTATCTATCTATCTATCTATCTATCTATCACACTATCTATATCTATCATTTACCACAGCCAATTTATCTGTCTATCTATCTATACTAATCTCTTCACATCGCTGTCCGTCAATTTTTCATTATATCTCATCTATTTTATGCATCAGTGTACCTCAGTGTTGTCACATCAGCCTTTCCCGTCCTTCTCTCTCTCTCTCTCTCTCTCTCTCTCTCTCTCTCTCTCTCTCTACCCGTGTATCAAGAAAATTAACGCCTCTCCCTGTAAAATTAACTCCTCTCCCTGTATATTGATCTTTTTTTTTTCATCCTATTCTCGTGAGAATAAAATCAATCTCTGGCTTTTCTCCTTTACTCTCTTCCACTCTCCTTCCTCTCTAGTTTACTCTTTTTTCCTTTTTTTCGCCTTCCTCTCTCCCCCTCTCACACACCTATTTATCTCTCTCTCTCTCTCTCTCTCTCACTCTCTCTACCCAATTTATATATATATCTTTACATAACATTGTATATTTTCTATTGCTTCCCAACGTTTTTTACTCTGCTTTTTTTCTTCATCTTTCCGACCAGACTGGCCGGCATTTTCTCCAGAATTCTTGATGAAAAGGAAATGAGAACTTACGAAAGACAAAACGGAATCACAGATTAAGAGCAGTGACCATAGAAAGAGTAATTTTCCTGACGTTATTTTTTCTTATATATATGTGTGTGTGTGTGTGTGTGTGTATGTGTGTGTGTGTGTATGTGTGTGTGTGTGTATGTGTGTGTGTGTTTGCGCGCGCATGCGCGCGTGTGTGTGTATATATGTATGTATTTTATCGTGTTTGTCGATTTTGATTGTAATAATTTCGTCAAATGTCATTTCACGGATAATGCAATTTCACATTGTTACAGAAAGTTGCAAATGTCTTCCTAGTTTGCAGGGCTTTGCTAGGGAAACGAAAGAAAAATGAAAAATGAATGCATAAAATGGGGACTGCGGGATGAGTGGGTGAGGCAAGGGTCAATTTATGAGCAATACAGATAGAAAGCAAGCTTCAACAACCAGAGCCAACAACATAAACAGCCGAAAAATGTAATGATTGAGCGAATAATGGTTTGACTTTAACAAATATCGCTGGAGGCGAAATAAGTTTTATCAACGCCGAAATAAAACACTGCCACATGTCATCATCACAAGGAGAAGAGAAAAACAGAATCGGGACGAAACACTTTTTACGTGGTCTAATAGCCACAGAGCTAGCTGATTTATGCCTCAGGCTATTGAGAGATTAATCAATCTCTCTCTCTCTCTCTCTCTCTCTCTCTCTCTCTCTCTCTCTCTCTCTATCTATCTATCTATCTATCTATCTATCTCTTTCCAAAAATTTTAATTTAGACTCAATGATTGTGTGTGTGTGCAACGCGATTGACTACACTTACACACACACACACACACACACACGCATAAAGCAGTTTAAAAAAAAATATTTATGATGTGTATGAAAAAGTTTCAAATGTTTTTCTAAAAAAGAAAAATGGTGAGGGTTCCTAATGTGTGTATTCAGTTTATAATTTCGGAAAGGTCCCTGGGAACTTTTGCACATACAGTGTAACCCGGATATAAGAGACCTGGATATAAGATAAAGCCGGATATAAGAGAGATTTTCTCTGGTCCCGACAAGTCTCTTATATCCGGGTTAGATTAGAGCCATACTTACCTAAACAAAATAGACCAAACCCGGATATAAGAAAAACCCGGATATAAGAGACCTCTTCTCCGGTCCCGACAACTCTCTTATATCCGGGTTACACTGTATCTTGTTTAATCATGCCATAAAAATAACATTCTATTTAGTCCTTTATCACAAGGTTCACACATGCATAGTAATATATTGCTTTTAATTAGATATACAGTGTAACCCGGATATAAGAGAAACCCGGATATAAGAGAAACCCGGATATAAGATAGATTTTCTCTGGTCCCAAATTAGAGCCATACTTACCTAAACAAAATAGACCAAACCCGGATATAAGAGAAACCCGGATATAAGAGACCTCTTCTCCGGTCCCGACAACTCTCTTATATCCGGGTTACACTGTACATAATAAAAGAAATCGTATTTGAAACAATAACTCTGAAGCAAATACTCCAAATTTCAAAATAATACGGGACCGTTAAATTGTTTGTTTGCTTAATTAGTTGGTTGGTTAGTTCATTTTTTTTTTTTTTTTTTTTTTTCAAGTATATTTTTATTGTCTATGCCGACGTGGAATATGCGGTGTGGAATGAGAAATCGGAGAGCCGAGTTCGAATTCCAGTCGAGTTCGTTAGTTTCACTTGGGAAAGGTATGAATGCATCTCCTCTCCCCACAACTATGGGTTGAACAGCAGAACAGACTGGATCCTATATATATACTGCAGAAAGAAAGGGGCAACCTACAGAGGGAAAATTTTCTGCCTAGCAAGTCTTTAATCGACAGATCGTCCAAGTGTGCATCTCATGTATTATGTATTTTTGTGAAAAAAAAAAAGAAAAGATCTTCTCTATAAAATTATCAGTATTATGAAATAAGAAAAGGCGTTAGTTTCCATAAACGGAATTCATGATTTATCTGTTTTTACCTGAAATTCATTTTCATCTGTCAGAATATTTTAACAACTTTTTACATAATGATAGATAACCGTACAGTATTTTGCTTTTTGCTTTACTAAGTCCTGTAAATAACAAAAAAAATAACGATAAAAATGTGCTTGAAGTTGTATTTATCTCATTCACTGCTCTCTCTCTATCTAAGTCTGTTCATATCTAAGACTATTCATATCTATCTATTTCAGTTGTACTTTATTTATATCAGTTTCTACTTTAGCTATGTATCTATCAATTTCAGTATATTTTTATCTATCAGTCAGTCCCCTTCTTTCTCTCTCTCTCTCTCTCTCTCTCTCTCTCTCTCTCTTCATGTATGTGTGTGTGTGTGTGTGTCAATGTATCAGTTTTTCACATCTATCTCATTCATAACTATCTCTATCAGTCTTCACTTTATCTGTCTATTAGTTTTTCACATCTGTCATTCATATCTCTCTATCACTGTCAGTGTTCAATCTATCTATCTATTTTTTAGTAATGTTCGCCCAATACATGGCCCAAGGGCCGCTCAAGGTAGAGGATTACTGTGTGGAGTTGTATTAGCGTAAGAAAGGGCAAGATAACAGGAAAGATAGATAATTCTAGACTTGAACAGGTCAAGATCTAATTAACAAATAAAATTTCAGAGTTCAGGCAGAGACGTTAAGAGTATAGAGTTGAAGTAGACTTTAAAAGAAACTTGACACCCAATCCTAAGTAGGAAACAAGGGATGTACCTCTACTCATGTTAAAAAAAACGGAGTGGAGTGTGAACCAGGCGATAGGCAAATCTATCTGCTATTGGAAGAGGAAAAATAATAATAATTACTGAATAAGACTTCAGATTTCATGTATTTATCCTGCAAAAACCTAATAAAAAAAAACAACAGGAAAACAAAGAAACTATTAGCGTTTATTGTGGGTTAATGAGGTCAGCGTGAGATTCGCCAAGCAAATTTCAGTCGGTGTAAGAAGTTGTTATTTTTCCGCCAGTTCACATATTGTTTTTGGTGACCGACCGATCTATCCATCTATCTATGTTAGTCTCTTCATTTCTATCTTCCTGTCTAAGTATCTATTATCATCCTCCTTTTCACCACTCCTGTGCTTAACTTTATCCATTTATCTGCATAAATTACATACTTTTCAGAGTAAATAAAAAGAAATTGACGATTTAACAGCCCTGTCTAAAGTGTACAAATAGACTGCATTGAAAATCAGAAAAAAGATTATAAATTATATATGTATAATAATTTCATATGCAATGGTATTTATAAATTTCATGAAATAAAAAACTGAAAATGTTTACTATTCGTTGAAATTATTTTTGTTTTTAATCATGTCTCTTCAGGGCGAATACAGTCATTGATTTCTATTTTGTTTATTATCTGTAAATTGTAACTTGTCATGGCTTTTCTGCGGTACTATAGAGGAATGGTTTTTCTGTTTGTTATTCCACGGGTTTAAAATAACTGTTGCCCTATCAAGAGCCCAGCCCGCCCTACTATTTTGCCTTTTAGGAGGAGGAGGAGGAGCGGACAGATGAATTCATACCTTTCACAAAGGCATTAATTCGAATTAGGCCGAAATTTGAACTCAACATTCTGATTCCATTTTCCAATGCACTGAAGTAGTCTCTTTTAAATTTACAAAAGAAATTATTTTAAGTATCAATTATTGATTCAGAACATCTTTGTCAGTGTAGAGACATATTGAGAATATTATGTCCTGTACACTTTAAATAAGATAAAAATGGTTATGTCGCTGAAATGTTTTTTTTTTTAAAGAGACGACTGGTGTTTGAACCCAAACAAAAATCAGGATTTTGATTATAGCTTCCACTCCAACAGTTAGAACGTTAGCGTAACACTATCCACCTTAACTCTCTCCAGTATGACCGTGTATTGAGCTAAGCTTAGCATTGTAAATGCCTAAAAAAATTCAAAAATAAATTGTGGTGCTTTCTCTTATAATTTGAATACTGGAATCTATTTCTTCAACTATAACTGATGTCATCTCTTTCAGTATAGTAAGAAAATACTGATATGTTTATATGCTAGGAAAGTTGGTTCAATGTGTCATGCTAGACAGTTTTTTCTCTATCATTCGCCAATGCATTGAATATTACTGCCACCTCTGGTCTGGTGCTTCTACTACGTATTTAGATATTTTTGATAGACCCAAAGGAAAATGTTATGTTATAGGTTCTGACCTGGCATCTCGGCTTCAGTAATTTTCCCACCGCTGTAACGTAGCTTCCCTCTGCCTTTTCTATAAATATTTTCATGGTAATTTTTCCTCTTTGGTACCTAGACTTTATGAATTTAAGTCCTCTACTAGATTGCCGGCAAGGTTTCATTCTTTTTCAGTTAAAATGGCTAAATGCAACCGTAGATTCTATTAGGAGAGTTTCCTCTTTTTTGCTTATTTCTTATGGAACTCTCTTCCGGCATCCCACTTTCCAGTCAACTTTGATCTTCAATGATTTAAATGAAATGTCAATCGTTATCTTCTGCCTTTTTAATTCTCGTTCTGTTATTGTGCTCTCCCCTTAATAATGTTTGATTTTTCTCATAGTCTCTCACCCTCAGTAACCGTGTTAGTGGCTTTATTGCCTTGCTTGCGGTGAAATGATTAAAAAAAACGTAATTTGCATAAGATAAATTTGTTTTGTAATGTAAAGTGCGACGTTACTAAGGAAAAATATTACATCTCTTTTAATACACACACACACACACATATATATATACATATTTATAAGTGTGTGTGCGTCTGTGCATGTGTGTGTATGTGCGTGTATGCGAGTGCTTGTGTGTGTGTGTGTGTGTGTGTGTGTGTGTGTGTGTGTGTGTGTGTGTGTGTGTGTGTGTGTGTGTGTGTAAAATCTTATATATTTATGAGGAAAAACAACGTACATAATTATCTTGCGGTCTCGCTGGTGGGAAAACTCCCAAAAACTCCTGCTAGTTTGGCCCTATTGTTCAATGCCTTCCAAAGTTACACACGGCAGAGCTCACTAAAATGAATGGGTGCGAAAGGATGATGGATTTATTGGGTGATCTTGTAATTAGTGGCAATGAATCTATCAATTAGCCATTATCTCCCAAAAGTTCAAAACCAGAAAAGTATACCATTTCTTTTTCAAAATGAGTATATGTCAATCAAAATGATATAAAAACATAATTATTCAAAAATGTACTGGGTCGACAACATATTTTCGGGCAAGGTGAGTAAATGAACCGAGTTTAGATTGAGTGATAGGAGCTAGTCTTCAGTGATTTTCTGAGTCTTGATCTGTCAGTGAAGGGGTGAAATTAGTTTCGGTACCTACCCCAGATTAAGTTAATAACTCTAAGGTAGGTTAGTGATTGTGGCACCCGGTCCCGGCTTTGTTTCAGATTCCGTTGGGAGAAGACATTTTTTTAATTTAATCGCAGTTTGTGAGTTTTTACTTGTTTCGGGTGGAAATTTTCCTCCCCCAGAAAATATTTCTCCCGCCAGAAGACATTCCCTTTCCAGAAAACATTCCATTTGAATCGATGCTATTCCATTTTGATTGGCACACTTCTCATTATAAAAGTAAAATGGTATATATCGCAATGTTCATGCCAGATTATTGTCCAAACAAAACCAATCTGCATTGTCTCATGTACCTGCGGACAATGTGCCACCAATGGCGATCGGACACTAGCAAAATATGACAGACTTGGACATTAAGCAAAATCAAAAACACGCAGACATGCACATATAACTTTCAAAGCATAACTGGAAGCACCAAATTGGACCAACTAATGACTGAAGTAAATACCACTGGTCACGTGAATCTAAAAGTGTCTCTTCCTGTCTAAATTAATTATCTACTTTATTATAAAGGAAAGGAGAATAACAAGTTTAGAGACATAAGATTTTCAGTCAACAGTGACATTGCAGGCACCGTGAAAAAATCAACAGTGCACCAAATAGGATCTTTGATATTAAATAGATTATGCAAAAGATACAGTTTAAAATAATCCAATTATATGCACTACCTTTCAAATGTTAAGTTGAGCAAATTGAATGTTTTTCGAAGACACCAATGACGGTAAAAGAGGAGATATTACAAATTATACCATATTGATGGATATCAATGAATACTTAAAAGATACGATAATCTCGTGTAGGGAAATTTGAAATATGGGAGAGAAATGAGAGGCAAGCTATTAATTTGAAGAATTATGTAAAATGATTATAAAGAAGACTTTAAAAAATGAAGTCGTTGTAAATAAACTTGGAACAGCCCAAATGAAGAAACAAAAAATGAAATTTATAATTTGTAATTATGATTACTGAAAACGACAATACTGTGAAACATGTAACCGTCATAAACTATGTTAATATTGGAAGGGATCATAGAATTGTAATTTGCAGAGTCAAATTGGACTTTAATAATGAAACAATATGATTCTCGCAAAGACAATATATTAGAATATTTACAGAAACACGAGAATATTATAATACACATGACAGTAACACTAGAATATTATAACACATAAACTAAAAACAAGTACTAAAAGACAACCTAACTCTAAAAAATTCATTCAGTTTGGGAATAAACATTCTAAATCTATTTCACAATTATTAATAGTAAGATAAACATAAACACGACACGAAACAACAAACTGACGCGTAAATACAAACACGACAATCACTGACAAGTAAAAACTCGACACTCGAAGCCACCAAAGAAACACACTGTACACTTATAGACAAATCAACGCACACAAAAACCGCTTATGAAAATTGAGAGCGCTCAAAAGACATTCGATAATTCATGTTAAAATTATCCTCGGAAACCAAAAAAATGGTTGGAATCGTTGACAATTTTATTAAAAGAATCTTAAACAAATAATTTTCGCTGGTTTTCAGCTTTCTCTCGCCTAATTATAAATAAAATAATGCACACGGGCTTTAGCAAGAAAATTTATTTAACATACGAGAGTTATTGGCACGATAAAAAAGCCCTTAAAAATGTTAGTTATTTGGCTAGATCTCAGGTTGTAGGTCTGGGCGAGATCTTTCAAATCACCCCGTATATTTGCTATACCAGCTACTTAAGTCTAGTACAAATTAAATCTACATTATTCTGATTATTTTTGATAATATAGAAAATAGAAATTATTATTTTTTATTAATTCTTATTCTCGTAGTGCGCAACGAAAATGTCGAAAATATTGGGAATATCTGTTTCAATTTCTATTCGTCTAATTTCATTCCATTTAAGAGAATATGATTTTCCGTCGCAAATTTAAAACTTAGATACGAAAACAGGTTTCTCAAAGTTAATATCCATATTTTACAGACGTTAGATGGCAAAAATATCACTGGAATTGGTGTGTTGCCAGTCATTCATGCATCTGAGAAAGATGTTCGAAGCAAAAATGGGATTTTGAACATTTTCTCTAACAAGCCGAGAATTATTCCAAATGATTGGACGGAGATGAATTCTAGATTTGGATTTCCTGCCTTCGGGGAGAGTTCTTCTCTGAAGGAAGGCAACATATTCGCCGCTATCTCACATTCATATCTTGGGGCGCGGGTGTGCGCAAGTGATGGTAGGTGCCAAACTCAGTCGGCAGTACCCACCACACATACCTGTTTTATTGTATAACGATTGGGTGGCGCCAAGTTCGGTTATGTGTGAGTTACGTGGTTTAGGGGTCTTAAAGTAGTTATATTAATGTGTGTTCTGTAGTATACGTAGGTCTTTAATCGAATTCTTTGCTTTATGGGTGTTTATGTTGCTGTAACTATACAAGTTGGCAACAAATGTGTGATTGCAAATTGTACATTTGCGCTTTCATATGCCTTATTCTGCTATGTCAAATATATCTAAGCGTGATTACTTATATACAGGTGTAAATATGAAAAAGCAAGCAAGTGGAGAACTGTATATTGGATTTTTGGTTTTTGTATATAGTTATAACGGTATGCATGCGTATTATTTTATAGTTTTATTTACATCGGCGTATTACAAAAGTGCTTGCATGTGTATATATGTCTATTGTTATCAATTTGAATTAGAAATGTTTATGAGTATATGTACATAAACAAATTTTCCATCAAGTCTCCTAAAGTGTGGATTTAACTCGACGAAACTCAGTAAAATGATAAGTCAACAAATTTATTTTATTTATGTTTAATATTCTATTTCTTTAAAGAAATTTAAAAGAATGCTTACCTTATTCAGAATTTACTTTTGTCGACCATTTTGTATAAATAAAAACTATTTTAAACTTCAAGCCCGCAAAAAAATTGTGTGTCCAAAGGACGTTTTTTTCCCTTGATACCACTATTATTTTAACTAACTTCATTCTTCCCTGTCATCGCCTCCACAGGCCAATAACAACAAAAAGTCAACTTTCCGATTGAGTATATATATATATATATATATATATATATATATATATATATATATATATATATATATATATATATATATATATATATATATATATATATATGGCGGTAACATTTAAGATATAACTAAAAATATATATGCAAAAGGACAATATGAATAAAGACGAACTCATGTTAGCCGACGCATTTCGTCTTCTAATCGACTTTATCAAGGCAAATGTAAGGATTTTTATTTTGGAACAAGTATTTATACACAAAAATAGAAATGTCGTTAGTTTTTTTTAGAATTTTTTAATTTAAGAACGCTCATAAATATACATGAGGCTAACTGAACATCAGGGTAAATTATGGAGGATGCAAATTTATGAACGCAAAAAGGATCTTATGCATGACACTTTATCAAACGCATTAGTCAAACACGGAAATAAGTTCAGCCACAACTTCGTTCTAAAGAATGTCACACTTACTAAAAGAGAAAGTAACTTACTTGGAACATTCTTGAGAGTGCCTCTATCGAATCTTACCAAAAATATAAATGTGTGCCTCAGATTATTCAAATATCTCCTTCCCTCGAAGAAATATTTCTTTTTAATGCCAATATACATGATTAAATAAAAAAAATCATCAATTCTTTAGTAATTGCTTTATGTTAGGATACGAAACTGAACAGACATGTATATTTCGATAGTTTGAGAAAGATTTACATTTATAAGGCACTATTCAACTTTCCAGCCGAGATGGTCTAAAGTATGTCGGATCAAACCACTGATTCACCTGCCCAGAGTACACAGGTTCAAATCGTGCCGGAGAACTCATATTTTTCTTTAATAAGATTTCTAAAATATTCAGGACGATAGACTAAAATAAATATAATGTTTAATAAATAAACGGAGCGTCTACCTAAAAATGGGTATCAACTAAAAATAATGTTTAAGTAAAATACACGACTATGAAAACTACAAAACATGAAAAGAAAACACCATTTATTATTTAAAATATATAATTTCTCAAATTGAAATGATGATTATATTATTAACCATAAAAACATTTACTAACTTTCGTTTATTATTTGAGAGGTATTTCTGGTTCTCCCCGTATATATATATATATATATATATATATATATATATATATATATATTTGTATATTTAGGCAGCAACCTTTCTTTCATGCACATTTCATTAAAAACGACTGATAAGTTGCTTTTATTTAGTTTTTTATATAACTTCTCGTGCGATCTAATAATGTTTTTCTTTTCAAATGATAAATTATATAAAAACTGTCCGAATGTTCTTTTTATCCGAGCACTTTCGGCTATACATTTAGCCATTTTCAAGGATTATATTTCAACTGTTAGAATTAGAAATAGTTTGTTATATGTATGTTTTATAAAATGTTTCATTTTTTTGTTTCAAAACACGTCCATTATGTCCATGTTCAAAGTTAATATTATTAAGTGTTGGTTTGTTTGTTTTTATTAATAAGGCTTCCATTATTTTTAGCCTTTTTTTTTGCATGTGGATGATGCTATTATATTAGTGTTGTCGACAAGTATGTTCCGAATTAACTTAAACTTCTTTACAATATACGATATACCGCATTAATTAAAACAAACGACAATTTGATATGGACAAGTTCGATGAATATGCGGCGGGAGGAATTTTATTTTTAATGAATATATAGCATTAAATTACGTATATTGACCAAAAAAGGGATGTTGCGAAAGAAATTCATACTTAGGCGATCATGTATCTTTCGATACATGACTGACGAGGCAGATATTTTTCCCACAGTATGTTGCCATTTCTTTCTGCGGTAGACAAGTTGTTATCCAAGGCTATAGAATCCGGTCTGTCCTGCTATTTACCCATAGCTGGGGAAGAGGAAGAGGATTCATACCTTTCCCAAGGGTATTAGCACGTAAAGTGAATGTAATGGAATCTAGTGGAATTCGAATTCGGCTCTCCGATTCCTCAATCTGAGCCTCTAAGCGACTGTTGTTGTCTGTTGATTGTCTCTGGCTGATATCAGTCTATATACTTGTCAATATTTAGCGTTTATGTATTAAATTTTGTATCCCTTTTATTCATCCTGCGTATATAGAGAGACATAATGTGGAAAATATAAATAAAATATATAAATCGATAGCGTTACATATTTCTGTGCATCTTTTATTTCATGTGTCTCCTCGATGTGGTTCGTAAATAAGTAATTATATATCTATTATCTGTTCATGTTAACATACGTTGATGGTAAAGTAAAAGAAAATAAGGCAGGACATCTCTCTATCTATCTATCTATCTATCTATATATATATATATATATATATATATATATATATATATATATATATATATATATGTAGTCAGCTTTCTTTATATACACATCTTTAAAGCTTTGAAAGAGCGGTGCAAAGTGTCTGCGTTTTTATTTATCAATAATGGTCCGCTAATAGAACTGCAAAGTGTCTCTTGAACGTAGTAATGATTACTTAAGTGCATCAGGCAGATTGGGAAATTCCCTCGGGGAAAGAAAGTTTGGGTGGTCAATTTGAAAAGTGCCAACAAAATGGAGAAGCACAAACTGAATAATATTAAAAAGTTTGGAAGATTTACTCTAATGAAGTAACAGTAGATAGATAGATAGATAGATAGATAGATAGATAGATAGATAGATAGTTATAAATGTACATATAAATTTTGAACATTGTAAGCAACATAAAAAATGTGGTCTGCAATACTTGTTTTACAGTACAATAGTTGGTATAGGCATGTTATAATTTTTATGCACTTAGCTGATTTTTAAATCCGATATTAATTCTTATAACTGTAAATATTATATTTAGTGGGTACACTGAGTAAATATCCCTGAAATTAATACTGGGCCAAGAGACAGTAATTTGACTGTTAAAAACCAGGGGTGTCTACTCACACACGGATACTAACTAAATATAACGTTTATAGTAATTGGAAATGTTATCCTTTTGCGTTATATACATACAGACATACATATATATATATATATATATATATATATATATATATATATATATATATATATATATCAGTGGCGGCTCCAGCGGCCGGGATTGTCGGGCTTAACCCAAGTAAGTCAACTTTTAAGTATATCTATTTCAAAGCATCAAACATTTTTCGTAATGCGTCGTTATCATTCTTGATTTCAGCTGGATCCTGAATAAATTATTTTAACTCCGTGTCTCAAAATATTGACCGAAATACATTTTGATGATATTGTTCAAAAGAAAGAAACAAACAAACAAACAAACAAACAAAGTAAGTAAAAAAAAAGGATGTAATAAAATTAACGTATCCAGTCGGGCTGAGTAAGTCTGAGGCTGATGGAAACTGGAAACATAATAGGTAATGTACTTCTTGCTTTAATTTCATAAATAATCTTTTAAAAATCTCTAATGACCTGTATGCCATGTTTTTCATCAGCATATTTTTATTTCATCATATACATTTTCAATAATTTATTCTGTACAGTATAAGTTTTTTTTAGAGGAATGTATCTTTTGAGAAAGGGCAAATTAAATTTAGCCTAACCTTAAATTTGGCGAAAATCAAATAAAGTGGTAGCCTTAACTCATCGACTGGAGGGTTGGGGTGAGGAGCGTGATTGGAGTAGTGTTGTTGGAAATATCATATCAGTCAACAGTACTTATCATAAACTTGTACAATAAATTAAACTAAAAATTCACAGACAGAGAGATACACAAATATACTAAAGCATGGACATATATATGAATACAGATTCGAGATAGATACACACGTTATTTAAAAAAACATATGTGGCTTTGTCTTCAGTCTTTTTTCTTGCATGTCTGGAAAAAATGTAAAAATATATGTTTACTCTTATAGAATTATTACAATTAATATTATAATACCAAAATGTGTTATTTTTAATTCCATGGAGAGATTTTAAAAAAATGATATATTTTAGTTAGAGTAAAAAGGAATCATTTTAGCATCTGAGTTATACCAATAATAGATTGTAATGAACCTAACAAATATTGATGATCTAAAGTCGCCACTAATATATATATATATATATATGTGTGTGTGTGTGTGTGTGTGTGTGTGTGTGTGTGTGTGTGTGTGTGTTATTTAAATTTAACTGGGAATCTGACGGAGGGTTAAATATTTTACAATTCGGAAAAAAAAACTTTTATTTTGACATATATTTCCTATCACCTCTCTTTCTTTCTTTCTCTCTCTCTCCCCGTTTATATATATATATATATATATATATATATATATATATATATATATAACTTTATGTTGAATTTATTTACCTGAACTTTGAGTAATACATAGAATATACAATGTTTGTCGCATTAATTGGTGTAGCGTTATACACTGATGAATCTGTTGATTTTACAAGTCTCTGCGAGATTTACGCGTTGATTTTACAAGCTTTTTTATGTTTAATCCTCGAAGATACGTCCCCGATTGTTCTATGAATATTTATACATCGCTGATATGGTTTATTAAGACACAATGAAGGATTCAAACGTAAATCTTCATGCGATAATGGCATTGCCTCTTTTACAGCGAATTAATTGAACAGTTTTGTCGACTTCGAAAACATTCATTTCTTATAATTTTCTCATTAGTAATCCATTCAAGTATTTACGAGTGAATGAAAACTCTTTCGAAGTTTAAACAATTAGCCACTAAAACTAAATCCATTAAGAAGAAACACTACTCAAAAAAGTATGCAGATAACAATGTAACCTGTTATAAAATTACCAAATTACTTTTTTCTGTTTGTTCGTTTTTTTTTATCTTACCCAGCGTTCAATAATTATAAGCATAGTTGTAGTGCCACATTTTTCTATTTTAATTCCAAGATCCTTACATTTACTTATTTTATCATATTCTTTGACTGATATATCTTTATCTGGTAGCAATTCCATCTCTGTGTAGTATTAGGTTGGTGCAAAAATAATGTCGTTTTCTCACATGAAGTTGAACGTCAAAAAACATTATTTTTGCACCAACCTAATATTTAGTTTCACTGCTTGGTATATTAGAATTTATATGTATGTATAATCCCAATGACTACTGACTTCGTGGATCGAACGATGAAGTTTTAGAGAAACTGGAAACAAAAAGGTAATTTATACTTAACATCAGGAAAGGACAGATGAAATTACTATGGCACATAATGAGGAAAGAGAACTTGTAAAATCTGATACTCACAGGACAGACTGGACAGAAGAAAACAAAGCATAACCTACTTAGTGAGCTTGATTAAATAGATGGCGGAACAAGGTTTAGCAGAACTAACAAAAATAAAACAATTATTAAAAGCTATGGAGGACAGGAAATTGGGGAAAGCCATGATCGCCGACATTCTGAAGAGACGCGGCACACATAGGAGAAGAGTAATGGTTCGGTGTGAGATTCATATCATTTTTCAGCATGTGGCATGCTATAATATTGGCATAAATATTTATTAATAGAAGCAGTAACGTGCAAGATTAGACTAGAAAGGTCGAATACCGAAGTTATATTGAAGATAATATTAAAATTATAATTGTAATTATAACAAATAATCATGCCACTTCAGTAGTCTCGTAGACTAATAGTGTCATTGGGAAACCATTATGTACTGCAACCATAGCAACAGTGGAGCATCTAGGGCAAGATGTCATGGTTTTGAAATCAGAGTTTTACTTCTTCTAGCCTGCATGCCACATCAAGGCAAGAGGGTCCAGTCAACCCTGCTATTTAATCCATAGCTTATGGGAGGAGAGATAAATTCATACTTTTCTAGAGGAAATTTGTGCAAAATTGAATCTAATGAATTCAGCCAAAATTCGAACTCGGTTTGCCTATTTCTCTTTCCGATTCGCTAACCTTTACCAAATAATCATTAAATTTTTAAGGAAAATGGAAACAAAAATGAGACTTGAACTTAGAATCAGAAAAGCGTATTTGAAATATCGAGAACATATCATGGGAAAATAAGATTTAGGTAATTTTACAGTCACAGGAGATACTGCAGACAAGAGGGACAAAATGAAATATCGTTTGTGCGAATGGATGTCAGATCAATCATTAGGAGGTATGATAAATGACAAACCTTACCATAGACAGAGTATAAGAATTTGTGGAGAGCCATGACTGCCGACGTACTGAAGCGACACGGCACATTAAAGAAGCAGAAGAAGAAGAAGAAGAAGAAGAAGAAGAAGAAGAAGAAGAAGAAGAAGAAGAAGAAGAAGAACATAACCAACAACAATCAGCCGCAGTCCGATATTATAAGGCTATAAGAATGTAATTTAAAAATAAAATAAAGGTATAAAGCGAAAGAGAAGAGAGAAATTAATTTAAAAATTAATTAACCCTTGGAGTGAAAAGGGACGATTATTTGAAAAGAGCACGTGACGGAAATAATGAAGCAATGAAAGAGGTAAAACTGAAAAGAGAATGCAGTGGAAATACAAAATGGACTGAGGTCAGTTTCAATAGCTAAAAATGATGGCGAAATTACCAACGAGAGGCAATCACCGATTTAGCTCAGAAGAAGCGAGGGAGGTGAAAAAAGAAACGGAATAGGAAAACGAAAGTACGCTGCTTTTGAAGTGTTTACTTTGGAAGGACAATGATAGAAGAAGACAAAAGCACTATAGGAAGAAAGGAAAGTAAACAAATAAATGAATCAGTTCTTCAGAATAATCTGGAAATAGGTCTGTATAGATAATACGAAACAAAACTGTAGGAAGAGTTGATGAAATGGAAGTAAAGTATAAGCAGCGACGAAAGGTTTCACTTACACATATAAATATCCATCTATCTATCAATCCATCTATCTATCTATCTGTCAATATATATATATATATATATATATATGTATATATATAAAAGTGAACATTGAAGTTAATACTCAAAGGTGACAGGCTGTTTCATGCTATACGCAATCGTCATGCTGTCTGAAATTAAACAGTCTGTTGCCTCTGAGTGTTGACTTCAAGGTTCACTTTTATATTTATATTTACATACGCTCTATCTCTGATAGTGAGCACTTTATGCCAGGATATAACAAACCTTAAAAGCAAATATCTTCATTTATATATTTTTGTGTGTGTATCTGTTCGCGCGAGTGTGTTTGTCTGTGTGAACATGTGTATCCATATATATATATATATATATATATATATATATATATATATATATATATATGTATATATATATATACGTTCCCTATTTATTCTTTATTTTATCATATATATATATATATATATATATATATATATATATATATATATATGTATATATATATATACATGCATAGAAATTTTCTCTCCCTTCATATATATATATATATATATATATATATATATATGTTTCCTATTTATTCTTTGTTTTATCATATATATATATATATATATATATATATATATATATATTGGAATGAAGAGAAATTTTCTATGCTAGTATCCTTGCATATGGATTACGATTACCTATATATGAGCGTGTGTCTGTGTGTGGATGTGTGCATGCGTAATAATGGTAATATATATATATATATATATATATATATATATATATATAAATATATATATATATATATATATATATAAATGACGAAAAAGTATTAAAATCGAATGAATTGTAAGCAAAAAATAGAGTTCCATGCGTGCATCCACACACACATATATATTTATACTAATATGTACATATATATGCATGCACATCTACCACCAAACACTTGGTTGTGCACACAATGCCTACATATATTGTAAGGGCAAACAAGATATATATATATATATATATATATATATATATATATATATATATATATACACGCATGCACACACGCACACTCACATCATATATATATATATATATATATATATATATATATATATATATATATATATATATATATATATATATTAGGTTGCTTACGAGAAAGTTGATGGGACTGGCTTAAGAAAGAAAACGAAGTGAGATAAAATTGAGGTCAGAACGAGTAATTAGGTGTATTGTTGTTCACGGAGCCACCCCAGCACTGACCAAGAGTGCGGACGGAAACAATTCAGGCAATTGCCTCTTCTGCTCTCCCACAGCACTGGACTTTTCGTCATCGCACTAACAGAACGGACAGTTCAGCCCAAGACACTCACCAATCTTTTGACCTTCGCAGACAGTAGAAGACCACCAGCAGAGGTGAAATTCTCGGTTTGATTGTAAAACGAGTGACAATGCTCTTATTAACACTTTTCCAAGGCTTCGTAGGTTGTCCGGAACTTTATCTTGTATGACTTTCCGGTGCTTCGTCAAGGGTTCAATAGCTCAGGCCTTCGCGCCAGGACACGTCTGCATTACCTGTGTTCTTAAACGAGCCAGCAGTTATTTATCTGGTGTCCTCCTTGTGTACGTCAGTCTTTTAGCCATATTTGTTTGAGTTAAAAATAAAAGAGTCGATAAAAATTCCCCTCAACAGTTGGCAATGGTCCGACTGTTGACTTTCTCAATAAACACAAAGCGTTAAAAATGCTCTGTATGAATAAAGCTGAACGTGACTTGAATTTTTCGACTAGATAAGAAATGTGTGAAGGGTAAATTCAAATAGCACAGGATCTGATTGATAAAAAGAAAGCTATTTCGATCATTTATATTTCATTTTAAAATTCAGGACGTCGGCTATCGCAAGTTTCCACAGCTTCCTTTTTATTATTTGTGAATTGCCATGATTTTCAGGGAAAGATTGTCGAGTAGTTTCCCTTTGACTTCTTTGAAAGAGAGCCCAGTTTGCCTTGCTATTTGACCCAGGGAGAAGAGACAGATTCTCGCCTTTCCCAAGGACATTTGTATGAAAGTTAAAGCAACAGACTAGACCTGAAATTTGGTGCGGTTAAATACCTTTACATTCCATCAAAAACAAATATGCAATATTACTTCCCGAAAAACCTAAAAAAAAAAAAAAAAGCTTTCAAGGTAAAAGAGTGTGCGTGTCGCGTAACGGTTATCAGCGAGGATTATGTTTTTTCGTTCTTGTTCTTTTGGGGTTTTTTAGGTTTTTCGATTTCTTGCATTTTTAGACGGAATAAAATGCCATTTAAACACGGCAAAAATTAAACATTTCTTTTAATTTTGTTGTCGTCACAAATATAATCATCCTTGTCATTTGATAATGCTGTACTCTTCGTTGTTATTTTTTTTAATTTTGCCGACATAAAAACATGTTTCTGTAATCTGAATAAAGGAAAAATTAAAATCTTTAGTCAGTTGAAAAACTACACTAAGCTATATCTTCTTACTTTTACGATTTGATCTTTATGTTAGTGACTTACATTGACATTCAGAATAGTGTTTATATGAATCGTTACTGTTTACCCTTTCTTGACTATGAGATACTATTCATCTCTCTTATTCCAAATGCTCGTAATAAACGAAACTTATATCTTCCCATAGATTCTTCCCAACAAAGATTATTGTGTTAAGCGCTTTGGTTGATATATTGATAATGATAGCAGAAAGTTATTGCTCTGAAATTATTTTTAGGCAGAATTTAACAGACATTTCATTTCGAAATAAACTTCGAAAACTTTCTGATTGAACTTCCTCCTCGTCTGAGAAGGACTATTCGCAATTTCGAAAAGTTCATCAGTAAAATTAATCGACACAAAATGTTTATGGTCAATAATAATATTTGACTTAAAGGATATTTGCTGCCTAAATACACAAAATCTCTATCTATAAAAAGGCAGGATGTGTGTGTGTGTGTGTGTGTGTGTGTGTGTGTGTGTGTGTGTGTGTGTGAGAGAGAGAGAGAGAGAGTGTGTGTGTGTGTGTGTGTGTGAGTGAGTGAGTGTGTGTGTGTGTGTGTGTGTGTGTGTGTGTGTGTGTGTGTGTAACGAATGCACGGCCGCAATTTTCGACGGATTTGCACCAAAATTTACATGCACATGCTCCAACTGAGCAGAAAGGCCAAGACCGACTTTGCATTTCCCATCTCCCATCGATAGTGGAAATAATCAATTTTTTCATCCTTCTACGGCAGTTTTCATGTAATTTGCGGCCATTTTCTACTGGCCAGAGTGTGAGCCTATAACTTGCTGCCACGAATAGGCAGGAAGATTCTATTGGCCAGCATGAGAGCCAACAGCTGACTGACACGAATATTAACTAGCATGCTAGCATGCAAAAAAAAAAAATCGATAGCTGCATTCGTCACAAGTGGGAAAAATTTAAATCTGCATGGCACTTTACTCCAATTGGCTCATTCGCTTGCTTAAACTCAACGTTGATTCTGATTCCGCAGAACTGGGTTGGGTATGAAAAAGTATTTGTTGTTAACATTCTTTTTTCATTCGGTTTCTTCAGGTACAAGTCCTTTTTTAAAGCTGATCGTTTTGTGTTCATTTTGTTTAGTTCTTTTTTCGAAACAGATTTAATGTTTAGTATAGAGCTTAGAAAAAATTCCCAGTGTGAGATAGGCAAGAAGTAAGTCATGTAGCAACATCAGCACAGCAAAGGGCACTCTTTTAAAGGCAAGGAAGGGCAAACATATTTTAAGTCAAGTGATAGCGATTGCTGTATGAGTCGTACGATTTTTTAATCAAGCACGGGCAACGCCGGGCCATGCTGCTAGTACATATATATATATATATATATATATATATTGCCCATGTATGTATGTTTGTGCGTGTGAGTATTTCAATATATTCCGTTGGTCTCAAATTCAAAAAGGAATACAATCCTTTTAGTTACATCGACTATATTCTGGAGTTGATATTTTTTTATACTACCAATATTTTATTCTGTTAAAATTTATGATGTATTTATATCTTTCAAAGACCTCCTTACATTTAAATTCTGTCTGGCATTTATATACGGGAGTAAGTAAAAATTATCCACACTTTCGCCGTAACATATCTTTAGGTTTGTCAAAGTGCCTTCTACTCATGTGTGTTTATAGTTGGTATTATAGTTTACACGTGATCAAAGTTTGAGCTTGATCACACCAGTTTTCTTGCTGTTGTTACAGTGTAAACATGACCGCTCCGCTAGCAGTGTTCCCCAAGGAGAAACAAAAAGCAGAAAATCACAGCTTCATATAATTTTCTTCTTGAATAAAATGATATTATCCTTATCTCGTCACCCAACACAAAAACAACCTCATAGACAAAGTGTGTGTACGCACGTCTGTGCATGTGTAGAGAGAGAGAGAGAGAGATCAAAGTTACAGATAGTTTAGCGATTTCTCTGTGTGTGCACGCCTGTGTGTGTATGTATGTGTACGATGATATTTGCATATGCATATATGAGAGAAAATGATATATAAATGTTTATATATCAGAACAGTGTCAAGAAAATTAATGACAAATGCAAATGTGCATTTATATCAACATAAACATAACTTTACTTTGATGAAGTCCTAAAGCATGAAACGATTCCAACGAAAATGTTTTTCCACTTTGTCATTTATTTTCCTAAACTCTTCTTTCCGTTACTCTCTCTCTCTCTCTCTCTCTTTCTCTCTCTCTCTTTCCCTCTCTTTATATATATATATATATATATATATATATATATATATATATATATATATATATATATATACTAAATACATGAACAAAAATAAACATTTGCACTCTCAACTATAAAAATGAATGTCCTATTACAAAATAGCTATTAGACGAAACTTAATAACCCGTACAAAAGCAAACTCTTCAACAAGATTTCCTATACTGAATTAAAAAATATTAAACAGACCATCATTAATAATGACTTTCTTAATTACATCATTGATGAACAAATTAAACGAGCCATTGCGAATATTAACATAAATAAAAAATAAACATAATACGTCCTCAAATAACTTTAAATATATCAAACTACTACACCGTATTCAAATGCATTCTAAATATAAGCAGGAGGAAATTTTTGAAAAGAATCATAAACACTGATATATCCGCCTCTGATCCAAGTAAAAAGAAATAAAATTAATTATATACTATACTAAATTTAATACAACCAACCTAGTCATCCATAACAACTCTTTTCCGTCAACTAGCGTCTTACAAAGACCAACATCGTATTTCAATTTAAATGTCCTTTGGGAGATTCCATCTCTGATAAAAATGTTAATACGTATTTTGGTTTACAGCAACGACGGTGACAAGAAGGCTTACGTTTCACTTGAACGATCACAGTTCATTCTTAAGGGAATACTCATGTCCACATTCACAGTTTAGACAGACATTAGTCAAAAGTACATCAGCGCTCCATTAAGATAATAAGCAAAAATTTAAAATTCTTGAAGCCCTTTATATTAGAGAATTGCGGCCAAAAATTAATAAAGTCAACTACGAGTATAGCATTAAAGTTAAATGTTTGTAGCAGCAAAGTTTTATATAAAAATACTAAATTAAAACACTACAATTAAAAAATATTTTTAAAAATCATATAATTTACCTCCTTTGCATAGAGATAAAAATATTTTGAATTTACTGTGTTAACGCATAACACATGCATAGGTAAGCAACCCCTGAAGATGGTCTCAGATGAGATTGAAAGTACTTGGGAAAATAAAAATTAATACGTTAATTTGCAAGGATTAAAACTAAAATAAATAGACTTAATTATTTAACCAAAGATGCTTGCATGAAAATATGCTGCCTAAATATATATATATATATATATATATATATATATATATATATGGGGGCGTGTGTGTGTGTGTGTGTGAAAATTGTGTGTATTTCAATATAAATATATATATATATATGTGTAATATATTATATATATTATTATTTATATATTATATGCGCGGTACTCAGTAGAAAGCGCTCAATTTCAGAGATAGAGCTAACATATTTGGTTGGATTAACAACAGTAAACTTCTTTGATGTCACTCTTAACCTGAACAACAACACATACGAACCGTATAAAAAAGATAATGACACCCCAATTTACAACCCACCTTCAATCATCAAACAAATACCCATATCAATCAGCCTCAGACTATCTGAGAACTCATCTAACATAGACATTTTCAATAACAAAAAAAAACATACAACGAAGCCACTAAAAGCAAGTGGATTCACACAACAACTACAATATACACCTCCACAGACAAAGTGCAGAAACAGAAAAAGACTTATTATCTCGTTTAATCCACCATACAACAAAACCGTCAAAACGAACATAGGTAAGACATTCCTAAACTTAATAGAAAAGCAATTCACTGAAACAAACCGATTAGCAAAAATATTCAACAAAAATAACGTTAAAATCAGTTACAGCTGCACAAAAATATAACAGCAATAATAAAAAGCCACAACAAAAAAATGACACCCTACAAAAATGAAACCAAGGATCCAAAATGCAACTGCAGAAATAGAACAACATGCCCACTCCAGGGAAATTGCCAACATACGAATACAATATATAAAGCCAAGGTAAGTGCAAACAACAGCACAATTTCGGTGCCATTGAGGGTTCATTCAAGAAGAGGAAAAACAACCACAACCTTTCATTCACCAACAAAAAAATACTTGAACAGCACTACACTATCCACATACATATGGCATCTAAAAGACAGAAACATCACACCAAGAATAAGCTGGAAAATATTGAAAAAAGCACCTGCCTACAGCAACATTACAAAAAAATGCCTACTTTGCCTACACGAAAAAATAGCAATAATATCCCATACCCCGCAAAAGAATTTACTAAACAAAAGATCAGAGATAAATTCCAAATGTAGACATGAGAATGAATACCTATTATCAGAATTTATACCAAACTGATTAAAGAAACCAACAACAGCCACTCTTTAGTTAAAGCTACCATCAAAATAATTACATTTATTGTTATTATCATTCCACCACAATTACTAATCACTTCTACCACTTTACAATAATTATTAGCTACTAATATTATCATTACCACCAATCCCCCAACACCATTACTACCACATCACATCTACTATTACCATATCAATCCACTATAATTATTAACGTAAATTACTTCCCCCTCCCCCAGGATATTTAATACTACCAAATAGAAACCAGTAAGGATTACGAACTGCAATTTCTACCAGTTACATATACACAATCAGCAAAAACAAGCAAATAACGAGCTTTAAAATAATAACAAATCAGCCTTAAAAAATTAAAAATAATAGCAATTTTTACCTATCATAATTTTACACAGACCCCACCACACGTATATATGTGCGTGCGAGGAAATATTATTCAGCGAAGGAATAGAAAAATGGTCTGATTGTTGGCATGTATACATTCACAAGAAATATTCGCTACATATCCCATCTTTGAATTTCAGCAACTAAATGCGGATGTATGTAGACAACAGCACACATATACATACATATGTCAAGTCCCATACTGTCCACATATGTATATGTTTGTATGAGTCCCGACGAGCGAGCGCGTGTGTATGTGCGTCTGCGTACCTCAATGGGTGTACGGACATGCATCTATGTTTGTGTTAGCATGAGTGACATCACGACGATGATCTCCCCCCACTTCCATAATAACACCAATACACGCAATCTACATAAATCCAAAATTTTTTAAAAAATTAATTAGTTTGTCTGACGATCGCAAAAGCGTGAAACCCAGGTTCACAAACTCACATCAATCCAACCAAATATATATATATATATATATATATATATATGATAAAGATAATAGTTTTATGGTATGCAATATTTATAGGTAAAAGTGCTCAATATCAGAAATACAGGAAATTACATATTTTGGCTTAAGTACACAGACACACACACACCCACGCGCGCGCGCACACACACTTCTGGCCAGAAGATTGTGTTTAAGCATGAAACAGACTATCACTGCTTGGTGTTGCCTTCAGTATCCACTTTTATATTGCCATACGCTCTATCCCTGATATTGAGCACTTTTACCTATAAATATTGCATACCTTAAAACTATTATCTTTATAATATATATATATATATATATATATATATATATATATATATATATATATATATATATATATACAGTATATATATATATATATATATAATAGTATACGAGTATATTGTATATAAAAAGTGTCATTTGTTTCTGATTATATACATATGCGCGTGTGTATGTATTTAAGCATATATAAATTCATTTAAAACGTTTTATTAAATTCATCATATAAGTTCTGTATAGTTTATATTTTATTGCATTTTCCAATTTTCCTGAAATTTGTTCCATAGCGGAATCAAAATCGTGAATAAAACACTCCAAAATTCTTATTATAGTTCTGTTTTTGTTCGGTCATTATCAAGAATAAATAGTTGTTAGTATCATCGTCAAAGGTTTTGGTCGCTACAACTAGGTATTTTTGTAACGCTACATTTCAAATGTAAACATGCATGTTTTGTATAAGTTACGTCAAGTCCAGAATATTTTCACAGCTCTTAACAGTCCAAGGAGACGAATATTTTTTTTTTAAGCTTATCACCCCAAGCAAGGCTGGAAGCCACTAGCACGCAAGGGGTTACAGAAGGTTTGGAGGAAGAGCAGATAGGAGTGGTAAAGGAGAGGATGTGAAGAAAGATAGTGGATCGATCAAGGCAAGGGGGTCACAGAAGATTTGGAGTGAGAGCAGATAGTAATGAAAGGTGAAAGGATGTGGAGAAGGGAAGTGGATAGATCAAGGCAACTGGAGATGTCGATTGACGTTACACTTAAATAGTTGGAGATTGTATTTGTCAGGGAAACAGGAATAAGGAAGGGAGTTCCACAGGCGAGATGTGCGAGACATGAAGCTATTGAAGTAGAAGAGACGTCTACATCTAACAGTTTCAACGGTGAAGGGGTGGGAACGGGATGCCAGCCTCGTAGGACGTTTAAATTCATGAGGCCTAGGAACCATCGAAAGCAGCTCATCGGAGCAATTACCGTGAAAGTATTTGTAAAAAAGACAGAGCGAGGCAATATGTTATGAAATATTTTATTTGCGTCTTAAATTTGAGAAGGGAATATGATAGCTTACTTCCTAACAGATCTTTTTTTTAATCATTTCACCTCAAGCAAGCCATTAAAAAGCCATTAAATAGCCATTAAATAGCCAGGCGTTACAGAATGTTAGAGAATATGAGAAAAAAATTAAGGAGAGAGAACATTAAAAAAAAACAATGATTAAGGAATCAGTAGATTTGACATTACATTTAAATTGTTGAAGAAACAAGAAGCCAGACGCAATTTCCACAAGAGAGAAGTGCGGTAGAATAAACTGTTAGCATAGAACTTACGGTTACATCTAGCCATTTCAATTGTGAAATGATGGGGCCTTGCCACCAATCTAATACTGCGCTTAAATTCATAAAGTCTAAGTACCACAGAGGAAATTTCGTCAGAACAATTACCATGAAATTATTTATAGAAGGCACAGGGAAACTATGTTACGGTGGTAGGAAAGTGACAGTTGAATATAAAAATTGTACATCATAGACACGGTGTGTGTGTTTGTATGTGTGTGAGCGCGCGAGCGCGGGGGTGTGTGTGTGTGTGTCTGGAGATCAAGGTTAAAGACAGTTTAGCGATTTCTGTGTGTGTGTATATGTACGTGGGCATGTGTACATACATATAAGGAGGAAAATTATATACGCCACATCCGTTGGTGTATGGTGTAATGGATAACGTCTCGGAATGAGAAATCAGTAGAGCCGAGTTCGAATTCTTTACTATGTAGCGAATGAAATAATCGCGGGTTTTATGACTCTATGATCCTGGCGGCCGTCGACCTCGATTGATTGATTTAATATGGCATCCGCTATGGTAGAATATGTTTATTGCGAGTCGTTTCATTTGTAATAGATATAGATATGGAGAGTGTGGACATCGGAAAGAAACACTGCATTGTAATTTTCAGTTTCACTACTACTTTAGTAAGTTGAATTTATACTGAACTGTCTGTATAGGTCAATGGGGGATTAAGAGAATTGGGAGAAAAAAAAGCTGTCCTTTCCCAGTTTCGTTTGTTTAGGGCTATTTACGCTCTTGACCTCCAGATTGCTTATTAATTTCGGTCTTATCGTTGTAGAAATTGTGTATGTAATTTTTTTACATTGTTTATCGACACTTAAATATATTTTTAAAATACAGTTTTAAGTCATGATATATTTATGTATAAAAGTGTACAATATCAGGGATAGAGCATATGTAAGTATAGACACTGGAATCAACACCTAGCGGCGACAGTCTGTTTCATACTTGAATGCAATCTTCAGACCACGTGTGTTGTGTTTTGGCTCGACTATTTATATATGCTAGTGAAAGCTGCATTATGAGTAGTAAAGTCTATTGTATTATCCGAACAGTTATTGGGTAGGCAGTAACGATTATGTTTCAAATTATCCTAGAGTCTATCGATTAGGAATAATTGTGGATCCGAATGCGGTTATTTATGGTTAGTTTGTTAATTTTGTTTCTTATCTAGCTACAATTAACGGCGTTCAGGTCTACAATTATTCCTACTCAATAGCCTCTACAATAATTTGAAATATAACTGTTACTGCCTAAAAAATAATCGTAGTATAATACAATAGCCCTTGCAACACATAATGCACCATTCACTAGTATATATAATATCCGAGGATTTACGGTCATATCACGTTGAAACAACGGTTCTCATACGACCATCGGAGTTAAGCAAGATCGAGTCTGAACATTATCTAGATGGCTGACCGCTTGAAATGTGCGGGTGGCGTAATGGATAATGGTTCAAAATCGTTAATCGAAAATCAAGTTCCAATTCCAGCCAGGTTCGTTATATTCACTTGCGTGCAAATACCGTTGGGAAAGGTATAAATCAACGTCTTCTCCCCCATCTATAGGTTAATTAGTAAGGCATGTAATACTCAATCATTATTATCTCCAAAATAAATAAATTTACAATGTAAAAATATTTTCTACCTTTAAATAACCCGTAAAAGTTCGATAAACCGTAGAAAGCGAATTAAGCAAAAAAATCAATCAATCGGGCAAAAATACAACACACATGGTCTGAAGATTGCGTTCACGTAAGAAACTGACTGTCGCTGCTTGGTGTTGACTTCAGTTTCATTTTTATATTTATATATCTACATATATATATATATGTGTGTGTGTGTGTGTGTGTGTGTGTGTGTGTGTGTGTGTGTGTGTTACTTTTTATGTTATTCATTTATTTATTGATTCTATATTTTCTGTATTTTTTATGTTCTGATATTGGGAATAAAGTTTATTATAATTAAATCATAGGATGTATTTAGTCTTTTTATCATTATGTAGTTGTATGTAGCGTAGTGGGGATTTTTGCATTTTACATTTGGAAATGAGCTTTGATATTTTATTTATGCGTTTATTTTGATTTGGAAATGTAATTATCGCTATTTTCTCCTCTAGGCAAACGTTACATTGTTTTTCAGGTGTCGTTGTAAACCGCTGTTGTGTTTTTTATACTCCATGTTAGTTTTGGAATATTTTGCATTGTATTTTTTAGTAACTATACATTCTATGATATGGTCGAGTTGTTTGCATATTTCCTGTTGTTTTGTTATGTTCGGGTAGCTTCTTTGTTTTCAGGAAATTTCTGTAATTCCTATATATTTTTATGGGTTTCTTTTGGATCTTACCATAGATTCCTACATTAAGAAAAATGGCACTAATTCTGAATATCGCATTGAAGTGTAATTCTGGGCATGCACTGTTGATTCCTATATCCACCGTCACATGAAATTTGCTGTGTTGATTCCCAAGTTCACACTGTCTATATATATAACAGCTCTATCATCGACAATGAATACTGTTCTTATATAAATGTAGCAAATTCTAAATCATATATATATATATATATATATATATATATATATATATATATAGAGAGAGAGAGAGAGAGAGAGAGAGAGAGAGAGATAGATAGATACGGTTAAATAAGAAAAAAGTAGGAAATTTTTATAAATTTGGCATGTTTCTCTATTTAGCCCCATCATAAATTTGGGAAGTATAGTGATTCAGGTTGTTATTTGAGTTTTTAAATTCTACTTAAATTCATCATAGAATCTAAACACTGAAATATAAACACGAATTATTCCACTGTCACAATTTCTGATGCAGTTAAATAAACAGCGACACATGTCAAATTTATAACGATTACCTACGTCTTTATGTAATAATTCCAACATATCTTATGTATATTTTCAACACTTGCATACACACACAAACATCAATTCATTTCTCTAGTTTAATAAGCTAGGGTGATTTAAGATAACTAATTTTTCAATAAAACATTTTCTTTTTCTGTTGTAAGATTAGGCTCTTGCTATAATATCCTAGTTGAAAATAGGTGTATTAACATCATTCTTTAATTACTAGAAGTATTTAGAGAGAGACAGCAGTGCTGTTTTTGTATTTTATATTGACTAAAGTCATTCCATGATGGTAGAAACGAAATTTCCAATGATTTCCAGTAGAACCGAAATAAAATTTAACATCGTTACCGGAATGTATGTTAGCTCGGTATACAATATTATCAGTTATACATTAACCGTTGAAGAGACAGAGCATATTTCTTTTCGGAAATTGCATTCATTTTTTTAAAGAAATTCTCTGTCTTTGTTTGAAATATGTTTATTTAATATAATGTTTTTATGCTAGAATATAGATGTATCGATATTAATAACGTAGCTATAGCTGATCTTAACATTACTTTTGTTAAAAAACATTTTTAGCGTTGGTGAATGGTTAAAGTGCTTATGAATTAAATTTAGGAACAGTCTTACGATATTCGTTTGAACATTACCATTAAAATTTTGATTAAGCCATATAATGTTACACCTACGGTGATTCTGTTAATTTTTACCTTCTTTGTTTTTTTTCTAAATACACTAAATTTGCTTTATGGCTGCTTAGTTTTAAAGTTTATTTAATTTTATTATTATAAAATATTTCCTTATTGCTGAATTTCAAGTTAGATAAATCAGTCCAAGTTAGATTATCTACCAAAAGATAATCTAAGTTGAACTGATCTATGCAAATTATCTAGGATTTAATGATTGTGGTTTGATTCTTTACTGACGTATCTATGGTGTGTAACAACCATTATTCAATTCCGCGGCCACATGTGCGATATATATATATATATATATATATATATATATATATATATATATATATATCCTTGACGATCCGTTTAGGTGAAACCGTGGTAGGTTTGTCTGGCTCTCTAGGTCTTAGATAGTGAGGTCATCACCGAAAATCAGCTGTTTGTTCGCTGTTTGAACGCTATCTTCAGACCATGTATACTTATACTCTAGCTCTGCAATTAAGGACTTTTATTCATAAATATAACATACCTTGAAACTATATATATATATATATATATATATATATATATAGAGAGAGAGAGAGAGAGAGAGAGATAGATAGATAGATAGATAGATAGATATAATAGATAGATAGATAGATAGATAGATACTCTCTCTCTCTCTCTCTCTCTCTCTCTCTCTCTCTCTCACAGACACACACACACACATACAGACACACACAACACATACACACAAATATGCAATGTGTGTCTTTCCGTGTCTGAATTCTTCCATTGATGTGTGATATTTTAAAGATTTTGCGAAGTATTAAATTAAAACGTTCACTTGAATCTTTCATTTTCTTTATGTTAGTCTTTTCTATCTCTGGCATCTAAGACAAATCGCAGAATTTTTTTCAATGACGTATCATCAAATGCAGCAGAAGAATGATTTAAAAATATTTGAACCTAAAGTGATGCAATGCTAAAACTATTGTTGATTTCAAACAGCGAGAAAAGAAAATAATGTCCAACTGTTTCTAGTGTGTTGTTTGGAGTTAATAGAAGTATTTCCGAGTGACTAGCAAAGAGGATGTATATTCAGGGAGTGTCGGAAATTCCATTGTCCTGCTGACGCAATCACCACAAAGGTGACGTTTACAAATAATACTCGGTTCTGGGGTAGATCCGTAGTTTCTACTCTGAAATTAAAACTTTTCTCGTCGTATTATTCTATATGTCCAGTGTTTAAAACTATCAGTTTAACATAAGTGAAACGAAATCATCATATTTATTATTCAGTTGTTACAAGACTGGTGTGCTTTTGAGGATCCATGCACAAGTCTGTAACTTCCCATGCTAGATGATGTCTACGATTACTACTGCAGTAATAGAAAGATGAGTACAAAGTCAAAGCAAATGTCTCCATAATAACGACACTGCGAAGAAAAGTTTTATCTTTCACTAACACAGTTATTCAATTTAGATAATATCGTAACCAATTCTAAAATACCGATTATCTTATCAAAACCTTGATTACAATTTTTATTGATCGCTTGAACAAGTGAGAGAAATATCTTAAAGGGTTTATACTTGCTTCTTAAGTTTTATTCATAAATTACTACGTCATTTTTGGTTTAATGTTTTCTCGTGCTTTCTTTCGACTGAATTTCTATGGTTGAATGAATACAAAGTCCAATGTATTACTGACTTGAGCAAATAGTAATAAATATATAAAAACTTAAATTAATTAAAACTAGTATCAACAAAATTAATGATTATCAGTAACAAGAACAGCCGAACATGCAAATTACAAATCGGAGATGCAAAAATCGAGCAAGTACATCAACTTAAATATCTGGGAAGTTTTTTAACAGAGGACGGGAAATGCAACATTGAAATGCGAAGGCGCTTTGAGTTAGCGAAAGATGTCTTCCAAAATCTAAGCAAAGTATTAAGAAACAGGAAAATCTCGTTAAAAACAAAGAAAAGAATATTTCACTGTTATCTGATATCGGCCCTTCTATAAGACAGTGAATGCTGGACAATCTCCTCACAGAAGAGACGCGAAGCAACAGAAATATGGTTCTACAGAAAGCTGCTGAGAATAATATGAACTGAATATGTGAGCAATGACGAAGTTTTAGAGAAAAGGAAAACAAAAAGTACACTTATATTTAATATCAGAAAGAGACAGTTGCGATTTCTAAGAAATATTATGAAGAAAGAGGGTTTAGAAAAGTTGACACTCACATGGCATATTGAAGGTAAGAAAAGCAGAGGAAAGCAGCACATAACCTAGCTAACGCGCTTGTATAAATGGTTGTCAGAACAGGGTTTAGGAGAGATAGCGAAAAAATAAAATTTACTAAGAGCTACAAAAGACAGGGAATTGAAGAAAGCCATAACTGCCCACGTCCTGAATGGATACGATACATAGAAGAATAACAAAGATTTAAATATAACCAAACAAACAAAAAGTAATTAACTATTTAAAAAAATAAACTGATTCAAACAATTACTAATAAAAGATTTTAAAATAAGCTGATTTGAATAAATATTAAGTAAATATTTCAAAAGCTGACTAAATAAATGCTAATAAAATATATTTAAAAATAACCTAACAAATAAATATTAATAAAATATTTTTAAAAATTAAACTGACTTAAAGAAATACAAATAAAATATAAAAAAATAAACAAATGTATAAAATCGTAATAAATTATTAAAACAAAATAAATTTAATTAAAATATAGTAATTCATTTTTTCAAAAATACTGACTTGAGCATAATGTAATAAATATAAAAATGTAATATATATATATATATATATATATATATATATATATATATATATATATATATATATATATATATATAATGTCATTATATATAATATAACAATGTAATAAAATATATGATATAATAAAAGTAACAATTATAACAAATTGTAACTACATATCTAAAAACAATAAGCTTATTTAAACATATAATAGTAAAATAAACTGACGGTATACGATATCCTTACAGAGAAAGAAAAAACTTGGGGCAACATAACTGTGGTTCTACAGAAGGATGTTGAGAATACCATGAACAGAACATGTGAGTAAGGAGGAAGTTTTAAGGAAAATGGAAATAAAAAAAGACGTTTTATACTTAGAATAAGGAAGAGAGAGATGAAATTATTTGGAAACATAATGAGGAAAAAGGGCTTGGAGAATTTGATATTCACAGGACATATTGAAGACAAGAGGAACAGAGGAAAGCAATGAATAACCTACCTAACGAGTTTGTGTAAATTGATGGCATAACAAAAACTGGGAGCGATGGTGTAAAAACAAGTCTTACTAAGAATTACAAACGGCAGAAAATTGTGAAGAGCCATGATCGCCCATATACTGAAGAAGACATTTCCAAAGTCACTGAAAGATTACCATTAGCCCCCACCATGTAGATTTTGTAATAAATGAGCCAAAAAATGTAAGAAAACCTTATGCAGTAATGTGTTAATTTCGTTATTATTATTATTATTATTATTATTATTATTGACTATATGATAAATCAGTTCAAGAAGAGAAAGTTCCTCTGTCCCGAAGTGACCTAGTAAATTACCGTATTTGACGGCATATAAAGCGCACTTTTTTTACTAAAAATATTTTTTTAAACTCCCTTGCACCTTATATGCCATATATAGGTTTACTAATTTTACTAATTACTAATTTTTTCTGGATTTGCCCTCGCTGAAATTGAGGTGCGTCTTATACACTCGTGCGTCTTATATGCCGTCAGATACGGTAGTTTTAAAATGGCCCGCAACTTTCAATTTTCAGACGATTCTTCGAAATTCAGAGAGTGGTCCCAGAATTTGGCCTTATCGCGTATATTTATAGTGTTTCTAAAAATGTCCAAACTAAAACCTAAACTATAGTTTGCTTCTTTTCTGTTACGAGAATTAAATTGGTTTATCACACCGGAAACTTCTGAAATGCACGATATCATAGGTCATTTATTCATATACTTAGTTGTCAAAGATATTTAATAATAAAAAAAAAAATAACGTCATTCAAATGTTTTTTTAACCGCACCTTAACACGAATACTTGCTAAACATATCTGCTCACAAAGATAACACGAGCCACTACAATATGCATATTATTTTGAAGCGATCATATGACCTTTGGTTTAAACTTCAGCCAACATCCTTTTACAAAGTTGGCGCGGATCTGCTTGTTTCTTTCTCTGCCATTTCAGCGTTTCTACTTGACACCGCTGGCGGAAACACGACAGAATCTCGGATATCCTTGGTCATACCCGGTCCGACAATATGCTTCACGACAACTGCCGTTACGGACTTCCAAACCCTTACTTATTCCGCTTTTAAAACGACCCAATTTTTTACTTATTATTATGAGACTATACTTGTTAGCGAGTTAATTCTTGGACTGGAGTGTATAAATGCCTCATAAAGCACTTACGAAACAACCAACCCTTTCTCACAGACTAGACGTCGCGCAGCCTCCCGCTGCTCTAACGCTATTTCCATAGAAAGTGTTCAAATCAATTACACTCCTTAGTTCCATTACTCCTAACCTTCAATGCTATGATTCACCATGTCAAGCATATTGTAGCAAATCACAATCATTCCCTTCATTCCTTTGAATTCCAACGAACCACAGATTTGAGAAACAGACTCCCAAGCGGATGCTTCACCGACAACTATAATCTTAACCTGTTCAAGTCTAGCGTTAACCGTTATCTTCCACACATATCTACATAAGCAGTGCCTCTTACTCTTTAATCATCTTCCTCGAGTGACCCTCAGGCCTTGTACAGGTGAACATTATTGTAAAAAAACTCTCTACTGATCAAGTTCCAGTTAATTATATAATAAATATTAGTAATATTTGTTTTAAGAAGTAATTTAATTATATCTATATAATTTTAAAAAAATACTTTTTAATCACATGTCACTTCTGTACATAGGTGATCATGGCTTTCCATAGATCCCGTGTCTTTATTATCTGTAAATTGCTGATACTTCTTCGGAAATATAGTGGAGTGGTTTCCCGTTTTTTCTTCGCGGTTTTGAATTCAGAATTTTCCTTTTCGTCGACAAACTGACACCCAAGGATAAAACAGGCTAATCTATTTAACCCGTGGCTAGAAGAAGAAGTAGATAGATGGATAACAACACAAACACTATGTATCAATGAAATTTAACAACCGTTTATTCGCTGTGCCAACCAAGAAACTCCTTATTTCAAAATGACACCTCTGGGTATGATAATGAGCGAGGCTTGTCTAGTTGGTCGTTACTATTGAGTAGTAGGTTCGATCTTCACTGAGTGCACCATAAATAATTCGATATTAAATAACCCCAAATGGTTTATGTCGTAAAAGGAACCAACTCAACCGTATATAAAAATCACAAAAGAATACTAAGACGAACTGCGACATATATTTTCTACGACACTGTGTCGGACTAGACAATTTTTTTCTGCTGAATCTATCTTGCATATTTCTAAGTCTATTATTCGTCCTTGCTTAGAATATTGCTGCTACATATGGTCAGGAGCTCCTGCTTTATATCTACAGATTCTTGATAAAATCCGAAGAAGAATCTGTAATATTATTGTTCCTTCCGTCTCGGCTTTAGTCACTTTCACACCGCCGTAAAGTTTCGCCCCTATACCTTTGCTATAAATACTTTCATGATAATTGTTCAGATGAACTTGCTTTGCAGCTAACTTTGATCTTCAAAAATTTAAATGCAATTTCAATCGCTATCTGCTGTCCTCCTGATTGCGCTTTCTTTGTTCAGGCTACTTAGTAAGGTTTTTGTTTTCTAACTTTTCCAAACCCCGTAACCCCTTGTGTCTTAGTGGCTTTATTGCCTTGCTTGGGGTGAACATGATTAAAAAATAAGTCACTTGTTTTTTTGTACTATAAATAGGGTTTCTTTTTCTCTCAACTTGCATTGACAATAAATGTGTCTTTTGTTGTTTTTTTTTTTATTTTGGGCTTCTTATTTTGTAGTATTCTTAACCTACTTTTTCATTTTGATTTTTTTTAGTCACATACCCCTCCCCCCTTAATAAAAGCTACTAAGACGTAGGATTACTGAGAGTGAAATAAATTTAGAAAACTTTGCAATGGAGAATGGAAAATAAAAGCGCAAGATACAAAGAGACAGAAGCTGAAGATTGGCGTTTCATTTAAATCGTAGTTGACAAAGATAAAGAGTACTGAATTGTTTTGTAATATCAGTCCTTCTATATTGTAATGAATGCTAGCCAATGTCTTCGCAGATGAAGAAGTGACTTAAAGCAACAGAAATGTCGTTCTACAGAAGGATGCTGAGAATAACATGTAGCGAACATGTGAAGAACGGCGAAGTTCTAGAGACAATGGAAACAAAAAGGAGACATACTAAATATCAGGAAGAGACTGAAGAAAATTCTAGGATACATAAAGTGTAAAGAGGGCTTCGAAATTTTAATACTCACATGGCATATCGAAGGCAAGAGGAACAGAGGAAAACAATGCATAACCTACCTGGCGAGATTGAGTGAATCGCGGAGCAGGGACTGTACGATTCTAATGGTTATTTTGGTGGGTGGTAATGGTTGTATTTCGAATTATTCTAGGGGCTATTGAGCGGGAATAATTGTGTATCCAGATGCATACTTTTCGCTATTTATAATGTTGTTTGTTTACTTTTTTATTTATTATTGATTGTTTTATTGTTAGTAGTTATTATTAAGCTTACTTGTGTTTATGTGTGCGCTCGTAGTTTGTTAATTTGTTTATTATTTATTTAGTTTACTTACTTTTGGATGAATTTTCTTTGCTTATTTTTGTTTATTTAATTTATTTTATTATTTATTTATTTTTGTTTGTTTTCAATTTCCGATTTTTAAGTAACGTAGTAATTTGTTTATGTGACTGCATTTTGAGATGAATTCTGATCTTTTATTTAGTAGCTTGTGTTGGTCTGGGAAAGTAATTATAGCTATTTTCTCCTCCAGGCAGGGTTTACAGTTTTGGTGTTTATTGTTGCAGGCTAATGTTGTTTTTCTTATTTTTTATAATATTTTTGGTATGGTTTGTTTCTTGTTTATAATCTTCGAAATATATTTATAAAGGATTGTGTTGTTCACGTATTTACTACTTGTAAATGATGATTTGTGTGCGTAGTTTCGTTGTTTCCAGGGTCCTTCAATTACACCTATGTATATTTTTCTTCGTTATCTGCTGATTTTACAGTGGCTTGGTATATTAATTATACCAATTGCTGTTCAAGGTGCATTTGTTTCTTGTTCTGAAGTTACACGTCGGTTTGATTTGCTCGGCTGGTTTGTTGGTTGTTTTCTTATATATATATATATGGTCAGAAAGGTGTAGAGTGAGTCTGCTTGTCAAGTGTAGTGTGGTCTATATAATTATTTACGAATTTTGATTGATCAGGAATACAATTCCTTAATGGGCATTTAAATTCGTAAATAATATTTGCCCTATTTAATTTTGTTCTAGGAGGTGAATTATTATTTTTGACTATAAGGTTAGAGGTTTTAAATTTTTTGTAATAAATAATTAATCTAAATTTTTTGCTATTGTCAACTGGTGTTATGCATTTTTTATAATGTTCTTAATTCTACTTTCAACCTGTTTATAATTTTCGTTCATCTGATTTTTATAAAAAAATCTACACCTTTCTGACTATAACTCAATTAGATCTCATTTAATTATTCATGGTGACCTACCGGACACTATTCGTAACATACTAATATAATAGCATTATCTACATGCAAAAAACGGTTAAAAATAATGGAAGCCTTATTAATAATAACAAAAAAAACAACACTTAATAATATTAACTTTGAACATGGACACAATATCTTGACCGTGTTTTGAAAAATGAAAACATTTTATAAAGCAACAACAACAAACTATTTCTTATTTAACAGTAAAAATATTTAATCCATGAAAATGGCTAAATGTATAACCGAAATCGCTCGGATTAAAAGAACTTCGGACAGTTTTTATATAATTTATCATCTGAAAAGAAAAAAAATTATTAGATCGCTTGAGAAATTGTATAAAAAACTAAATAAAAACACTTTGTCTGTCGTATTCAATGAAATGTGCATGAAAGAAGGATTGCTGCCTAATTACACAAATATATATATATATATATATATATATATATATATATATATATATATATATATATATATATATATATATGCATGCATGTCAGAAGTAATTTTTAAGCAATTAATGTTTTTTTTTAATCCGACACTAACTCTTATTCTATAAACGTTATATTTAGTCGATGCCTGTATTTTAATAGAATGGCTATTTTTTAAAGTCAAATTAATATGTACCGGTCTAGAGATTGAAAATGTTAATAAAGAAAATATCTCTCTAGACAGAAATTGAAACTTTAAAGCGGGTTCCCAGATTAAAAAAGGAGGATACAGGTTCAATTACTACTGGGAGGCATATTCATTTCTAAAGACTTTCTTTTTCTAAATCGGTAGACAATAATTTCACTGTTAAAAAACAGAGGCGTCTATTCAAACACGTATACCCCCAAATTATGACGTTTGTAGTGATAATATAGATAGAAATATGTGTATGTATTTTTATGTTTTTCTGTGCATGCGTATGTGTTTGTCTTTGTGTATGTGTGTGTATGTGTGTGTGGCTATGCGTATTCGTGTGTGTATGCGTGTGTGTACGATTTATGAGCTCTAAATGATCAGAGCTTGATCTAACTCTAACAGCTCAAGGGGGACTGGTTTGTAATATTCAATACCTACAAATGTTAAAACCTTTCATCACCGAGCAGATTCTGAATTTTCTGCAACCATGAGAAATGTTTGTACTCTTAATGATGCTCCTTGGCTTGAACGTCTATTGGGACTCAAATTCACCCTAAATCTCAAGTGAGATTCATATATACGATCCATCGCTAAAGATGTTGGGAAAATGATCAGTTCACTGTACCTCTCTAGTAAGTACCTGACTCCCACTGCTACGTTCTATCATTACAAGAGTGAGAGCAGACCAGAAATGAGGTATTGCTGCTATATCTGAACTGAAGCTACCAAATCCTTGATGGAGTTCAAAAGCGTTTACTTGGCCTTGTGGGCGATGAACTATTTTCCACTCTACAGCCCTAGCACACAGACAAAACGTCGGAAGCCTATCGTTACCGCATCGCTATTTCCATGGCAAATTTTCTGACGGGTTGCATTCATTATTTCCACCAGTTCAAATCTTTACATTTAGGACGCACCAGGCTATGTAGACAACGTCGAATCATTCCCATTCCCTTCTTATTCCATCGGTAAGAAGGAAGTTCTTCTTGACCCGTTTCTTCCCGAAATCCGCTTTATGGAACAGAATCCCGAGAGAATGCTTCCCTGATCACTAAAATCTTAGCTTCTTCAAGTCTAGGGTCAACCGTTATCTAACCTATTGTTGTGGAGTTATTTCCACAGTAGAAACTGTATTCGGACTAAATGCGTCCTAAATAGGTTAAACGTACAGAAACGTTAGGAACTTGTAATAAAGTGTTACGCAGAGTAATCGAGCTGTGGTCGCTGAACACTATTCCTTCTCTCGACTACCTACTGACTCCTACTTATAATAGGTGGGAGAGTCTATTATCTAGACAAGGTGTCTTTCCCTATAACACCTATATATCTTCATAATCTGAACTTCTTCCTCCTACGTCCTTGCAACAATCTCACTGAGGCCAAACAAAAAAAACAGAGAGACTCAAGCAACTGGACCTCGACGAAAAGCCAAATTAGCAGTTGAATCTACCTTAACTCAGAGAAAGTAATTAATTTAAAAAAGGCATGAGAATAAAGCTGCCGAAATGTGGTAAGAAAAGTGAAAAGTGTCAAAGGAAAGGATATTGGGTATGATGCATATTATTTCTAATTCCATTTAGTTCGGTTTTAGCTAAATAATACGTTTAATGAAGAAGACAAAAATGTAATTCGAGAAAACGTTGTATTCAGTGAATCTGAAGTTTTTAAGCGCTTTTAAATATGAATCCCAGCAAAATAATTTATCAAGGAATTACTCAGAGTAGATCCTGTTTTTCATTGTTTTATTAACAAAAAAACAGGAACTAAATTCTGTTTCTGAACAACAATTCAACTTTTCATCTCAGTTTTTTGCTTTTTCTAGAACTTGCTTGGATTTCTATAGCTTATTACAACAGCTGAACAATAAAACGCAAGTAGGTCTATTTTAAGATTGAAAATAACTAAAATCATTATCATCGAAGCATTGTGGCTTTGGTGTTACTATGACAACGTTCCGGTCGTGGTGATCTCCGAGCTTCATCAGATTCGTGCCGATAGAGAAAAATGAAAAAAAATTATTTAATTGTTAAATAAATATTATGACTGCAACATAAATGAATTCGGATAGTTTCGAATAGGCTGCAGCTAAGCGGTACTAAATATGATCTAGAGATATCCTTAGACACGGTTAGCGGACGGGACCATTAAACCTGTAGATTAAATAGTGAGCTCAGTTCGAAATTCCCTGAAGGTTACCGGGAATGACAAACATCTAATGATGGCCGGAGATTTGGCAACTACCGAAACGTTGCAATAGTAACAAAGATGAAAACAAATATTCGCATAATGTAAATAATAGAATAGAAGAAAATAATAAAAAATGATCTCAAAATATCCGAACTCGTTTATGTTGCAGTTTATGTTTAGTTAATAATTAAATAGTGCTTTTTCTATGTTTTTGTATCTGTTCACAATAGCTTTGGAAACAATACCTATCAAACCTTCGCTTTTTCAGCAACTTTTGTAATCTACTACCTTTTAAAAGTGCCTCTCTTCTCAGAAATGCAAACCAGAACATATTCTTCAGTTTTCAATGTGCAAATTTTCTGACGACAAAATAAGTAAAACACATCAGCAGCTACTTTCCAAAGTAGATCAATAAGTCCATAGCTTGAAAGAGTTAACTGGATTTTGAAAATATTTTTTCTGTATAATGGCCATTTTATGTGAATAAGAGAGAAGCGAAGTGTTAATTGTGTTTTCAGACGAGATTATGATGAAACATTATATTGTTGCGCAAATGGTTTCTTCTATTACTTTATATATACAACTTTCTCTCTCTCTCTCTCTCTCTCTCTCTCTCTCTCTCTCTCTCTCATATATATATATATATATATATATATATATATATATATATATCATACATACATATAGATGTGTGTGTGTGCGCGTGTGTGTTTGTGAAGTAGCCTCACTCCATCTCATAGACTGGTTGACACCTAAAACAAGAAAGCCCAGTTCACCCAGTTATTTAACATAACTGGGGCCAGATAGATTCATGCCTGTTCCAAAGGCATTAGGGCAAAGTGAATGAAACAGAACCGACCGAAATTTGAATTCGGCTCGGAGATTTACCATATCTACTCGAGTTGATTGCGAGTTTTTATGATCAGTTTTTTTTACGCAAAAAAGAGGTCGTACTATATAAAGGTAATTTTATTTGAAGAGGTTAAAAATCATGAGTTTTCGGTGACCAGTTACACTATACACAGGTAATTTTTTTTTCTGAAAGGTTTAAAATTTACGCAAAATTGTCGCAAAAAAGTATGTATGAATTCAGCTTACACAAGAGTATATACGATAACATTCCGTGCCGATAAGCATGATAAAAACAACCTATCCCCCGTTCATTACTATATATCGTTTACTAAAAGATGAACACAATGAATTTCGTAAGACTACAACATAACTACATTGTTTCAAAGATATTGATGTTTAATATTTCAACAACCTTGCATGCAGAAAGCGTGTGTTTGGAAAATACGTTTAAGAGAAGTAAATTATTTATTAGATGTTTAGTTTAATATGATTCAGCAAAGATATTTCTATTTTTATGCTCATGACCTTGAACAAAGTTGAAATATTTAAATAAAATTTGTGACATAGTAATTTTGTGTTCAATCTTTGTGCCGGTCAGTGTGTACCTGAACTTAGTGGAAACGGGCAAGCAAAAACCGAGCAGTATTAAAGATAAGAACGAGATATCCCTAGACATGTGCAGTGGATCGAGAACAGTCTACCGCCGTAGATTAAATAAAGGGTTCAGTTCAGAACTCCCTGCAGGTTACCCACATCGATATACACCTGATGAAGACCGGAGAACACAACGACCGAAAAGACTAGGACAACAGTTCGAACATAAATAGTGCAAACAAAATAAGCATAATTAATATTCCCAGAATAATTTTAAATATCATTATCGTGTTGAAATAATGTAATTTTCTGCAAGGAGAACGCGCGTGCGCGTGTCGTGCGTGCGTGCGTGCGTGCGTGTGTGTGTTTATCAAATCCGTGCAAACATCTGTTCTAAGTGATGAATTTTTGATCACAGCAGAAAATTCGAGTATCCTCCTTATAGAATTAAGAGACGCATAGCACGTGCCGGGATTTTCTTATTAACCCGAGCAAAGGTCAACCTCTCATTAACGTCATATTTTCAGATCTTGGCCCGACACTAATGCCAAGTTAAGACAAATTATCCCACTTGAATCTGAGAAGAAATTCGTGTCAGTAATTTTTTTTTATTTTTCTTTATTACCAGCCAGAGACGAGATTAAAGCTTTAGAGATATGGACATTACTAACATAAGAAGCTCCAACAATTATTTTAATCGTTTATTAAATTGTTCTGCGATGATAATTTATTTTCTTGCCGCAAAAGTTGTATGTCGATATATATCTTTGCCGAACATTTCCGAGTCTTCAGATCTTAAAAAATTCACTTCTCTGTCAATAAATATTTGAGTTTTATATTCTCGAGTTCAGTATAACAAAAAGTTAGCATTTTCAAGAAGGAAGCCAAATCTGACGATCGCTTAGGGCGTGGAACTGTCACTCATCAGGCAGAATTGATTTCCATGTTCACAGTTTAGATGTACATACGCTCTATGCCTTAAACTTAGCACTCTTCCCGCATACGTATAGAAAATTTTAAACGATTTCACACACACATACACACACACACACACACACACACATCTTAATAATAAAACAGTGGGGGATATCTGAGCAAACATTCGGCCCAGCCTACGTTAGAGAAAATTGTTGGCAAAAATTATTATGAATTTTTTTTTTTATAACAGGAACAACGAAAAACAGATTTGTTGGGGGGGGGGAATGCAGAACAAAGCTGGCGCACGATTAACATATCAAATCGTAATAATCAAAGTTGATCAATCAATTAATTTTTAAAGATAAGAACGAATAAAATTGATAAACAACACTGAACAAGGCATCAAAAAGCGATTAGTAGAGAGGGGAAAAAATAACGTTCTCCCAAAATAAGGAAATGAACAAAGCGATTATTTAAGGCAATAATAAAATTTGGCTTAATATTTAAGAAACAACGTATATTTACACACACACACACACACACACACACACACATACACATACATATATATATATATTAGTTCTCAATATTAAAAATATTAAAATAATATTACAAATAGACAATGGTATTATATGAAGATATAGCTTTTAAATATCAATTATATCCCTACTTCGACGTTTCCAGTCTTCAAGGGGTTCTAGTTTTAAACGATATTTCCAATTTGTTTTTTTGCTTTTGTTTTGTTTTTTTGTTTTTCAATTTGTTCAATCCGGATTGAAAAAGACGCGGAAGAAATTGAAAAAATTGAAAAAAAAAAAATGAGAATGTCGCTTAAAACCACAACCCACTGAAAACTGGAAATTTTACCAGATTTTCATATAATATAAATAAGATATATATATAAAACAATACCGAAAGCTCTATCAATCCAACTTCAAAGAGAGGCAGACCTTGTTGGTATTGTTTAGTAAAACTTTTTTGAAGAATTCTTTGTGCCTAAGTACACCATATTTAAATCATATAACCCTGCAGCGAACAAGGCGAGTAGCAAAACAAAATTTCGACGTTCTTCTCTTGACAGAGAAATCAAAACCTCCAAGGATACAATAAACGAACTATCCACCCTGTCAGACTGACGGAAACGAGTAGTAGGCGGCGATCATATACAGTAGCGAGCATAAAGATCAGAACGATGTTAAGAAAAAGTCTAAATGTGACATAACTTTTTATTTTAAAGCTTCATAGAACATTTTATGAAAGAAAAATAAGGATATAAAGGTAAATTATATAATTCCAAAATATAAAGCTCAATAAACTTATTTTGATGAAGTTATAAGAATAATTATATAACATTCGAAAAAAATAGAAGATCAAAAACATCAGAACGATTAACAAAATCATACTATTATAATGGATACATCATATCCAAATGAAAATAGCGTTCATACTTCATTAGTACTTGATGTGTAAACCTTTACTTTCAATAACAGCTTGACATCTTTTGCTACATGAGCGAATTAATGTCTTGCATTCATTAACGGATATTTTCTCTCATTCTCTTTCAAATTAGTCCATAGTTCTTCGATGTTTGTTGGCTTATTTTCCTTAGCTCTTTCATTTAGTAACTTCCAAACATTCTCAATAGGATTCATGTCTGGGCTTTGAGCAGGCCACTCCATAACAGTAACATCCTCCTCAGAAAGTAATGTCTTAACAGACTTCACTGTGTGACATGGCGCGTTATCTTGCATAAACACAGCTGGTTGATTAATTACAGTTCTCAAATTAGTTACATGTTTCTTCAATATCTCTTTGTATACAGTTGCGTTAATTTTACCGTGTAGCCTAACAAGAGGTCCCGTACCAGCAGCTGAAATCATGCCAAACACCATCACACTTCCCCCTCCAAATTTAACGCTGCTTTTAGTGCACTGAGGCAAATATCGTTCCTTAGGACTGCGTCGAACGAACCTTCTCCCGTCACAAAGGGAACAGGATAAACTTTGACTCGTCGCTGAAATTAACAAAATCCCACTGTTCTTCTGTCTATATGACGTGTTCAGTGGCAGATTTCAATTGGCTCATTTGATTCTTTTTAGAAATGTAAGGCTTCGTAGAGGCTACTCAACTGTTCAGATTTATTTCATTAAGTCTTCGGGAAATAGTGTGCCTTGATATTTTAATGCCAAGGTTAGCATTAGCTCTTTTAGAGATAGCGGTTGCTGTCGCAAATTGATCCTTTTTTTATTCATTACCAATCTACCTGTCTTCCCTTGCAGTAGTTTTCCTAGGCCTGCCAGGTGGTTTCTTGGCTTCACATGACCCAGTTTCCTCAACTTTTCTTAAAATACTATGAATAACACTTTTAGATTTCCCCACACTCTTTGAAATATCCCCAATCGAGAGTTTATCTTCATTACGTAACTTGAATATCAGTTTTCTAAGTTCCAATGACGTCACAGATTTTTTCGCCATGTTTACAATGCAAGAGCCGGTATAATTTAGTAAAATACGCGATTTTATATTCTTACCCTAAAAAATTTTCAATAATGCAAAATAATTATTAAATTTTATGGAATTATTTTATCGGTCTGATGTTTTTGATCATCTATTTTTTCGAATGTTATATAATTATTCTTATAACTTTATCAAAATAAGTTCATTGAGCTTTATATTTTGGAATTATATAATTTACCTTTATATCCTTATTTTTCTTTCATAAAATGTTCTTTGAAGCTTTAAAATAAAAAGTTATTTCATATTTAGACTTTTTCTTAACATCGTTCTGATCTTTATGCCCGCTACTGTATATTTTGTTTGTTGTTCATACGTCGATCCAATACGAGAAATATCTAGTCAGGTGACTGATTAGTTTGTTCTACACAGTGAAGTGCCCTCAGCTGTGTAAGCAACGGATAACAGTGGGAGGTCTAATGGCATCGTCCTTTCCGGTCTGCCTTCATTGCGCAATTGAGGTCATTCTGTTGGCTTTCACATATCTCGGAGCCCTAGCAGACAGTTATATTCCATTCTACTCTATCTAGTGCAGCTTGGACCAACTCTTTGTAGCTGATGTTGGCCCTCAGTGAAGCTTTTCAGTGAGGAGCGCTTTTACTAGCCTCCTCGAAAACGTTTATCGTGGATGGCGCTAGCCGTAAAACAGTTTCTTTGGAACCAATGGTTTGGTATGCAAACTACGTGACCTGCCCAGTGCAGCTTTGTCTATATGTGAATACTGAGCAGTTCAGCGCGAAAGAGTACCTCTGTGTCAGGAATATTATTTTTCCACTGAATTCCAAGAATTATTCAGAGGAGTGTAGTATGGAAGTTGTTCAGCTTTTAATCGTGCCATTGTTCGACCATCTATGTTTCACAGCCATGAAACAATGTAACGTGAACTACAGTCCGGTACACATTGATCATTGCCTCTAGAGTCTCCTGTTCTACACATGCTTTGGGCTTCTACTGAATGCGGCTGTGGTGATTCTAGCATTCACTGTGTCATGAATGACGATATTTCGGAAAAGTGTAATTCCCATGCAGATGAACTTGTCCACCGAATTTACTCGTTGTCCGTTGATGGCAATGTTTGGTTCAAGGTATGACTTCCATGGACCTAGATGATGCGTCACTTTGGCCTTTTTTGTACTGACTGTCAACATGAAATTGTTAAACGCGATAGAGAACCTATCAACATGTGCTGCACTTCAGGAGTTTCCTACCAAATTGGCGGTGTTTCTTCCGGTAAAACGCAGGACCACCGACATGCTAAATTGCTTAATTGCCAGGAACAGAATGTAGTCTTGAACTCCACCTACATCGATTTTCGATACTATAAATCATTTGGAGAGGTACCAGAAAATTTATCACCATCGTACCAGTGCAACTCGATAACTTGCTGGCCAAAGTTCAAGACAACAGTGTGACATTAGAGTCATCACGGGATATTGCTTTAGATTGGCAAAAGATAATCCAATAATTATCTGGAAATCTAAGAAACAGAGGATGATTTCACTTTCGACCTGCGAAGCAGAATACGTTGCATTGTCGCAAGCAACACAAGAGTCTATTTTTCTTAAAACACTAATAATATGTGAGCCGATAACTATTTACTGTGATAATCAGGCTAGTATTGCTTTGGCTAAAAATCCAATAATACATCAAAGATCAAAGCATATTGATATTAAATATCAATTTGTTAGAGATCAGGTACAAAAGAAAACAGTACAAATTGAATATGTTCAATCGGAAAATAACGTGTCGGATTTGTTTACGAAGCCAATTACAAAATTGAAATTACGGGCTTTCATTCCTTTCATATTTGGTACTGTCTTATAGTCCTGGGTAAGACGTAAAACTGCATGCATTAGTTACTGTCTTATAGTCCTGGGTAAGACGCAAAACTGAATCCATTAGTTATTGTCCTATATTGGGGTATAAACATGAATACTCCTACTTTTAGCCCGATCCTCCTCCTGAATAACTCTCAGAATCACTCTGACCCGGAGTGATAATGTCTGTTTTAATGGGTCCCAGCTATGGGTAAAATAACAACTTTTTCTACCTTTTTTGTTGTGATCACAGCCTAAATTTATAATATTGTTGTTAATGTTTATTAACCTAAAGTACTTAACAGTGAACAAATGATATAACTAATTTTTGTGGATATAAATTTTTCATTTTAAAAAAATATAAATTTTTTAAAAAATTATTATTTTTTAAAAAATTATTATTTTATGAATGCTAAAAAACAAAATTTATGCATATTAAGAAGAAAAAAATTATTTGATCAATGCAAAAAAAAATTAGAAAAAAAATAAATAAAAAAAGAAAAAAATTCCTTTTATTAATACTAAAGTATTTGTTCCATATAAATATTGACTTTACTAATATTTTGAAAGAAGATTCCATAATGTACCCCAAAAAGAGGGGGTGTTACAGTTTTCTGTATAGCTATTAACTAGTGAGCAAACCAAAAACTGTAACATCATTCTCTGACACAAGCGGGGTGAAACAAGTTTGGGTTATTACTCCCGCCCTGTTCAGCCTCATATTTTCAAAAACGCGTGAAAAAATAAAAACAAAAAACAAACAAAAATAATAGATCTAGGGAGCGCCCAACATAAACAAGTACAAATTTTGAAAAATTGCTATGCATAAAATAAGTTGTGAATGGTCAAATATTTTTAAGTGCATTATAAAGCACTTTTAATTGTATTTAAAATTAAGCACTGCGATATGCGTAAGAAACGAATTTACAATACACACACACACACACACACACACACACACACACACACACATATATATATATATATATATATATATATATATATATATATATATATATATATATATATACATATATATATACATATATATATATAGCATATTTATTTGCAACGAGGAAGCAAATTTGGGTCGGCTATTTCTAACTGACTCATTCTATTCTTTCTATTTTTCAGTCACATTGTCATCTCAGAAAACAAAATGCCAGTCACAAATCCCGAAACTTAACAGAAACAGAGTTCTAAACAATTAATGCCTGTTTATAGCGGGATGTATGACCTGAAAGTTCAATAGCAAAGACGCTTATTACTGAGAGCGTCTCATGTTTCAAGTCCAGACTTTAATTTGTAGAACTTTTGTCGCGTTTGAACTTCCTTTACTTATTGGCCTACTGTCTCACACCCTAATTACATCAACAATCTACTATGGACTAAGATTCTGGGTCTAGGCATAGTTTTTTAATCCTCATGAAACAATAGGCGACTAATGTTTCCAGTTGGATAGTTTAGTTTTCATCTGAAAACGAGGCTTCTAAAATGGCGTACATTGGAATGAAAATTTTACCCGTTAATTTTAAATCACCATTTTCTGTATTCGTATCCTACAGACATGTACATTTGGTTATCTGCCACGACTGATAAGTTACAAGCTAGTTTCAAAGGGTTACAATTTTACAAGAACGTTTGTAGTAAACCAATCTTAATAAAATTCGTAACTTCTTTTCAAATTCTTTAATATTTACGACATCAGTTTAAAAATTGATGAGATTTTTCATAATAATATTTGTTCCAACATCTGGAAACAATTCAACATCCCAGAAAGGAATAAGTTAAAATACCAAAAATAAAAGTTTTAAAAAATACGGTAAAACAAAAAAATAGCAGTTTAAAAAATAGAAAATTTTTGCCTACTTCCAGTAAAATAAAACGAATACACCAAAGTGTACATGAATTCATGCATATATTCCTTAGTCTATCTCAGTGATGCGAAAAATTTTTTTTTTCGTTTTTTTTGTTTTTGTTTTTTTGCTATAGTTATTGCTAATATTACGATTATGTGTGCAGGAAGTGGAATCTGCAAGCCAACTTCAAATTACTTCAGTCGCGTTCACTTTCACATAAATATCCCTGAGAAAGGCATAAATCCATTTTACATCCCCAGCTAAGGGTTAAATAGCTGGGTAGCCTGAGTTCTCTAGCCTTTGTTGGCAAGCAGCCGAAAATAAGGATCACTCTGAATTTTTAAAAAATGAAAAGAAAAACTAGGGAAGACAAGAATAAACCACACTGCTATATTTCCTTAGAAGTTATGGCAATTCACAGATAATAAAGAAAAAAGAAGCTGTGGTGAATGATTATCAATTACGCTATGAAAGTATATGGATTGAAAAAAATACCTGAATTGCAAGATGGTGATGGGAGAGTGATTTCCTATATCCAATCTCACCGACACTATTATTCATCAACTATTATTGGATATTTTTTAATATGGGTGATTGATAGAACCTGTTGGGAAGAGGTTTCATGCCTTTTTAAAAGCACCAGTGTGAAGTGAATATAAGCAACCTCGTCGATTTGTTTACTACACCCTTATTCGTATTTTTTGCTACAATTTCGCTACATTCCTCCTTCTCTCCCGCTCTCTCTCTCCAGCTCTCTATCTCGCTCTCCCTACAAAGAGATAAACTCATCATTCGACTATATATATATATATATATATATATATATATATATATATATATATATATAATATTCATTAGAATATATATATATATATCATTATATATAATTATTATATAGTATTCATTAGAAAAAAAAAATATATATATATATATATATCGAGGTCGATCCCAGCGTGAGGCACCTTTGGAAAGTACCTGAAAACCATACCACTGGTTGACACAAGCCTTGTGAGTGAAATTGGGTAAACAGAACTCTTGAGGGCCGTCGATAGCGAATGGCCAACTATTATATATATATATATATATATATGTGTGTGTGTGTGTGTGTGTGTGTGTGTGTGTGTGTGTGTGTGTGTGTGTGTGCGTGTGTGTGTGTGTGTGTGTGTGTGTGTAAAAATTCACAGAATTAATCAGTAGAAAAAGACAATATGAATAAAGGAAAAAAACAATAGGAAAACTGTATAGAGCTTTAGCCGACCCGTTTCGTCCACCGTGGATTTTACCAAGGCAAAGAACGGAATGAATTTATTTGAAGAAAGTATCTATAATCTATATCTGTGGACAATATTCTGCTTTGAGTCTCTCAAAAAATGCAAGACGTCCGAAGCAAACCTCCGTTACATTCAGTACGGAATTCTACCGTTCGGTCTCTATTAATAATTAAATTTAATTATACTTAATATCGAATTATTGGAACCCCATATTAATAGTGAAATGTTGGAACCACTTACTCAATTTTGGACTGTTAGAATCTATTGGCTGATATTGAATTGCTGGAATCTCATTCTTAATAATGATCTGTCAAAATACACACACACACACACATATACATATATATATATATATATATATATAATAGTTGGCCATTCGCTTATATATATATATATATGTATGTGTGTGTGTGTGTGTGTGTGTGTGTGTGTTGGGCACGTCGGTGGTGTAATGAATAGCAAGCTTGTCTCCCTAAAACAATTACGAATGAATAGTGAGTTCGATCCTCACTGGGTGCCCCCCCACTTTCGAACTTGTGCCACATCTAAGCTAGGCTTGGAAAATATCTATATATGTGCGTGTGTGCGTGTGTCTGCCTGTGTATAATAAAAATGTGTTTCACATTCATCCATATTAATAAGAGATTGGAAAATTAATACTTGAATTCTTTATGACCAAGGAACAACTTAGAGTGAACGAAACGGAGAAGAAAGTACAATAAGAAGAATTATATTCAGTGGGACATAAGACGACTATTGACGTTACATTAATTTTTTGAAGATCATAGTTAACAGGAAAGCAAGAAGCAAGAAGAGATTTCTAAGGCGAGAAATGCAAAAGAAGAACGAGTTAGAGTAGAACACACGCTGAGACTACTGATGGGATCTTACTGTCAATCTAGAACTACATTTTTGTTCGAAATTACAAATATAGATTTAACATACTGATCAGAAACATTTTATAAAACATATTTAACGGCCAAACCTGGGAATCGAACTCGCTTCCCCTACTAGTGTATTAAAATAGATTTTCAAGAGTAAAACCTACCTGACGACACAAAACCCTGTTTTTCATGGGCTGGAACGCTATTTTCATTCAAACATGGCGATTTGTCCTTATCTGAAGTCATTCTGTAAATGCCCTGTTGTACTTTATTCTGAAGTAAAGACAAACTCAGCCCCGAAAGCTCCCTGCTGCCGCCTCCACCACTTCCAGAGCCGCCTCCGCTTACACCTCCTCCAGCTAGCAACCTTTGGTTGGCACCTTCCTGAACAGACACATCGACCTGATTTGCCAGAGTCTCCGGTAACTGTTGCAATTTTCCATTGGAACCAATGTAGACATTGCGCTGTCGATTGTGCAATAGGATCGGGCTCGGGAAATAAGAGAAAGCAGATTTCGTTTCTGATGTCATCTCCCCACTGGACATCACTTCGGAAGGCAAGGTTACAGGCACTGGGGCCAGACTGTAACAAGTGTTGGGTGACGGGGACAGCCCTGGTTCCTTTTTCACAATAATGCATGATGTCGTGGTAGGTGAACAAGTCGTACGATAGTTGGTAGAACTCCAAGTTTTACTGTCCTTGACCAATGGGCTCGGACTAACTGCTGCTTCTGAGGTAGACAAAGAGATCGGTAGGTTTACTGGCTCCTCCTAAAATAACAGAAAAAAGAAAATATGTAGTAATTTGAAAGTATTATTTGGCACTACATACCTATATATTTGTCTAGCACAAGATCAAAAAAGGGGAGAACCATGTTAAGATAGAAATCACTTCAACAAAGAACTGATTTTCAAAACGATCGTTATAGCATTAGGGTAGAAGCTCTTTCTAATTATCCCCCTGTATTCTCGAGTGCTCAAGCCGGTAGACGTAATTTTAAAAAAAAGAC
>OZ038478.1:62058583-62088583 GCA_964036315.1 Acanthosepion esculentum
ATGTAACTAATGATTGCGTTTAGAATGAAACCAAGTGTCGCCTCTGGGTGTTGACTTGAATGTCCACTTTTATATTTACATAGCTCTATCTCTGATATTGAATACTTTAACCCTTAAACATAGCATACCTTAAAATTATATTTTATCATATATATATATATATATATATATATATATATATATATATATATATATATATATATGTGTATGTATGTATGTATTACATTATTATATTATTATATTTTTATTCTAATGGTTTATAATAAAAACATTTTGAAATCGCTACACAAAAGCCTTCATGTTTCAATATTATGATTGTAATTCTTCAGGAGATGGTAAGTAACTGGTGATTAAATGATTTTTAAGGAAATTTAAAAAAAAATGTTACCTTTTTTCCAAAAGTTAAAGGTGGGATATAAGGTCAAAATTAAAATAGACTTGTGGGTATGTCAAAATTAACCAATATATATATATATATATATATATATATATATATATATATATAAAATATATGTCAGATCTACACTAAATAGAAAAGTAAACTCAGAGGGTGGAGGTGGGTGAGTTATTTTTTCATGTCGCGATAAACCGGAACATAGACATACCATCATTGACGACCGTGGAGAATATGCCAGCGAAAAATGTATCGTGATTGTAGACAAATAGGACATGTTCAATTTTTTGAAAGTGCGTTGGAGGGAGGAATGGGTTAATCAGAAATTTTAAAGAAAAATTGCATAATATATATTCAGGAAGCTACCTAAAGGGGCCTGTAGATAAAATTAAAAATGTAAAACATCTATATACGATATTAATAATACTAACTGGACGGCAATACACAGAAGTATTTAAGCTTAATAAACAAAATAACGTAATTACCGGAGAGGGTGGACCATTATATACTAATAAATCATGGCTATAAGAAATGGTAATACGTATTTTTTTTTATAAATTGCTCCTAGACGTAGTTTATCGTCATACACAAGAATATTTCATTTAGTTACTTTCTGTTTATGTTTTATTATTTTTATTATGTATCCCACATTGTAATAATAGAAGATCTTACAAGAAAGTTGAAATGTTATATGAACTTTCACGCAAATTTACTGTAATTGATCTTTGTGCGCACATGCACACGAAGATCATCCACAGTAAAGTTTTGCTGAAGTCCTAATGGACGGGACGCGTCACACAATTTTTTTCCACTTTGTCATTAATTTTCCTAATATATTAGGTCATCCCATAAGTTCTGTCCGAATTTTAACCTTTTTTTTTAAATGAACGAAATTTAAAGAGTATTTTATAATGTCTAATGGAGCTGAACATTATTTTTATGTTTAGATGCATTTAAACTGATCAAATTTTATTTCAGAGAACAATAAAATTAAATTTTAAATTTTAATCTGCTAACATGGAAGTACCCAAGAATCATTTGAGGCACATAATGCTTTATGAGTTCAAGAAAGGAAACTCAGCAGCCGAAGTGGCTAGAAACATTCACTCAGTTTATAGAGAGGAATGTGTGAATGAAAGAACTTGCAGAAAATGGTTTGCAAAATTCAGAGGTGGAGATTTCAGCCTTGAAGATGAAGATCGAACCGGACGTCCAGTTAAGTTTGATGAAAAGCTTCTTGAAGCAGACCTTGAAGAAAATCCTGCTTTATCAGTTGAGGAATTGGCAGTGGTTCTCAGTTCAAACCATACAACTGTTCATCGTCACCTTCAATAACTTGGAAAAGTTCCTAAACTTGGAAAATGGCTCATGAATTGTCTGAAAACAACCTCAAATCCCGAGTTGACATCTGCTCTTCTCTCCATTCTCGCCAAATTTGTTCACCTTTTTTGGATAGACTTGTGACTGGCGACGAAAAATGGATCTTTTATCGAAATATTAAGCATCGTAGACAGTGGCTTGGTAAAGGGGAAGGACCCCAGCCACAGCCGACCGAGAAGGGAACTTCATGTGCAAAAGGTTTTTCTTTCAATCTGGATTGCCAAGAAATAATACGCTTTGAATTCTTACCACCTAATGCAACAATTAATACTCAAATATACTGTCAGCAATTAGAGCGTTTGAACCAAGCTTTGAGGAAAAAAAGACCTGCTCTAGTGAATCGAAAACGGGTGATGTTTCATCAGGACAATGCGCGACCACACACAGCAAGAATCACGTCACAAAAGATCGAAGAACTTGGTTGGGAGAAAATTCCTCATCCACCTTATTCTCCTGACCATGTTCCTTCAGACTACCATTTGTTTCGTAGATTACAGAATCATTTGGAAGAAACAGCTTTTGTAACACAGGAAGAGGTTAAAACTGACATTTGTGAGTTCTTCGAATCAAAGTCAAAAGAATTTTACAGTAATGGAATTATTAAGCTTGTTAATAGATGGAAGGAAGTCATAGATAATCAGGGAAAATACATTGTTGATTGAATCTGTAATTAAATGTAACATTTGGATACTTGTTTTCTTTATTCAAAATTGTGACAGAATTTATGGGATGACCTGATATATATATATATATATATATATATATATATATATATATATATATATATATATATATATATATATAACTTTAAAAATCAGGAAGTCAATTATAATACGCGACATCACATATATATATATACATATACATATACATATATATAGAGAGATATACACACACATACAGATATATATATATACATACATATATATATATATATATAACTTTAAAAATCAGAAAGTCATTTAAAATACGCGACATTACATATATATATATATATATATATATATATATATATATATATATATATATATATATACATATATTTATATACATATATATACATATATATATAAATTTACACGCACATATACAGATATATATATATATATATATATATATATATATATATATATATATTTCCACTAACAACCCCACCGCGCGATGGCAATATATCAGCTTTTGAGTTCAAATTATTGTTTGAAATCAGGCATACAGGAATCTTGAAAATGACAACATATTGAGAAAGAAATCTCGGTTTCATGTCAACAATCGCCAATCCTACGACTTCAAAAGATGGAGTGGTCATCTGTCGCGTAATCCGGTTCCATAAATATGAAAACAAAATATCTTTACACTGTGAATATTTTACGCACCACCAAAGCAAATAAAAAAAAGTTAACACATTTAAGGATGTCTCGATAAAGAAAAAAACGTTTCGTAAGTTTGATTCCTGATAGGTACAAAAATGATTGAATTAATGATGTATTCAATAAAATTTATAAAAAGCTGCTATTGTTCCAGATTTGGCACACGTGAATAATATCTATTCAACGTCAATAATAATAACTAGAATGACCCATGAATATTTCACGGTTTTCCTCATTAAATTTTCTGATGAGTCTTAATTCTCTTAAGTTAATGATTGAATAAGCTTATGACGTGTTCTATGACAGTGTAAATGTAATCGTAATCCTATCCGGTCGTCAACAGCGCGGCTGGTCGCTGAACTGACCGCTTCAATCAAGAGCTAAAATTATCCCACGTTGTGATTTAAGTTTGATCATAAAGCAGCCAAGATCGAATCGTCGCAGGTATCTTCGTGTTGGGCTGGTCAAAGCAGGGTCATGACATACAGGAAAAAACACTCGAATAAATTGAACAAAGAAAATACTGTTTATCTATGAGTCCTTCGTACAACAGTTGGTTTATATGCAATTAATTATGAGCCCGGCCCACACCTAAAACGGAAGTGATATTATTGCTGACAAAGTTTGGTTTGCTGCTCTGGTAAAGTTTGGCACAAGACTGAAGTCAGAGGCTTTCGTCGGCAGATAATCACATGGGCCTCTCTCCTGTCTCTAGTCTGCCTCTATTCTCTCTTCTGCCTAATTCGCTTCGCGCATTTGTATTTACAGACATTCGCCCAAACTGACGAAGTACGAGAATTCGACAATTCTGGAGAATTCCCTTCATATTATTACCTCTCACTAAATCTCCTCAGTGAGCGTGGGTAGCTTATCCAACCCTTCTTCGTATTTCAACTTAACTTTCCACCAGTGGTATCAACTCCAAATTCTTTGTTTACGAAAAATGAAATTTTCGCTTTACAGCTTGCATTTTAAGCTGTTTATCAATCAACACTGCTCCCTAAGTCTGGGTCACTTTTCCATTGTTCAGACTGCTCGACGTACAATTCAAGTCGTTTATGTGTGAATTAAATCCTCAATTCTTCCCACAGTTTTTTTTTATTAACCCTTCTCATTTCAATGTCTCTCAGTACACAACAATTTCTTATGTTTTAACAAAACTTTCTTCCATTTTACCGCGGCAACGAGAAAGAGTATCACAAAATATCCTTAGAAATTTCCTCATCACATCGATAAATATTTCAGCATAACAACTTTAGCAAAATATTGCAATAACAATCATAAATATGAATGCTGGCCGTTATTTTAAGAAGCGTCTACAAATGAAAAGATTTAAAATTGACAACTTTTTTCCATTTGATGGAAGCCGCCGTTAAACACTTCTATCTTCTTCCCTTTCATTCTTTCTTTCTTTTCCTCACTGAAATCAAGTAGCGTCTCTGATATGTCCCACTGAAACCAACTTGTCATTTTTTCTCTTTCCACGCGATCAAAACGGAATAGTCCATTATTTATGAATGTCTTGACATTTCTATTTTCCTTTCTTTCTTTCTTTCTTTATTTCTTTCTTTCTTTCTTTCTTTCTTTCTAACCAAATCCCCATCTTACGAACATTTCTCCTTATAATAATTTTAAAATAATTCATCAGACGATGGTAGTATATTTCATTTTTGTAATTGAATCTTTGGCTATTACCTTACTCAATTTCCGTCTTTCGATGCTGAAAGTGGTGTTGGCCTGTTGACTGTTAACAAAGTGTAGTAGATTGGCTAGTTTAAATATGGAGGGATTGAGGGACAGAGACGCTTGCTTCGAGATCAGGAATCCTTCAGTGTGGATGCGGCTACGATGCAGAAAACCCATTTCATATGCGACACGGATACCAATGTGCTGAGACGTCTGACGTCTTTTCAGCTTGTGCGGATAACTGTTCAACGAAGAGGGGGTCCACCTTGTTCAGTAGGTTCCTAGACGCGGGTGTATTATTATTCATGCGGGTGGGAATGGAAACCTGATTGTGGTCGATATAAGTAGTAGTGGCCGTCCCTTCCGACTTGTTGCGATATATACACCCAATAATAAAAGAAAACGACGGCCTTTCTTTAGTCGACTCGGCCAATTTTTGACTACCCCATGCTGATTGGTCCTGAAAGGGCACTGAAATGCCATCTTCGACCACAATAGGAAAAGAGTACGGGGGCTGGGTGAGTATTCCTAAGCGGCCTCTGATACAGTTTTGACCTCGTGGACCGGTTTAGGAAAGATCTAAATGATGACATGGGCGCCCTCTATCAGCAACATTTGTTACCTAAACAAAGTGCTAGTTCGTAAAGTTGACCTCAATTTTACAGATTGCTTATCGTTGGTTGGGATACTCTGACCACAAAACTGTTCTGGTCCACTGGGGAACAAAGTCAATATAGCAGGCTATTGGAAAGAACTGGTTGTAAAAGTTTTCAGCAGCAAATGGTGGAGTGATTTCAAGTAAAAGATCAGATTCCTTGCAATCCCAGAAAGGAGCTGAAACGCACACGCAGTGCGCGATATTAGTGTCAGGTGGTTAGAGCTAGACTGCAAAAGATGTCGCCTGAAGCCGTGAATATTGGTTCAAAATGACACAAAGAGCTCCGACGAGGAACGGGTCGTTTCATCAAGGAAATCACCACCCCTGATGGACGGTTGCTACAGTCATCGACTAATATCTGTAGCTGTTTCAGAGAGCACTTTGAAGTTTTCTTTGCCAGGGAGCCTAATGTACAGGGAAAACATTTCCAAGAGTATTTGGCTGTTTGCCTAGATTAGAACCACAGGAAGGACCGATAACACAAAGAGAGATCGTCTATGTTCTGAGGCACGTTGGTACCAACAAAGACCAGGGGCGTGACGACTTCCTCTACGAAATTCATCTGAAAATGACACACATATTTGTTCATCTTTTAGCATTAGTTTTCAAAAACAGGTTTGACCAGTGAAACATTACCCAAAAGATAACCATGTTTGTGATCACTTACCCGAGGAAGAGTAACCGTGACGGGAATGTGACGGACGACTTTCGACCTCAAATTGTCCTCAACACAGACCTAAAGATTCTGACCAGGATCCTGACAAGCCGTCTGCAAATTGTTGCTGACAGGTTGACCAGCTCCGAACAGACTTGTGCTGTGAATGAAAGGACAATACCAGACAATTTGCATCTTGTGCGCACGATCTTGTATCTACACTGGTCAATCTAGATAAGCCGAAGGCCTTTGATAAAGTGAGGAATCGTTTCCTGGAAGCTGGACTAGATGATGCTGGTTCTGGCAAAGGCTTTCGCACATGGATTGGACTTTATACCAATTCCTCAGTGCCATAGTACAAGTAAACGGCAAGAGATCCAAACCGTTAAATATTACAAGATCCGTTCAATATTACAAGGTCCATATAGCCTCGTACTGGGACCCATCCTCATGAAGCTGAAAGGGAACCTGGACACTCCCCAATTCGGGGACTTGCATGGACGAGTGGGATAGCAACCGACGTGTCTGCATATGCTGGCGGCGTTCACTGTCTTTGTATCCAGCTACCAGGACATAAACCGAGTAAGCGCGGAAATTCAGTGCTACGAACCAGTGACGGGAGCCAGGATCAGTTGATCAAAGTCCGTCGGTTTGAGGATGGGAGGTTGAAAGGGAGGGAACCGCCAGGAACATTTGACTGGACATAGGTTCCTGTTCGCATCTTAGGGGTGTTGTTCGGCCTCGATCTTTAGCTCGTGAAAAACTGGGCAGAGGTGCAATCCAAAGTGGGAAATCGGTGGATACATGGCAACACGGGCGTTTGTCCCTGAAGGGGAGTGTAGAGGTGTGTGTCACATACATCAGCCCTCTGACCCTGTACATGTCGGTCCTTCCAATCAGAATGAAAAAGCTGACCAGATTTCAGGAGCTCTTCTCTAAAATACTCTGGGAGAGAGGACCACCAATGATGCGCAGCGAGGTTTGCATCCACCGCACGCATCGTTGGGGAAACGTTTTTCCACATCTGCTGAGCCACAAATGGGCTTTGAGACTGGCATTCTTGAGTCGCATGATGGGAACCATGATGAGAACCATGCGCTACAGCTGCTTTTTTAGGGATCAGGTCCGCAGATGCACGTCGCAAACCCGCTGGTAAAAGCGCCTTCTTCCGCAAGTGTCACTGATTAAGATCCCTCACACAGAAAACTCGACGAGAGCAAGGAAGACCATTTACCATAGGCTGATTAAAAAAATGGTTGCCTGTATTCAGAGGCGGACTTTCACCCCATTGATATAGGGCCCCAAGTATTGATTTCCTCACCAATTTCGAGTTCTTCCTGACCTGGCTCTTGGCAAAAAATACTTTGCCAGTCAATGACATCGGGTTCAGGATACGGGCAGCTGAATCGTCCAAGTGCGGAAGTTGGAATTATCCGGAATAGACGGCTGAGCATGCCTTCTATTACTTCCCACAATGTATCAGGTATCAGGTCGCTCGCATAGAGCCTGAAAATGTATTACACCTCGACGTCTCCTATGTATGCGTTAATCTTCATGGGAGAACCTAAAACGCATAACGTTCCTCACACTCATGGCTGTAGCCAGAATGGTTGTGTGGCACATGGAGAAACGCTGTCTCACCATGACATGCACACTTCAAACATCAGCTCAGGGTGAAGATAAAATGTGACTGACAAAGACAGAGCAAGGAGGATTCGTATGACAAATGGGTGAAATAAACCAGATTGTTATTGGTGAAAGGTGCCAAACTAGAGTGGCCTTTTTAGCATTTATGCATCGTTGTAGGGAGAGTCTCCGTTTCTTGGTGCTCTCTCTCAAGATTCTAACAGCATGGTAAAATGAAACTTGTCATGTGATCCGTCTCCTCCCACACCAGCTGTTCATACCCCACCCGCCCTTTTGCACATTAGTATTTATAGCATAAACGATGAACTGCAGGTAGTTATTTTCCAAGCGTAGCTTAGATGTAGCACAAGGCCTAAAGTAGGGAGCACCCAGTGATGATCGTAATTGTTCTAGCGAGACAAGCTTGCTAACCATTACACCGCCTAGAGTTGCCCAACTGCAGGTAGTATAGGGTGGCAGTTTTTTTTTGGGGGGGGGTAAGCTTTTCACCCCAAGCAAGGCTGGAAGCCACTAGCACGCAAGGGGTTACAGAAGATTTGGAGCGGGAGCAGATAGGAGTGTTAGAGGAAATGATGTGGAGAAGGATAGTGGATAGATCAAGGCAAGGGGTTACAGAAGATTTGGAGCAAGAGCAGATAGGAGTGAAAGAGGAAAGGGTGTGGAGAAGGATGGTGGATAGATCAAGGCAACTGGAGATGTCGATTGACGTTACATTTGAATAGTTGGAAATTATAGTTGCCAGGGAAACAGGAATAAGGAAGGGAGTTCCACAGGCAACAGGTGCGAGATATGAAGCTATTGGAGTAGAAGAGACGTCTATATTTAACAGTTTCAACAGTGAAAGGGTGGGAACGGGATGCCAGCCTCGTAAGACGCTTGAATTCATGAAGCCTGGGAACCAGCGAAAACAGCTCATCAGAACAATTACCGTGAAAGTATTTGTAAGTATTTGTATTTGGATCTTATCAAGAACCCCGAGGCAAACAGAAGGGGCTCCAGACCATAGACAAATTCAGTGATGGCTGTAAGCACATCAGCTGTAGATCGGGCAAAGCGGAAACCATATTGCCTGTCTGAGAGCAGATCATGGGATGTAAGGTGATTAACCACTTCGGTATTGATAAGGGCTTCGGAGACTTTGCCGAAGAGGGGTAGGAGACTGATAGGAAGGTAATTAGAAGGGTCGGAGGGGTCGCCAGAATTCTTAAAGACAGGAACAATGGATGAGGACTTCCAGCAGTCAGGAAAACAAGACTCCTTGAGGCAGTAATTGTATAATTTAGAGAGGGCGGGCGCCAATTCAGGCGCGCATTTCTTCAGGACAATGGCTGGTATCCCATCTCCACCACTAGCCTTGTGGGGGTCTAAATTACAGATAATGTCCAATACCAGTGACGTGGATATGTTTAACCCGCTCAAAAGGACCTCAGTTCTGAGAGGGAAATCAGGTATGGGTACACCGGAAGAGTCAAGCGTTGAATTGGAAGAACATTTCCGAGCAAAGCATTCAGCCTTGTCGGCAGAGGTGGTCAGGACCTCAAACTGGTTGAACAGGGGAGATATAGAAGGTTTTCTATTGTTCAGAACGCTCTTGCAAAGACGCCAATAATTCTTGGAGCCGAATTTGCGAGATTCAATACGTTCCTTCATCCAAGGAGTAAATAGTGACTTAGCTTCGTTGAGGACACGCTTACACTCGTTACGGGCGGAGGCAAAGAGACGTTTATTGCAGTCGGACATATCTACGAAATCGGTGGAAGAAGTGGTTCCTATGGGCAATGGCGGCTGAGCAAGCAGCGGAGACCCAAGGAGAGGAGCGCGGTTTGACCTTAAATTTCCTTGAGGGGAGGAAAGCGTCAATTCCAGCTTTAACCCAGGATGAGAACTCTGAAGCGCATTCTTGAACGGGGAGGTTAAATACAGCATCCCAGGGGACATCGCGGAGGAAATCACGGAACGAATCCCAGTCAGCTCGTTGATTGCAAAACGAGGTTCTGGTGGTAGGAGGTTCTTTACAGGGGGTGGGCTGAAGGAGATGCTAACAGACACGACAGCATGATCGGAGCTACCAAGAGGGCAGAGCTGCATGGCACTACAAGACTCGGGGATGGAGGTAAAACGCAGGTCGAGAAGAGAGGCCTTACCGTCGCGGTTGTAAGCAAAATGCGTGGGGAAATCAACTATCTGCGTGAGGGATTGAGAAACTGAAAAGTTAAGAGTATGAATGCATGTGAGGTCAGTAGTAGCATTCTTACGCCACTTGTTGTGATGGGCGTTAAAATCGCCAAACACAAATATGTGAGCCAACGGATGGAGAGAGAGCCTTGTCTATGCTGTCAGAAATGTTATCAAGTATTCCACAGTCCTGAGAGGATGGAGAGCGATAGAGGAAGAAGAGATAGCTTACAGCATTGAGAAGGGATAGCCGGAGACACATGTATGAATGGTCCGGCGATTCGAGAGAGCACTCTCTAGCCAGAGGGAGATGGTCCTTGACGTAGACACCTAGGCCATGCATGTGGGTTAGAGAGTCTTTTTCTGAAGGGAGTAAGGTAGCCGGGGATCGAGAGATCAGTGGAGGGGATAGATGAGTCAAGAAGTCAAGATTGGTCTCACACAGAGCCAGTATATCCGGCCAGTTTGCAGTGAGGAAAGATTCCACACTGCAGAAATTGGTACTAATGCCACGGATGTTGAGGGGTTTAGGTGATTTTTGGAGGGCTGGTTTAGGTTTACTTTTTTGATCTTTATTGTTCTTGTGCATTGAATGAATGAAAGAACATTTTCATTATTTTAGTACTAGATTTTGCATGACAAGCCTTTCTGTAACCCCCTTTTTTCTTGGCCCTGTGCCGAATTGATGTAATTTTGTCAATAAATATTGAGATCAAAGTGTAGTATTTGCCTTTCCCTCTCTTTCCACACGATTAAAACGCGGGATAGTTCATTATTTATGAAGTACTGGCAGGACATAACGGTCGTGCTAACTAACGACGGGAGGGACACGCACAGTTATAATAGGATAATAATAATAATTATTATTATTATTATTATTATTATTATTATTATCATTATTATTATTATTATTATTATTATTATTATTATTATCATTATTATTATTATTATTATTATCATTATTATCATTATTATTATTATTATTATTATTATTATTATTATTATTATTATTATCTGTGTATTTTATGTTTCCTGTTTTGCCTCCTGTAGAATTGGGTCTAAACCATGGTACTCAGGCGCTATGGGAGAATTGTCATTTAATTGATAGCACTTTTCTTAGTATATGGGATGTTCTTAATAGGGCGATCTTCTGGGCAACTTGTATGTTGATGCTACCTGAGACACTGTTAGTAAAATTGTCCATTCCTTTGCTCACGGGCCCAGAGCACCGATTACTATTGGTACAGTCTCTGTTTTCATTCACATCCTGTTAATCTCGATCTCTAGGTCCTTTTCTTTGGACAATTTCTCGGTAATTTTCATGGAGGTGTTTCTATCAGATGGTACTGCTATGTCAATAAGCATACACTTACTGAATTTCTTGCATTTCATGATAATATCAAGTCTGTTGGCTTTTATTTCCCTGTCAGTTTGAATTGGCATGTCCCAAAGGATATTTACATCGTTATTTTGGGTAACTGTGTCTGGTTGGTGCCCATACCATCTCTCAGTGGTTTCGATTTTGTACTTCTTGCATATCTTACAGTGCATATGTGTCGCTACCTTGTTATGTCTCTGGGTATATTCATTTTTTTGTTAGCTGCGGACATCCTGAGATAATATGGTCGACAGTTTCATCATATTTTCTGCAGATCCTGCATTTCGGTTTCGTTCCATCCTTGATTATGTGACAGTGATAGGATCTGGTTGCGATGCTTTGGTCCTGAGTTGCAATAATTAGGCCTTCTGTCTCAGCTTTCAACTCGGTGTTCCTCAGCTATTGATGCGTTTTCTGTTGGTCCACATCCGCTTCTTTCGTTCTTTTTAGGTATTTGCCATGCAACGCTTTGTCCTTCCAGTTTTTTTGTAATTTCATTTAGCCAAGTTGTTTTGCTTTCTGTTTTACCTGTTTGGCGTAAATGGTATTCGCTTCGTTTTTTGTTGGTAATGTTTCAGGTCGCTTCGTTTTTTTTTTTTTTGTTTTTTTTTTGCTGGTAGTGTTCCAGGTCGCTTTGATTAATATTATTAGTAGTAATAGTAACAGTAACAGGTGCTACCACCCCGGGCCCGGGTGGGCCTTACCACACCAGAAATTAATAGGTGGTTCTATGCTCCTCAAAACCTCCTGATCAGAGGCCTGGCTGTTGTACCTAGTTTATCGTCTTACCCAGGACGCGGATGCAGTTTATCGTCTTACCCAGGACGGAGTAGTGCCTGTACATTACGAGTATATATTAGGTTGATACAAGTGTTTCTAACAATTTTTTACAAATAACTTTATTCGTATGCACTGACGTAAAATAAAATTACAGCACCTTGAAGGAGAACGCTTGTTTTGACCAAATGTGTTAATAGTAGGAGAGAGGAGATATTCCGATAAAATTTTCATTATTCGACCATCTAATAATGCAGTAAAATTCATACCAGCGTCCCGTCTGTGTCAGAGTTTTAGACGATGATCTTTTCTGTGATAAAGGTAATTGCAGTGAAAACATAAATATGTGCACATTTTGTTCAATTAAGGCCGTTTCGAAGTGTCAGATTATAGGCCTTAAAAGAAATACAAACTCATTTCGGAGAATTGCTGTGCATGTTAGATGTGACGTAACGGTGTTGCTTACACGTTGGTAACAGTGATCAAATGAATATTTCTATATCTGTAGATAGGTTCTGGACAGTCAAAGATGATCACTAAAATCGACGCATTGCAAAGGCAACCGTGGTAAATTGTCTACAATACATAAAGTAAATGCGACCGCCGCATCCAGGAGAGTCAACACGGACAGTTTGAGTAGGACTTTCACGAACATGTTCCTCCGCCTCCACGTCGAATTGTACCCTGCCGTATTCAATGATGAAAGCAAGTTTTGCTTTCTTGCAAGTGATAGCCGTTTGTGTGCGCTACGTAGGTAACATCCTCAAGAGTGTATCTGGCACTGACACATAACCCATAACTGTTGGGCTTACGTTGTGGGGTGCCTCACGAAACAACTGTTGCTTGTCTATGTAGAGGAAAACTTGAACAGCGTCCAGAGCATTGTTCAATATGTTCTACTGTCATTCTCACAACAGAATGTACTGCTCCAGCAGGATAATGCCTGCTCACATAATGCCTGTGCTCACCATACTTTGCAAGACATTCAACAACTGCTCTGGTTGGCACGATCACTATACCTAATCCCATTGAATTATGTATGAGGCAAGATGTGTCGAAACTTGATACGTTGTTAGACTCCAACTTCTGCTGTATTGTGCCAAAAGATGCAAGCAGATTGAAGTAATGCGTTGAAGGATGGTATTCGCCATCTGTATAATCATATGCAAGTGAGAATATAAGCCTGTGTTAACGCCCAAGGAAAATATAGCGTGTATTAATATAGATAAGTATTGTTGCTACAACCCTTATTTTGGAACTTATGCGCCTATTGATCAAGAATATGTGATCATTTACTGTAATCTAGCTATATTACCCGTGTTTTTCATCTTGAGTAAACTGACATTCAGGATGCTGCAAATTTATTTTTTGTCTGTATGTAAGGCTTCTTTATTCAGTCATCAAAGTATTTCTCCGGATTTTTACAACTTTACGCCATCTTTTAGTTAAATTGCGCATTCTATCATAACAGGATGAGTCGAATTTTGATTCGATTAAAACTGGAATTCCCAAAATGAGCGGTACCGCCCCTCTTGGATCTGTGGAAAGATCCAAAATCGCGTCGTGAAAACAAGACGTATATGGAAAAAATGGTGATGAGGAGAGGTATAGTGGCATTAGAAACAACACTTTCCATATTTTTAAAAATAAAATCTGAAACAATCTAAGTCACTTACGCTTAAGGGAAACGTTGAAGGAACTTTTATCACGATTAACCTTCCTCGTGTGCATGCATCAAAAAATAAGATGGAAAAGTATGTGTAGAATAGTTTTTTGCACAATGAAATCAACCCAAAATCGAACTAGATCCGCTGACTCCATTTTCCATGCTGATAATCGTCATTCCTACTCGTACCTACTTGAGTAACAAAAAAAAGAGAATTTCTCGAGCATATAATGAGAAAAGAAGGCTTGAAAAAATTGATACTCAACGACATATTGAAGGCAAGCGAGACACGGGAAAGCAGTGAATAAACTATCTAACGAGCTTGTGTAAATGGTTGGCCGAACAGGGAATAACAAAAAAACAACAATACTAAGACCTACAAAGTACAGGAAGTTGAGGATAATTCACATCGTGAAGGGATACGGCATATAGACGAAGAACAAGAAAGAAACGGGAAAAGATTTGTCAGTGAATAGCCTTTACAAGCAGACCACAAAAGGGAAATCAAGAATGAGAAGTATAAAAATATCCGTATCTTGCCTGAAAACTGAAAATGTGATTGTTGTACTCATCATTGTTAGATTGCTTTGAACGCTCAAAAAAAAAACACTTGCTTACCCCTTCAGTGAAGCGAAGAATACGCCGATTGCATCTCCTGCATAGATGCAAGACCTTCACCAAAATGGGACACTTACCAGGAAAATATATACAGACTTAAATAAAAAACGGTTAATATTTACCTATCCCAGAACCAAGTAAATACTTCTAGGTTCAAATATAATCGTTCAATATTTACTTATTCCCAAACCAAATAAACGATTATACACTCAAATATAAATCACCAGTATTTATTAGTTCCCGATTAAAAAAATCCTTATAGACTCAAATATAAACAACCAAAATTTACCCGTCAAATTTAAATGACCAATGTTTACCTATCCCTGAACCAATAAATACATATAGGCGCAAATATAAACGAATAATAGTCATCTATCTCTGAACCAAATAACTGCTTATAAATACAGAAAAAGACTTCATAAAATCTGCCAAATAAGTTTACCTATCGTCTGTTTCACACTTCTCCCTGTTTTTCTTTTTTTTTAAACAGGTTTATCCCTTGTTCCCTGTTTAGGATTGAGTTCCTGGTTTCTTCTAAAGCCTTTTCCTTCTCTTTCAACTCCGGTGGTCCCTTGTGTTTTGGTAGCATTATATCTTTGCTTGAGGTGATAACCCTCTATCTCGAGTGGATCTTGGGTTTTGTACAGGGTGAGCATCATTGTAAATAAAAAAAAATTGAAACTTTATAAACTGTAAACCAGAGGAAGACTAATAACTATCCTGAAAATAGAAGTACTAAAACCAACAACAATACTGCGGGAGGTGCTGCGATCTACTGTCACTTGATCCGAAATAAGAACCACTCGATAGTACTGGAGTGAAAACTCAACAAGTACAAAAATAATAATAGGCAATTTCTTTTAATATACTTTTATATCGAGTTTTCGTGGAAGAATAAGCGAGAGAAATAGGGCCAGAGTTATAGACAGAAACAAGGAGAGTGGATAGAAAGACGGGTGTATCAACCAGGCCGTATGCAGATCTTAAGTAGATGGGTCTTATTACCGGCTGGACACTTTGACACTCAGCAAGTCATAATTCAGGCAAACAACCCATTCTTTCCTGTTCTCTGCAGCTTAAACAGAGGAGTACTTGATCTTATCGAGGGAAACATCCTCTTTTTACTTCTAAATTGCCTATCCCAGAATACATTTTACATGATACATCGTTGTCCTCACACTCAATGTCTACCATACACTTAGTCTTTGTATATGCAATTTATATCAGGCCATCTTTTTACGCACGTGTTGACTCAATTAAATTACCAACCCCAAAATAAAACACTACCTTTATCTATATGACAGTTTAGGTACTTCTCTAGATTACAAGGGAATCCCTCAGATTTAAACCTTGTAAAAAAAGTTTTTTTTTATGTGTCTTGAAAGCTATGAACCTCGGAGAGCTTGTATAGTATAACGGAACATCTGACAATGTCAAATATCAAATGTATTACAAAGTTCTCTACATTACAAGTGAATACCTAAGATTTAAACCTTGTAAAAATAATTTTTTTAAGAAATAGTCTCTTGAAAGCTATGAACCTCGGACATCATGTATAGCATTATGTAAACATATGGCAGCCTGTCTAATATCAGAAGACTTACAATGTTCTCTACATCGCAAGCGGACAACTCATATTTAAACCTTGTAAAAAAATAAAAATACAGTCTCTAGAAAACTATGTACAGTGTTAGAGAAAATCTCGAACAGCATGTATAGTATGAGGGTCACCATGTCAAATATAAGAGGAGTTAGATAATTCTGGATTAACCCCTCAGATTTAAACTCTGTAAAGAGAAAAGAAATACAATAGGGTCTCTTGAAAACTATGTAGATGATTAGAGAAAGCCTCGGATAGCTTTTATAATATGAATCAAAAATCAGACAGTCTGTCAGATATCAGAATAATTAGATAGCTCTCTACATTATAATGGAATCCCTCAGAGTTTAAACCATGTAAAACATAATGTGAAAAGCTACGTACAGTGTTAGTGAAGATCTCGGCAGCTTTTATTGAATGAAACTTCGCAGTTGTAAGACCTCTAAAGATAAAAACTGTCTCTTACAAATTATGTAGGGTGTTAGGAAAAACTTTGAACAGTTTGTATCGTATGGGGGACATCCTGTCAAATGACAAACAAGCTGAATTTCTTCCCTCCGTTACAATAAACCCTCATATTGAAATTCTGTAAAGAAAAAAACCCAGAAAATTTAAAGGACCTCTTGAGAACTATGTATAGTGTTATAGAAATCATTGGACATCTTTACCGTATGAGGGTTACATTGGACAGCCCCTCAAATATCAGTAGAGTTAGAATTAAAGTAAATGGTAAAAAGTTATGGAATCAGAATTTTAAACAAATCTTAGTTATCTTCTCTTTAATGGTGACTATCATTCTCGAAACAAAACATGATAAGTTTTCATTGTTTGACTCATGAAAGTAAAATCTGTCACAGTTAGAATAGAATTTAGAATAATGGATTTTTTTTCTGAGCATTGCTTAGCCATTGCTTTTAATACTTAACTTTCGCACGACATCGTCTAATATCAGAACATCATAGATTACTTTAAGCTTCCCCATAAAAGGAAAAAAAAACGTCGATATACCTTTTGTACTATACACTTAGAAAAGACATGACTTCCTCTTTTCCACCTACACAGCTACCAGAGTACACTTAACTCTTGAACGTTGGGTGGTAGTCATCTTATAGGAAGCGCAATGGCGTATTTCAAAGCCTGAGGAACGCATCAAGATGTAATGGAAACTCACATATATTAAATGAAGACAGCAAGAAATTATGAATATTCACAGATATTACAGAACAAGAAGATGCAGAGATGTATGACCACCGATACATTGAAGGTGTATGGTAGTTTAAAAAAACAGTAAAAACTCTTCTGTGTCAAATTCTTTAACACGAGGTAATTATTCAGTAAACAAGGTAAAAAATCAGAAGTATAGACACATTTTCATGACATAATGGTTAACATGTTGGTTTTGTGTAGCGAGTAAGCGTCGGAGGCACGGTGGAGTGATGGATAGCGGTATATACTGAGGAATAGGAGAGCCGAGTTCAAATTCCAGTCGAATTCATTACAATCACTTATATGCTAATGAATCCTCTTCTATGGGTAACTAGCAGAACAGACCGGGTTCTATAGCCTTGAATGGCAACTGGTCTGCCGCAGAAAATAATAGCAGTCTACTACGGGAAAACTCTGCCTCGTCAGTCATGTATCGAAAGATACATGATCGCCTCACGCATGGCACATAACTGACTGAGCAAGCGACTCGGTAGGTGTCTCATGCTTGTAGTCGTGTGTCTAAACTAAAGTAAATAATGGGTTCATATTTTATGTTCCCGTGTTGAATTGTTATTGTTCTAGTTATGTTAAGCTTCCATCTGAAACTCGGTTGTTAGACCATGAAATAGCAGGTTAATATTGCATGTGCCAGCTTGATGAGACTCACTATCTTGTCGTCAGCAGAAAATGACAGTTTTCAAATCATTATAAAATATTTTTGATATAACTGTAATTTTTTTTTTATTCACTTCAATAAACACAGAAAGTAATTTTTTTATAGATGGGGACAAAATGGATATTCTTTGTTACTTTTTAAATTATTTATGGAATAAAGTGTTTTTTTTTTCTTTTCGGCAGACATATTACTGAGAATTGGAACAAAACAATACCGATGAAAAATCAGATTCAAAATTAAACGACTTCTTCAAGTAGAAGCTTTTATTGTGCACAAAGAGAAAAAAACTGACCTCATCATTTATTTTCCTCAATTCCAAAACCTAAATTTGATTCTAATTAACAGAAAATATAGCTGTCGATATTTGATAGCATTATTATTGTGAGGAGCGCTTTTAATAATTTTTTGATAATGACGTCAATAAACATTGATATGTTAACGAAAGTACCCTCGATTTCTTTTTTCTTAAACAATATTAATTCATAACAAGCCTATTTCATTCGTAATTTTTTTTCTTTTTTTTTAAATATTTCAAAAACAAGACATTTTTTCACTTATTATTTTTCATTCCCTTTTTATATTTTTGGTTTCTACTTTTTAATGATGCCCAAAGATTTTAATTCTGAAATATAGGGTAATGTGCATTTTTAAGGAATTTAACCTTTTAATGCCCACTGTTCCACTAGTGGAACATATTTTTTTAATACTGCAATTTTATAGGTCCTGGTCTGGCATCTTGCGTTCAGCCACTTTCCCATCGCCAACATAGCTTCCTTGTATCGTATCTACAAATATTTTCCTGGTAATTGTTCTGATGAGATTTCCTCTTTGTTTTACCTCAACTTTATGAATTTAAGCGCAGTACTAGATTAGCAGGTAACTTTCATCATTTTACAGTTGAAATTGCTAGAGTAGCCGTACGTTCTATGCTAACAGTTTCTTCTCTTGCACTACCCATTTACGCTTTTTGCTTTCCAGTCCATATTGATCTTCAAAAATGTATGTACTAAATTATACCCCCAGGAACCCTTGACTAAGCACATGTAATTGGGTGCACATAACACTAGCTTTGATTTATCCAGTGACAGAGAGACAGGCTAAAAAAGACATTTGGTAAATATCATAAGTTTATTAATTTTTGGGTAATTTTTCTGTTTATCTTATTTTTGTTGCTTTTTGTCGCAAAACTCAACTCTTTCTTAATTTTATCTTTATATAGTGTGAATTAAAACTCGGAAAATGATGAATGTAGCTATATGACTAAATTTGAACGATGCCTGCAAGTTAGACATCTGTTTGACTAGAACATAGCGTTACCTGTTATGTTCTCGTCAGATTAGTAAAGTTCAGTATATGAAACTAAATATCCATCGAGATTTCATTTCACATACTTCGGATGTGAAATGAAATGTAAAGATAGGATATATCTTTTAATGGTTGTAGAATGCAAAAATGGACCCGAAAACTGCGATAAAAATGCAACACAATATGCAAAGAATTTGTTAAATAATCATTTTTATTTTTATGTTCTTTCCTCTTTGTTTTTATTTCCTTAGCTTAGTGTTTAATATGTTTACAGTACCCAGTGAGTATCGAGCTTAGTTTTCTTTGATATGCCATCATGGTTCTATACATCTCGTCTTTTGTTGCTCTAAGTAACTCGTAACCATTTACTATTCTTCATTATCCTTGTTTTTCCATCCATTCATTCAGACTTAACAAGCAGATTACAAGCTGGTTCCCCTTGCTTCCCTTGTCTTCAATATTACCTGTGAGTGTTAAATTCTCCAGGCCTACTTTCTTCATTATGTAATATAGAAATCTCATACGTCCCAGAAATATCAGCTTTCTATTTCTGATTATTAGCAACAAAAAAAAAACAAAAAAACAATTTACCTGAAAAATTGTTTTAAAACAAAGATTTTATAAATTTCAACCGACAGAAGGCAGCTGGGTAAATGAATGCCAAATGTTTCCTGATAAGGAAATGGCTAATAATAACATTACTATTACACCAAGGTGCCTCTTTTGTTTTGTACTTTTTTGTTCGTCTTTATAACGCAATTATTTTAGAATAAGCATTTGTGAGGAAAAATTATCACTTACCAATGATTAAACGTATCACTTTACCAATGATTAAATATTGACATGCATTAAAGTCAAACTCTTTTGCGGATGTTAGAAAAACAGATACGTAGTCACAACCCAGTATATTTTTTTTTTATCTATCTACGTTCGATGTAAGAGATAATGCCTGTGTATTGGGGTGAAGTTAAAGTATTCCTTGTGAACATGTTTCTAATTTCTATACAAGAATATGTATGTTTTTCTAAGACCAATGTTTATAAAACTCTGTTATTTTAATTAGCTATTACAGCAATACGATTAGTAATAGGTGAAGCGTTATCAACCATTATTAATTTTCGACTAGTATTTACATTAATTTCAGTTACTTTATTTATCTTATTAGTTTCAGTAATACTAATATTATCTTCTGTCTATATTTCTGGGACTAAGTATTGTAACTATTTACACTATTTACATTGTTCGCACTGTTGTCCTTATCTTTATTGCCATATTCAGGATATTTCGGCCGTTATACTCTCCGGTCTTCTTCAGGTGATATTTGTTGTAGTTTCAAGAATTGGTTGTCTGATCCAAAAATGACTTGACCCAAAGAGTTGTGAGTTCAATAATTGACCACGGCAGAGGGAATAGAAATATGGGAGTTGAGTTATCAAGCGGAATTAACTGAAACTGAAATATCCAAATGCATGGCACGTGGAATTAGAACAATCTATTCCCGTGGATAAATAAAGTGTTCGGTTCGGAATTCCAACTGAAGTAGGCCGGGGCGTACAAAGACTGAAACGTCTTGAATATGGCATTAAAGATGAGAACAACAGTCAGAACAATGTAAATAGTATAAATAATATTATCTTGCATTTCGATGAGATGACACAATCAACCATTATTCATTTTTGACCCGTATATCGTCTTAATTTCATTTTCTTTTTATAGTAGCCAAAAAGATGCCAATTACAGGAGTTATTGAAGATTGAATAAAAGGTGTGAAATTACCAACTACAGCAGGTACCTGAAGAAGGCCGGAACGTGTATTGGAAGAAGCGTTGTGTCTATAACACACATGATGGAGAAAATGGTTCAAATAATTCAGTTTAAAATAATGATAATTTCTAAACTTTCAGACAAAAGCTTATGATTCTTCTTCAAAAATCTAACACGACACGAAGAATTTATTAAAATAATTTATTTCATTATTTTATATATAGATTTATAATTTTAATTATTCATATTATTTGTTTTTATGTTACTAGTAACAGTATTTCATTTTATTAGTTTATTATCATAGTTCACGTCATTTCTGACGAGATTATTCACATCCGGATCGGCACTCCTACCAAGAAATACAATATCTGTGCTTTGTCTGAAATCAAAGTGTTGTTGAGAAATTTCTAGAAATAGAATGTAGTATATGTTTTTCGTCTTAGCAGTGTTTTTGCCTTCGGGCTGGACACGGCATAGGCCGAGTCCCGAGGAGTCAGATTCTGTGGCAGACTCTCTCCCATTATAGAAAGGACAATATGGAAGTATTCTGATGCCTTCGGGTCATGAGGCTCCCATGTTAAATTGGCCATGTGTCACATTCTACCCTTGTGGGAAAGTAGTTAAATATCAAGTGTAGTATCCCACTGTATCACACCGTGAAAACTTTGACAACCACATCAAACCATGTCACTAAATATCTGCTTTGTTGTGTCTAGTAAAAAGCCGTATTTCTTTTGCGTATGTATGTCTAAGTTCTTTTGCTTCTATCAAATAAATTGCCTTATCCTCATTACCTTTAGTTTTCAAAATACCATAAGTATGAACTGCCGTAAATTAAGAGTAAATTTATTAAATAATTGGAGTTAGGATTTTCCAAATTTTGTGCATACAACTGTTACGGAAATATTATTATATCAATCACTAAGTCTGGTATCTCTATGCAAATACAACCACTGTATAACGGCACGGATTGAGAAATCGGAGAGCCGAGTTCGAATTCCACTCAGATCCATTACATTCACTTACGTGCTAATACCCTTGGGAAAAAGGTATGAATCTCCTTTTCCCCCCAGCTATGGGTAAATAGCAGGACAGACTAGGTTCTATAGCCTTGGATAGCAACTGGTCTACCGCAGAATTAAATCGCATTCTACTGCGGGAAAAAGATACATGATCGGCTAAGATTGTATCACGCTTGGCACATAAGTAACTGATTAAAATGAGGAGTTCTTTCTGGATTGAATAAAATGTTAGTCTTGCCTGATACGTTGGCGCTAAATATATTGATACACTATTTCTATTTATTAATTTTATTGAAGAATAATGAATTACAATAGTTTAAGAAAGCTTATAAGTATTTCATATCAAAACAACATTTGCTAAGATTAACAAACTATTTAACATGTTCAAAATGCTTCTCTTCGTGTTCAATACAAAGCTGAATTCCTTAATCAATGCTTCTACAAACCATATGGCAAATTTCTACAGTAATTTCAGAAAGTTTAGCAGAAATTGCTCATTTTAATTCAGATACTGTTTTCGATTTGAGCCTGTAAACAAAATCTTTCAGTGTCCCGATCACTACAATCTTAACCTGTTCAAGTCTAGAGTCAACAGTTATCTTCCCCTCCTATCCATATAAGGTACCCCTTAACACAACCTTCTACATCGAATGGCCACGGACCTTGTACAGTGTGAACCTTACTGCAAAAAAAATAAATAAATAAAATAAACCCCACAAGAAAAATCTGGTGATGTTAGGTCTAATGAGCGCACTAATAAAAAGCGTTATTTATCTCACTCCCCACCAAAAAAGGGCGTTAGTTTTGCTGCACACTGTATTTGAAAAGCCCTATAACTTTAAGCATGATTGTATATAGAAATAATTACATATTTATACCTTATTATCACATGAAAATGAAGCCGATACTAAAAATTGTGTTCTTTCTGTGTTTAATAAACAGTCAAAGTTTTACTTGATACATTTGGATTAATTATATCTTAGTTAATTTTTTGTGAAATAATTCATGGATATATTTGAAAAGTTTTGTAACTTTAGATCTTGAAATAGTTGTATTTCTATACCTTATTTAATGAAATCTACTTGAATTGTAATATTAATTTGTATCTCAATGAAATTATGTGGCCATTTTTTTTTTATCTCCAGTGTCGTCACTAGTAAAAATGTTGTGTTCTTTCTTAATTGAATAAAGAGTTAAAGTCTTAGCTCATTACGTTTGCACTAAATATACTGATACAAGAACTGATTCATATGAAAAGTCCTATAACTTAAAACAAAAAAAAACATTTTTATATATATTGAAATATTTGCCCAGCCGTATCTGGATTAATCAAATCTAATCGAACTGCAACTTTTGTATTGCATTATAATTATGCTATGCATAAAGTTGATGAACAGATATATTTGACTTGTTTTCCGTTATAACAAGTCAAATATTCCCACACCAAACTTGTAATTTTTTTTTCAGAAGTGACTTCTCGGATTTATAACTACTCAATTTTAATGATGTTAAATATAATTTTATTAGCACACACACGTGCGCGCGCACGCACACACACACACACACAAACACACACGCACATACACACACACACACACATAAATAAATAAAAGTAAGTAAATAAAATAAAATTGGCCCGAGAAAAAGAAAGAAATATATACAATACAGTGAGAAGCACTAGAAAGTCGAATGAATTAAAATAAACAAAACAATGTGTACTATCGAAATATACTATAACTCGAGATTATTAAATAATTCTAGTCTTTATCTACTCATGGAAAAATAGAAATTCTATTAAAATTACATACAACCACTATTAGTTATTCTTTCCTATAACTTTAAACATACTGATATATTGAAATAATTGCATATCCATACCTTATTTAATCAAATCTACTTGAATTGTAATATTTATGTGTATCTCATTAAAATTATTTTGAATTTTGTATCTCCAATGCAGTCACTATAAATATGCTGTGTTCTTTCTTAGTTGAATAAAGATTTAATGTCATAAAGGATAATTTGCACTTACTATACTTATGTTAGTTAATCCTAGTGAAAAAAGAAATTCACGGATATGTTTGAAAAAGTTTTATATACTGAAATCAAGTCTAATCAAATCTACTTATATTTTAATGTTATTCATTTTTAAATCATTAAAATTATATGTAATGCCTGAAGTTGATGTCCAAATCAATTTGTTTAGTTTTGTATTATAGAAAGATTTTTTTTTTTTTTTTTTAAAGTACTCCAAAGTAGTGTATCCAGAATATGTTTTTATTAAAAGTGACATTTTGGAAATACGACCGTTCAATTCAATCTATTAGTAAAAATATACGGATAAACATTATATTTCATATACATGGGTAATTTTAGCGTACTTATCGTTTTATTAATTAATTTCTACTTTGCATGTATTTAATAACATAAGATTTATCTATTAAAATAAATTTATTGAATATATCAGCTAAGTTTAAACTGTTCTTTCCGTAATATTCTACCGCTACACAAAACAGTTCTTTAAAACTGTAGTTTCTAATAACAGACAATTATCAAAAGACAAGAAAGATAGCGATAGTTTCATGAATTTATCAAACTAACGTTGTTTTTTGCTTCAGTCACTGAATGAAATATCATAATCAAAATAATAAAGATGAACGTATCAATCTGAATAATTCGTTGAATTAGAAATAAGACAAGAATATTACTTTTAAACGTCAAGGGAAAATAAAATATTTCGTTTTATTTAGTTGAGCTACTACTTTAATTCGTTACGTTTTAAAACCTCATTTTGATTGGAATTCTTACCTAATTTCTAATCAAATATTTACTTTATCCTATATCAGGTTTTAGCTATTACTTATGTATATATATATATATATATATATATATTTATATTTGTGTTCAATTCTTTTTATTATATCCTTACTCTGTCCTGGACATTGAGTTCTACCTGGATCATATCCTCTTGGAATTATTTTTATACATATATGTATGTGTATATATAATTGCATATGTATATGTATATTTACCACTAATATTGTCTATATATATATATATATATATATATATATATATATATATATTAGAATTGGACATAGCCCGACAATTTATTTAAAGACATTTATATTATGTTTAACGTTCTTTTTATAGATACATGTATTTAAGCAAATGCTCTGTTTTATAATAAACAGTATTAAATAACATTTACCGGCCTGAATGTCCGAGAAATTTTCATAGAAAATTTTCGCTCTCCGACAGGAATCGAACCTGTATCCTATACGGAACCATCATTTCGCGTGATGTGCCTTAACCTTTCGGCCACAGAGCAGCGTCTGGTTGGCAAGGTCGATTTTACTATCTTTAAACTTAAATCTTCCTTAAATCGACCTTGCTAACCAGACGCTGCTCTGTGGCCGAAAGGTTAAGGCACATCACGCGAAATGATGGTTCCGTATAGGATACAGGTTCGATTCCTGTCGGAGAGCGAAAATATTCTATGAAAATTTCTCGGACATTCAGCCCGGTAAATGTTATTTAATACTGTTTATTATAAAACAGAGCATTTGCTTAAATACATGTATCTATAAAGAGAACGTTAAACATAATATAAATGTCTTTAAATATATATATATATATATATATATATGCATGCTGTGTGTGTGATAAAAAATATGATTTTAAGCTATGCTATATTTAGAGGTAAAAGTGCTTAATATCAGTGATAGAGCGCGTGTAAATATAAGGTGGACACTGAGTTCAATACTGAATGGGATAGCCATTTTTCATGCTTGAACGTATTCTTCAAATGCCACAGTACAATAGGGACTAGTAAAGAGAGAGATAGAGAGAGATCTCCTTATTGGCTTTCAGCTCATCCGAATAATTTTTAATGCTTTCATAAAATACTAAATTTGTCAATTTCTTTATTACCACTCAACCTTAAAACTTCATTCTTTTTTAACGTTGTGTATAATAAAATATTTAATAAAGTATTCTCTATAATTGCAGCTGTTCATTTTTCTGTTGGACTATATCTTTATGTATTCCCCACATAATTTCTGGAACATTAACTTATTAATCTAATTTATGCTTAACTTTATTTTATTTTTACCTATTTATTTTTGTATAAAATATTGACAAATTTATTTACTTCTTCAAATCTTTAATTTTAAAGCTTTTATCCTTGACAAATTTATTGTTATCAACACGTCTCGTCTAACTATGTGTCGGAAGACTGAGCTGAAACATAAACTGGCACTCTTCGACGAGTCTTTGTCTTGTTTTAGGAAACAGTATTTTTTCTCACTTTCCCTCCCTCTTGTCTCTCTTAATTCTATTGCAAGGAAGTTTGTTTCCTTTCAAAAGTTTTTCTTAATTCCGACGATTTATCTTCTGACGAAGCATTGGACATTAAAATTTCTATTTTTAATCGAGATGATACTTTTGTATCCGACCTTTTTATTAATAAAAATGATCCCTGTTTTAAGAATACTATTTAGTTTGCGCGGCACTAAAAATCTTTTCACACACACACTCATACAGAGAGCGAGAGAGAGAGAGTGCATCTTTTTAACACGACGGTACCTAGTTTATTTATGTTGACAGTTTTTAACGGCTACGTGATAGATTTTTCTCATCTTGTTCTCCAGGGGCTCTAAACATTCTAATAATTGTGGAATATAATGAAAGCGCCTTTTAAGTAATTGATAATCTGAAAAATGTTTAAAATATTTCTCCTTAATCTAATGTTTTATTGAAGAATTTTGGCTCTAAATTTACTATAGTTATCGCTCTTATTTTCTGATAATATCGTCAATGGGTGACCGTATCTATAAAATTCGGCACGTTTATTCATATACAAAAACAATTCAAAATTATTTTTAAAATATCCGGGGTCGTCAGATAGTAATAGGTTTACGATGTATGATTTGTAAATATAGTTTTACTTAATAACAATATTTCCTAAGTGTTACACCATTGAAACTGAAATTAAAATATTATGAATTATTCTAATTAAAATTTTAAAAAAATGAAAACAAATCTTGTAAAAATTCATTTTTCATCGGATTTTTTTTCTTAAAACTATATTTTCCTTAATATGTATTATTCATAAAAGCAATTGAAAGCATCTCTCATTAAATAATGTCTTAGTTTTATTGCATTTTTATTTTACGATTCAGAGTAGGCTTTCGGTGAGACGGCGTCCGATTTTACAAAACAAAACTGATGATTTAAATTCTCCAAAGATTTCTGCTTTTAAGTAATATTGTCACTAAAAATTATCACGCTGAATTTCTCGAATTTTCATAAAATTAAGTGGGTTGAAACACATGTAAAAATTATATATTTTTAACAAGAATTTCTAAAAAAACATTTCCGACATAATTTCGTTCATTTGTGAATAAATCCTGAAAATTTCATTAAAATCCGACAATTATTTGAATTTTGCAAGAATTTCCAAATTAATGTGTTTGTCATCGCAAAAAAGACGCTAACATTTGCTATTCTAAATTAATAATACATTCGCAGACGCAAGAAAAAAAAAGATTTGTAATCAAAATTTCGAATGTACTAAAAAGGATTAAAAAAATTATTTTTAACATTCAAAAAATTCTTTAAGCTTTCCTCTTAATAATAGCATAAAGATTTCGATGATAAAACTGTTTTTTCCTTAAGTTTCATCACAGTATGCTAATTTTCTAGCGATTTTGCGGAGGTACACACACACACACACACACACACACACATATATATATATATATATATATATATATATATATATATATATATATATATATATATATAGTCAGTAAGTACATATTTTAGAATGGATTTTTTTTTATTTAATCTGACAGATTATTATCATTTTAAAAGTGATTTTTAGTGGATAATCGTATTTGAGTAGACGCTCCGTTTATTTATTAAACAGTATATTTATTTATTTTTAGCTACCGTCCTGAATCTTAAAGAAAAACGTGCGTTCTCTGGTAGAAATTGAACCTGCGTCTCCCATGGCTGAGGGAGCTACCGTTAAGCCCGGTACGTTCTAACCAACTACGCCGAGAACAATCGGAGCGGAAACCTTTTAACCAGACTGTAGTATTCCCTAAAAATAACGTTCAAAGTCATATATCTATCTATCTATATATATGTGTGTGGGGGGATTCTGTCATGTTTCTATTACAACCATGCAAGCTTACGATTTACTTGACACCTGATGTAAAACTTCCCAAAGTCTTAACAGATATGTCCTGTCAGTTGTATTTAATCGAACATGTATAAACAAAGAACTGCTGCCTAAATATAAATATATATGGATGGTACGCGATAGTTAGCAATGTCGTCTCGCAGACCAATTGTTGCGTGTTCAACTGGCAACAACTAAAATAAGCTTCATAACTTTATGTGTATGTTTTTAATGTGCGCTCATATGCAACCCTGTATATTTCTACGTGTGTATATATTCGTGTATTATCTATACGAAGTGCATGAAACACCATGTATTGTTCAAATCATATCTCTGAGCCATATTTGTCAAAATACTTTCGGAACACAATCATAAGTAACAGGACTTCCGGAACGGAACCCTGAAAGTTAGCCGAGAAAAATACTTCTTGTATCACTCGCTACAAAACAATAAACTTTATTTTTATTTATTTATTATTTTTTTATCTTGTAACATATTTCAGCAAATCTCATTTAAAACACTTAATATGATTTTTTAGAAAATAGCACAGACTAAAAATAATAAAACATAAATTAACCGGAGTAGTTTTTTTTTTGTGGCGGTGCATTTTTAAATTCGGAATAAATTTTTCATGTTTTTGTTCTGAAATCACAACTATATTTTTCATGCTACGAACATTTTTAAAACTGCTAAAAATAAAAAAAAATTTTTATTTCCAAATGAATATCAAAAGATATATCAGTTATATATGATTGCTAATAACTGTTTACTTATGGGGGCATGTGACATAAACTGAAATGGTATGACTTTTGGTGCTGTAAGAAAGTAAGAAATAAACAAGAGATATTTTCGATATCATCTTTTTGAGATTTCAGAAGTCAAATCTCTTTTGACATCAATACCCGGAAATTATTTGTTTATTTTTTTTATATTAAAATATTTTTTTATAGTATTTACATTAGTCGGACTATTGTCCTCATCTTTGTCGCCATATTTGTCACAACGTTTCGGCCGTTGTACGCTCCGGCCTTCTTCAGGTGGTTGGAATTTCGAAGCGAACCCTTTATTTCGATCACTGGGGTAGACTGTTCTAGTTCCACGAGCCATGTTTGATGGATGTCAGTTATCAGTTATCTCCTGGTAATTTTCCCTCTGAAAGTTCTCCACTGCCTGAACCGGGTATTGAACTCACACTCTTTGGGTCTGTCACTGAATCTAACCAACGCCTTTATCCACTGTACCATGTGTCCTTGAGGACACATGGTACAGTGGATAAAGGCGTTGGTTAGATCAAAGATGAGGACAATAGTCCGACTAATGTAAATACTGTATTTTTTTTATATTTTTTTTTATTTTGGTCTTGATTTATTTAAGAAAATCTTTTTACTAGATTTTTCTTTTTGTGATATAATAAATGCAATCTTAAACTGCCTATTTTATTTTTTAAATATTTCAAATTTTAAAATTATATTGAAATTTAATTTTTATTATGATGATTACAGTTTAACTGGCGAAGTGGAGTAGAATAAATGAAAACTTTTGCAAGCTAACATGGGCATTAACTGAAGTTTGATTTGAAATGTTTACTGTATAAAGTGATTAACATTCAGCACTGAATGAATTATATTTACAAGGGAGGAGATTACGCTAAAGAATAAATACTGGTTATGTAGAATAAATGCTATTTTATTATTAGGCTAGGGATTTATTAATGTACCTACGTATTTCGGTTAATATTTTTTAAAATAGCATCTCTGATGATAGAATAAGATTTTTTAAAATTCAGTTTTAACCAAACGCCTTAAAACGAACCAGCAATCGAATTCTTCATTTTAT
>OZ038478.1:62093583-62173583 GCA_964036315.1 Acanthosepion esculentum
AGAACAGGAAGCAGTATTATTTAAAAAGTGTTCAATACACGTGTGAAAAAAATAAAAATAAAAAATAACATGTAGAGCTTTTATTGGTCATTTATAAAATATCACCCGAAGAGACCGTCAGTTCGAAACCAAGGTCACGTATTTTAATTAACCTCTTGTATAAATATTAACTGTGTGTGTGTGTGTTTGTGTGTGTGTGTGTGTGTGTGTGTGTGTATTTGTGTGAAACAGCAGTATACAAAGGTTTCCAAATTTCATTTTTAAAAACTTGTAAATAAATAATGCGTATTAGAAAGACGCTTTGTTCAAAATAAAAATTGAAACTTCGAAAAAGAATTCTGACATGCACACATACATATGTATACATACATTCATATACATATACAAATGCACACACACATACACACACATATACATATAAACTGTATTTTTATTTTTTAAAATGATATTTCATTTCTTTTTATGCAGACATTTCAGCTATTGCTAGAATTATCGTTAGTTAGAAATTCTCGAATTTGTTTAATTTTTCGTCTAATATTATTTCCTGTTCAATATGTTTTTGCAAAAGATTTTCAGTATTAAATTTTATGTTCAATGCTGAAATAAATAATCTGATAGTAATCTGGCAGTAATCTAATATGAATACACAATGTAGTAATTTACCATATATATATATATATATATACATATATATATATACATATATATATACATATATATATATATACATATATATATACATACATATATATATACATACATATATATATACATATATATATATACATATATATATATATATATATATATATATATATATATATATATATATATATATATATATATGTTGGAACGACAATTCATGCCAAGTAATCTTTCTGAAGTAGTGTTGGACGAAAATGATCCGTTTTTAAAGAATGCATTCCGTCATTTTCAAAACCATATTTAAATTCTTTGGTACAAATTGTCTCTATATATACAGCGATATTAAAAGACTAATGATATTTTGTTCCGCGCTATCGAATTATTATTGTTAAAAAAGAGTATAGTTTATTAATCAAAAAGTAGGATACAAAAGTATCGTTTAGATTACAAAGAGAAACTTACATTATCTTTCCGACGATTTTTCTTCTGACAAAGCGTCGGACGAAAGGTACCTTAAGTTTCTATTTTAATCGAGATGATACTTTCGTATTCGACTTTTTGATTAATAAAATGTTACCCGTTTTAAAAACAATATATATATATATATATATATATATATATATATATATATATATATATATATATATATATACAGACATATTTTATACTAATATATATATATACATAATATATATATATATATATATACAGACATATTTTATACTAATTTATATATATATACGTAATATATATATTTGTTTAAAATATGTCTTAAATCGCACAGAACAGAATGCTTGAATAAGGAATGACTAGGAAAATCTTTATTAAACCAGCATATTTCGCTATTTATTTAGCTTCACCAGAAATTTCGGTGGACTTCCAACATTTCTGATGAAACTGAATAGCGTAGCATGTTAAATTTCTCATGTTTTTTCTACTAGTTCCTTATTTAATAATATATATATATATATATATATATATATATATATATATATATACTAGATATTTTTGAATGAGAATATTAATGCAGTGTTGTCCGTATAGTTCAAGCTTTGATTTATATGAACGAAATAAAGATATTTTAATTAACTACTAAAAAAAAAACGGAGGACATTATTTGATTGAAGTCATTACTACGAATACCGTCAACAATATGAAATCACCAAACAAAACCGAAGAAAGAGAAACGAAATTAAAATCATAATAATACTTACCATTTCACTCATGTAGATAAGAGAAAAGCCAGTAAGAAAGAGTTAATTTCTATAGATAATTATAAGCTTTCAGGTTAATAGCAATTTGTCCTTATACGTTTCCGATTTATCCAAGAAACTAAATTGTTTTTCATTGGAGTCTATTTTTTTCTATTCTTTTTTTACCAAATAAAGAGCGACGGTAGCCATTGTACTTATGGTGAAAAAAAATTATTTTTGTAGAGTTAAAGGTTCCGGATGGAGTATGTTGAGAAAACAATCCATAAGTGTTACAACGGGCACTTCAGTACTGGCCACTACGGCGACAACAACTACTACTACTATGGACTACAATTCCTATTCCTCACCATTGTTATTATTAATACTATTACTACTACTACCACTACTACTACTACTAATTTCACTTAAATTTTCTATTTCAACTCTACGACTTTGGCGATAAATTTAGTCACAATGAAAACTAATGTTAGAAATCTAACATCACTATCATCATCATTATTATTATTATTATTATTATTTTTATTTCCTTTGATATCTGGCGTTTACACATTTCTTTCCGGGTCCCGCCCAGGGACCTAAGGTTAGAAATGGCATCATGACACTTTCCACTGCAAAAAAAAATAAAAATAAAAATAAAATAAAATAGAAAAATAATTACATCGATAAAGCCCTTCGTAAAGTGTGGGCTGTACTTGTCAGAACAATTTTTTGTATCTCTTTGAGGCATGGACTTCCAGGGATCCCTTCAATCAGCCTACTGGAATCTTTTCCAACCAGTCCAAGGGCTCCAACTACAACAGGAATTGTTGATGTTCCCATATGCCACATTTTTGAGATTTCTATTTCAAGGTCCTTGTATTTTGACAATTTTTCGAATATCTTCAAAGATACATTGCAGTATTATTATTATTATTATTATTATTATTATTATTATTATTATTATTATTATTATTATTATTTATAAAGTCATTGCTGATATTTCAATATCTACTATTGTTTGAATTTTATGGCTAACACTCTGGCTGTAAAATAAAATGACAGTCAAATGCGAATGCTGGCCACTTAGTCTTGGTCAGAATTCTGTAAAATAAAATGATAGTCAAAATACCAATGCTGGCCACTTAGTCTTGGTCAGAATTAGCATTTTATTGCTCAGTCATATAATGAATTCTTGCTCTTAGAATTTTTTCTAAATTGACAGAAACTTCTATTTAAAAGATCAAGCGTCACTAAGTTCCCTTAGCACTTCCACAACTTCCTTAATATCGACTCCATTTTTAGCAACTTTCGTTACACTGTTTCAATTTTAGATTCCTGATCGTTCTAATTTCTTCATGTCTTACTTCTTAACACTTTTCTAGCCACCTGTTATTAGGCACGGATTTGCATCTCATATTTCATAAATTCTAGTTATCAACGAATTTCTTAGTATATTTTTATACATATTGGTAGTTTATTTGTCGTTCTTTTCTGTACTCAGAGCTTCTATTAGGTTGGTGCAAAAATAATGTCGTTTTTTGACGTTCAACTTCATGTGAGAAAACGACATTATTTTTGCACCAACCTAATAATTGACAGACATTTCTTTTGCATTACCGCATTAGATATCATTTGGGAAGCAAGTGACAAAATGTTTCTCAATTCTTCACAATCCCCACAGTATTTTAACCAACAACAACTGTAATGTGGTCTTAATGGCTTTATTCATAGTTCATCATATCTGCATGTTCACAGTAGATGAGTGAAGACTATCGCTGTAGATTGTGTCGCAGAAAATCTCTTTAAATTTAAAATTAATATAAAATCGGTGCATCAAAACTATCATTAGCTTAATGTCTTTCAGTTTCCTTGAAATATTACAGACAGAGATATATCGATAATTTAGGGGATACTAAATGATATGAAATGTTCCTTAAGCATGGAAAGAGGAATAAGAACAATCTACACCGTGGATTGCATAAAGGGTTCAGTTCGAAATTCCAAAAAAGTTACCAAGAAGATCAACACCTAAAAATGGCCGAGGATACAAACGACCAAAACGTCATGAGTATAGCAAACAAGATGAGCAAATCTCTCCCCTATTTCCTGACTTTCTGCATTCATTCTTGTCCAGATTACCGATGAGTCGATCTCCGATAAGTTTTTAACGTCAGTATATCTAATTTAATAATACGTACATACGTACGTTTATACATATATACACACAAACATAGATAGATATATATATAGAGAGAGAGTGAGAGAGAGAGAAAGAGAGAGAGAGGTTGGATAGTAAATGACCATCGACATAGACTCCATAGATAGCCATAAAATATGGTTTGGTGGTTGCAGCATGTGCAACTTTATTATCAAAATTACTTTTCAGTGTCCAATCCAAGATAAATGCCAGGCGTTCGATTGCTGGGTTTCAAACCTAGCAGGATCTTTTTTCCTCGTAGGATTGGTCTCTCCTTCCCTGTTTCCTTGAGTCCGTCTAACCTAAGCGTACTATCTGGAAACATCAACGCGAAACAAGGTGGACAAACACAAGTAGAGAAAGCGGAGATATGAATGTACACGGATATGTCTGTTCACCGTGACACATAAGCGTATCAGCAGAAAGGCACATTCATACACAATCATGTATACAGGGATGGCTGTACACTCCTTGATACCATGCAAGTGGCCATTAAGTGAAAAAATTAACAGGTTCTCCTATCGCAAAAGTTCAGATGATCACAATGGGAACAAAAGAAAAAACTCTAGAGAGCTTTTCTACATAATCCAACGCTCGTTGAGACTTTGCGCCAAATTTCGTGTACATCGAAGAAGTTTTATTGTAATAAGAATGAATACGAACATATCTTACAACTGTACTTTAAACAAAACCTTAGCATTTAATTTGTATTTTAATTTGGAATTTTTATACTTTGACTGAGGAGGATAGCTAAGGGTTTTATACATGTGGTTTGATGATCGCTTAAGGCGTGAAATTGCCAGTCACCATGTAGTGTTGATTTCTCTGTTCACACTGTTTAAATCCACAAGGGCTACATACTTCAAATTTAACTTCTTCTTCTTCTTCTTCTTCTTCTTCTTCTTCTTCTTCTTCTTCTTCTTGTGTGATCATGGCTCTCCACAAGTTCTTCGTAGCTTTTAATACAGTTTCTCTTTTTGCTATATCTTCTAATCCTTGTTCTTCCAATCGTCAGCACAAGTTCATTCGGTAGTTACATTAATTTTCATCTATCCCATTTGTCTTCTATATGTCCTGCGAGGGTCAAAATTTCTAAGCCCTTTTTCCTCATCACGTGCTTAAACAATTTCAACTCTCTTTCTAATGCTAAATATGTGTTATTTTCGTTTCCATTTTCTACAAAATTTCGCTTTTGCTCACATGTTCAGTTCACAGTATATTCTCAACATCCTTCTGTAGAACCACATTTCTTTTGCCTCAAGTTTTTTCTTCGTCTGCGACGAAATTGTCCAGCATTCATTGCCATATAGGAGGACTAGTACTCTTTTCTTTGTTTCTATCGAAATTTTCCTTTTTACGTAGCTTAGCTTTGGGAAGACATTTTCCTTTTTGCTTTGCTTAGCATTTGGAAGGTATCTTTTGCTATTCTAAATGAGCCTTCAGATTTCGGTGACGCATTTTCTGTCATCTCTTAAAATACTTTCTAGATATTTAAATTTTGTACTTGCTTGATTTTCAGTTTATAATTCGCATGTTGGTCTTTTCTTTTTGCTGACAACCATACATTGTCTTCTTCTAAATGATGCTTAGTTCATTATTCTTCCTTTCCTTTATCGCCTGCCATAGCAGTTCTTAAGTATATCGAATTATAGAAAAAATATTTATTTGCATAATTATAGCAAATTTTGAACAATACAGACACACACAAACACATATATATATATATATATATATATATATATATATATATATATATATATATATATATATATATAATAATTTTATCATATAGACAAAACCATTTTACTCACTACAAAGATGCAACTTGGTTTCAGTGCATTTCGACTGCACTTCGATGGGTGAGAATCGAATATGGTTATGAACAATCCTGCTTGTAGGCAAGCCGTATGTGAAACGTCACTTCCTTTTTTCCATTTGTTTGAGAGAAAAAATATACATAAAAAAATAGTTGACGGAGTGAAACAATAGTGCTTGTTGATAGCAGTTTGGTGAAGAATGGATTGGGTGTTTAATGTTGACTGGTCTGTGGAAATTTTTTCGCCGATAAACACCGGTCAAAAGTTTAGACACAACATCTCCCTATATGATAAAATTATAATAAATAAATAATTATCGCTCTACTATCGGTATCGAGCCCTCTTTTGGATTAATGCTGTGAACGTTGGAATTTATATATTACTTTCGTTCTCATCGCATCGGATATATATACATATATATATATATATATATATATATATATATATATATATATATATATATATATATATATATATTAGTTTGGTGCAAAAATAATGTCGTTTTTCTCACATAAGTTGAACGTCAAAAAACGACATTATTTTTGCACCAACCTAATATATATATATGTGTGTGTGTGTGTGTAGGTACCTTCATGAGATCGCTAAAAAAAGAGCATAGCATGATGAAAAAGACGCCAAACTTGACGAAAACAAAATGTTATTGTCTAAATGCTTACGTTATTATTAAGAGGTAAGACCAAGTTTTTTTTTTAATTATTTTTTTAAATTTTTCCTTCTTTTTAAAACATTCTAAATTTTCATTAAAAAAACTTGTTTCTCTTAGTATCACCGGACTAGTAAAATAGCATATACAATTTTTTTACCACATTTTTTTTTTTGTATGACACACATTAATTTGGAAATTCACAGATGATCGAAATTATTATAAATATTTTTTTTATTAAAGTCATTGCGGAAATATTTTTTTTATATTTATTACCCCCCCCCCCCACATAACTAATTTTATGAAAACGCTAGAATTCGATCGCATCGGGTTTAGTGATTACAATAGTTAAAAGCACAAGGCTTTGAGGAATGGATCAGCTCTGAATTGCAACATACAAAACTTAATAAAACAAATATATTATTTAATTTCAAATGCTTTTATTTGCTTTTAGTTGTTTTTATGAATATGGACAATATTTTCTGAAAGCAAACAAATTTTCGATGAAAAATTAATTTTTAATACAATTATTTGTTATTTTTTTAATTATAATAGATTTTTACATTTAAGTTGTTAAATATTATAAAATTAGTTAAAAGCCGCATCGGGTTTCCTAAGTGTCCTTATGAGATATATCTTTTTTAGCGCGTTGTAAATTGTATCATTTTGACTAATCAGAAGATACGCAGTAATAAATAAATCTAATTTTGTGTTTACAATAGGGCTGTAATTATAAAGTACGGAAGACCAACTAGAATACAATTAAGTTGCGTTATTTGAGTTAAGCATTGTTTCCGCTGTTAAGGCCTTTAATTTTGCGAAACACGTGTAGAAAAGTTAATTTGATTTTTCAATTTCAACTGAGAAGGGTACCTACAAGTATCAGTATCATCTTATGAAATTTATATGATCTTATTTTTATATTAAACTCAGTTATAACATTTTTCCATAAATGAAATATCAAAATTAATAATAAGATGAATGGAAATACAAATAACACAGTAAAATGTAATAAATGTACATAAAATTATAGTATTTTATGTATACTTCTGATAAGATTTCATAAGAAAGGTACCTATGAATTAATTAGATACATTTCTTATGAAATATTAAATTTAATCTCACTCTTAACAGTTTATTTTAATTTCTTTATTTATAATATATTTTCGATAAAATATCGTAAAGGTGAAAGCTAAGTACAAAAAAATTAGAGCGCTGAAAGTTTTCCTTAAAAATAACGAGGTAAATAATTTGTTCACTTACATCTAAATAACTTCACTTTTCGCCTTCCGTAGAACAAATTATGATCACGTAAATCCGTCAGTACGTCATTCATCACCTGTCAAGTGACGCGAAATGATATGACCTGCTTTGTTTTATTTTCAAATTACACCTTTTCGGAGCAGAAGCTAAGTCAACCTTTGTTCAAAATATTTTAAATTAACATTATAATTTCTTATTTTATTAAAATAAGTTTTGTAAAAATGATAATTGATTCTGAAAAGAATTTCAAAGTGAGATTTTCATCTTTTTTATAAAATTGAAAAAAAAAATGGATACCATAATCGATTATCTGTCAATTTTGATGACTCAAAAAAAAAAACAAGATTTTAACGAAAATTTCGGATGTACTCGGACCGATTAAAAAATGTAAAAAAAATACCCCAAAAATATGGAAATAAGTTCTCAATTAGTGACATCTTTTTAAATCAAAAATACGGAAAAGCTATAAGTTGTAAGCACATAAAGGAATTAACTTTACAATCTTGCTTACAAAATTTCTTAACCCTATTCTTATGTTTATTACCTTTATTAATATTTACTTGTTTTTTCATAGTTAATTTATCCCAGTTTCAGACATTAAATTGGTTAATATTTGTAATTTACTTGTAGTACGATTAGTCTTGTATTATATTTTTATTTTAGTTTTAATTTCATTTTTATTATTTTTATTATTTTTTACATTTATTTTTTTTTTATTATTATTTTTCTCTGGCTTTTTTAATACTTTATAAATAATATAATAATATAAAACTTTATAATATATTTTATATTCTAATTCATATAAAAATGTGTTAAGTATTGCTTCTTAAAGTGTCCTTTTTTACATTGTGGATAGTTTTGTTTGAATATATGACTTCATATAAAAATGCCATAGAATTGTAAATGCAACAAGTAGAGACAGTGTATCAATCCACGCCGCGTTTCCGTTCAAATTTGAATTCTCTGATTCAACAGAATTTCATTGGTTTAATTCGTTTCAACATCTTTCTATTTCTTATCTTCTTGACTTTCCTCTTATGAATCTGGGTAAATTTGAATATACGTCTTTATTTCTCTTTCCTTTCTTTTTTGTCTTTTCTCTTGGTAGTAGGGTTAATGTCCTATGCTTTCCCTTGACTTGCTTTTCTTTCTCTTTTTTTCTTTCCTCTTTTATTGATTTCTTGTCTTCTTTCCTTTTTCTTAGTATAATTCCTTTTTAACTTTTATGGAAAATTTTCCAAAAACGGAAAATGAAGTAGTTTCATTAATCGCAATTTTGAATAAAATCGTTTCGTACTATCATTGTAAGGCACCCGAAGAATCGTTTCACTTTAATCTTAAAACAAAATGTAAAATTTTGTAGTGGATATTTACATTTTCTAATAAATATTTATTGCTCTACTTTTGTATTGAGCCCTGTTTTAAATTAATGTTTGGAACGTTGAAATTTTATTCTTTTACATTTGTATATATATATATATATATATGTGTGTGTGTGTGTGTGTGTGTGTGTGTGTGTGTGTGTGTGCAGATAAAATATGGATCGGAATCCGACAGGATGCTAGAATAAAAGAACAAATACGAAACGCATATAAATCTAGCATGTTTCACTTTTATTAAAGATTCGTCAGAGTTTGAGCGAAAACAGACAAAAAGACAGAACTTTGGTATTTTCAATTTTGTTTGGGTCAATTCTCATTGGTCAGTCACTTATCATCCGTGCATAAAGAGTTCTAATGTCTTCACTTTTGTGCGGTCAGCTGGCGCAGTGAGATGGCATTCCACCTGACGCACTTACTCTTTGTGCTAGATATGTTAGATTTTTTAAGAATGGATTTAAAGAAGGGTGGCGATGTAATATTTTAGGCGTGTGTTTATAGTTGGTAATATTGTTATTATTAAGCTTTCAAAGTATTTTCTCCTTAAAGAATTATGTTCTTTTCTTTTTTTTGATTAGGGTGGCATTTAATAGAACCTATGTCAAGATACTAATAAATAATAATAATAATGTCATTTCCGATTAGAATAAACTTGCTCGTGGGGTCGGATTCAAAAAAGTTTTCAGTATCAAATAAACAGAGCTACAAAAGTTACAAAGTTTAGGCAAAAATGGAAAATTATATTAGCATTGAGTGTCATTTCAGACGCTATAGTACTGTTCAGAACTTTGATGAACTGAATTGAGTTGGGGCAGCTTGAAATCCGTCAATGGAGAATTCTAACAGTAATAGATTGCCATTGTCTATGTTTTAAGACTGAAAAACATGCGAAAAAAGAGTACGGTTGCGACAGTAGAGAAATCAAGACCACTGATATTTTTTCGTCCCTCCCCACGTCTCTCTCTCTCCTTCTTCTTCTCTCTCTTAAATTCATTTGCATGCCATGTGATTTCAGCAGCGATGCAAGTCAGTGATGTTGAAAGAATAGGTAGCTAGCTAACCTCTTGACATCTGTTTTCTCTTTCTTCCTCTCGCTTCCTCCAAAATACTATATCATGTCTTACCTGAAATAAAGCGAGCTAAAAAAGAAACCTGAAGACAAGTGACTGTCGTTGATTCAGTTTGTTGATGCAGCGTTGGCATCCCTACTGATAAATCACGAGAATCCGGTGACATCACGCAACGACATACTATCAGTAAAACTGAACAAAATCAAAATATAAGCGCAACTGCGAGTTTCACGCTGGAAGATCTTCAAGCGCGTAGTATGCCCCTCGGTTTGGATTTATTGACATAAAAACATGGAAGAACCCGTAAATGTGACAGTTACTATATCAGGTACTTGTCCTCATGCTTACTTTTTAAAAAATAATTAAAACTTTCAAATTGAGCTTATTTTATTTTCCTCTTAATACATTTTTACATACATACATACATATCTTCTCCATAAGCTGCTATAGCCCGCAGGAATCACTTTTCCGGGCTATAACCAGCGTGATAGTTTCGATCACAACATATGCCTATTTGTGGCTGCACATAATAAATGTAAACGTGTCCTCGAAGGGGCTAACTCTTTGTTTATTGATAGAATAATGTACCGTAGAGACTCTGACTACTTTGGATTCGTGACTACTGGCGGCTCTGTAATAATGTGTTAAATAAGAGTAAGTTTTCTATTCCTCCTTTCGTCAATCAATTTGAAGTGTTAATATCTTCTACTGATAAAGCAGAATGTTTTGTTCTTAAATTCTCTTCAAACTCTATTTTTACTCCTCTGGAGTATCCTCACATGACTTTCCACTTAGAACTGAGTCTCTGTTGAGTGATATGCATATAACTCCTTCCACAGTTTCTGCTATCACTTCTAATATGGATATCTATAAAGCATGTGGACCTGATAGTATCCCTAAGTAATAAGTCCTTAAGTGCTTCCAAACTGGCCCCTACTCTCTCTCTCTAAACTCTACGATAAAAGCCTCGCTACTTTTTGTTTTACTGCTTGTTGAAAACCTTCTTCTGTTGTTCCAGTCTGTAAGACGCCATCTGGTCTTTCTAACTAACGACCCCCTACCTCTTTTTGGAAAACTACTATAGGCAAACATCAACTCTTAATTGGTTAAGCGCCCCATATCACCAGGCCTTCTTCAGACAAACAATATGGCTTTCGCTTCTCTATGTCAACTGCTGATGTATTAACAATTATTGCTGAGAGAATCTATGAAATTTTAGATAATAATGGTGAAGTTCGAGCTTTTGCTTTGGACATCTCGAAAGCGTTCGATATGGTCTCGTATATTGGTCGTCTTCACCGTTTGAAAAGTTATGGTATTTCTGGACGGATTTTTAAATTGATTCAGTCTTTCTTATCAAATCTTCTAGTTCTTTTTGTACTAATAGACGTGTCCCCCCAGGACTTTATCCATGGACTTATTTTGTTCTTAATTTTCATCAATGACCATCTTGATGGCATCAGTTCTCAACTTGGTATCTATGCTAATGATACAACTATTTACTCCGGTCTCGTTACTAATCTTATCAGTTCGATACGGTCAAATTGGTAGCTGATCTCAAAAATGACCTGCAAACTGCTGTTAACTGTGGCAAGAAACGGCTTGTTAAGTTAAACGCCTCCAAAGCGAATCTTCTCTTTATTAATCATCTGAGAGATACTTTTCTGCCTCCCATCAGCATGGCTGATGCTAACCTACCGGAGAGTGCCTCGTTACTCCTTTTCGGGCTAACATGAAGTGGAAAGATTATATTGAAGTAATTGCTAGGTCTGCTGCTTAGAAGGTTGGTTCATGTTAAACAGTTTTTTTTTCTCCAGAATCTATCTTAGATATTTATAAGTCTACCATTTGCCCATTCTTTCAATATTGCTGCCACATGGTCCGGTGTTCCTGCTATATATATAGTGATTCTTGACAAAACCCAAAGAAGATTCTACAATATTACTGGTTCTAATCTGGCACCTCAGCTTCAGTTATTTTCCCACCGCTGTAATATACTCTCCCCGTGCCTTTTCTATAAATACTTTCATGTTGACTGTTCGGATAAACTCTCCACTATGATACCTGGACTATATGAATATAGACTCAGTAGTAGATTGGCAACAAAATCTGATCAATTTACAATTGAATTGGCTTGATGCACTTCTGACTTGTCAAACTCTCTTCTGGCTCCATGCTTTCCAGCCAACTTTGATCTTCAAAAATTTAAATTCAATAGCAATCGTTATCTACTGTCCTCTTGATTACTCTTCTTTTATTGTTCTCGCTTTTTTACAATGTTTCTCTTTTGCTAACTCTTTCACACTCAGTAGCCTCCTGTGTCTTAGTAGTTTTGCTCTCTTGGATGTAGTGCAATGATTAAACTAATATATATATATATATATATATATATATATATATATATATATATATATATATATATATTAGTTTAATCATTACACACACACACACATACACACACACATATATATATATATATATATATTTAGGAATAAGCATAATTTATATGGCATTTTAATGTATATTTTAAAAGCTAAAAAAAAACGGTTTCGTCCCAGCCTTAACAAGTTTATTTCTGGAATATAAAAGACGAACCTATCGCTACACCGTCGATCTGCCGATACATGATATTATCAAAACTAAGTTCGACAGACGCGGTGGCGAACGTCATGAGATCCACAAACACACTCTCAAGAAAATCCGGAGGAGACAAAGAGGTATGATACAGCATATTGCAACACATCTCAATAGTCTCAGACAGGAGAACACAGGTAAACAAGGAACAGATATCACAACGAACACATGAACCCATCATCAGAAGAACTACGTATAATTTCAGGAATCTTTAATACAATAAGTACTGAAATGCGACAAAACTGGTTGTAGCACTGTCGAGAGACAACTAGCGACTTTATGCTGGGAGGACACAATCATGGACAGAATGGGTCGCAAAGGGACACCATCCTTATGGATTTTAGGTAACCCATACAAACGGGGAAACGAATGGCCTCAGTGGGTCTAATTCATTCTGAAATTTCAGAAGAGAGTAAACCACTCTTGATCCACTTTAACAGTTGCTTTTGAAATTTAGATTCAATAGAGGTAGTACGATCATGGGTCTCAACTGGACCTAATGTTAAGAATTTAGATGTATCTTCAGGAATGTTATACATCTTTGAAACATAATCCGAATAGTCCAGTAGAACAACACCAGCACCATTATCAGGTTTAGTAATAACCAGGTTATAATTATTTTTAAATTTTTAATTACCCGGCGGTGCTGTTCTTCCCATTTGGACTATGGTGTAAAAACAGAAGAACCAGCATAACGGGCATAATTATTGATTTTAGCCTTAAGGTCGCTAAGAGATACAACAGAGCGAGGGACAAATCTACGAACCTGCGAAAAAAAACCCTCAAACTCTGAAACTCACGGTCTGGAATCGAAAATGGAATACACAATCCAAACCATGAGCCAAGATGTGAGTCTCTAACTGGGAAGGCTCATAAGATGAGAAATTAAAGATAATTCCTTCTCCAGTAGGTTCATCACTGCATCCAAATTGTTTACGAATTAAGTAATTCAATTTTCTCTACATAGATGCAGACAATTTTTAAAAAATTAAAAAAATTATGAATTTCAAGAAAGTTAGAGTCCAATAACAATGTTTTTAGACTCTAGCTTTCTTGAAATTCCAATGTTTTTTCTCTATTGGTTATCATTAATATCAATTAAATTTACACGTCTATTTTATATCCCAGAAATAAACTTGGTAAGGCTGGGACGAAACCGGTTGATTTTTTAGCTTTTAAAATATAGATTAAAATGCCATGTAAGAATTCATGCCATGTAATTTCAGCAGCGATGCAAGTCAGAGATGTTGAAAGAATAGGTAGCTAGCTAACCTCTTGACTATTACTATTCTTAAAAGAGTGATCAATACAGAGTAGAGCAAATATAATTATTTATTTTAAAATTATAACATAAATATGTTATAAAATCACTAGAAAAATAGCCATTTTCTTTCAACACCTCTGGTGTCTTATCAAGTGATGATGTTGAACGTAGAATAAAGGGTTTTAAAAGGTTCAAATTAATTAAATTAATTAAATGGTTGTTTTATCGTACTGTCTAGGTCAATGTATGTGGGTGTATGTACATGTCTTTATCGGTGTCTAAGTGTATAGTAACTTGCATGCACAATTAATTGTGTTTGTATGTGTGTGTGTTATGTTTTGTTTGTTTTTTTTTTGTAAAGGGTCGTGGAGATGTTTCCTGTCTCGTCACCTTGTGTGTGTGTGTGTGTGTGTGTGTGTGTGTGTGTGTGTGTGTGTGTGTGTGTGTGTGTGTCTAAATATGTCTGGGTGCTTATGTATTATAATCTGAGTGTGTATGTATTGTCTTTCGCAAGATGTCATCACCCCATCCCTACACTTGGAATTCAAAATGTATCCATGTTGTCATGAAGCAGTCGATCTTAACGTCTATTCCAACGTAATTTCAATAAAAACAAAATAAATAGAATAACATATGTATTTTTTCTTTTTCGTCAGTAATTTTATAATTTTAAACTTAATAGAGATTAAAGTTAGATTTTAGAATGGGTATATTTTTTTATTTTAATTTCAAATTTTATCATATAATTTAATACTTATTAGTTAGAAAAAATTCTATTTTAGTATAACCCCAACTTTAAAGCATTTAATAGCTATTATAACCTTACCTCATTGTCAAGTTTTTTGAATTCCGGTATACTTGTATTTTTATTGGTCATTTCAGCTTATGTAACAGCGTTTCCCCTTGTGAGAGGTGGTTAATTAATTTGAACCTTTTAAAACCCTTTATTCTACATTCAAGATCATCACTTGATAAGACACCAGAGGTGTTGAAACAAAATGGCTATTTTTGTAGTGATTTTATAACATATTTATGTTATAATTTTTAAATAAATAATTATATATATATATATATATATATATATATATATATATATATATATAAACAAAAGGAAATCTTATGTTAGCCGACGTGTTTTATGCTTTCAAGGAAGATGTCCATCAGATGACAAAACTCGTCGGCTTCGATAAGTTTTCCTTTTATCTTTATTCATATTGTCCTTTTACAGATATATTTTAGTTATATCTGAAATTTTACACACACACACACACACACATACACACATACACACACACACACACACACACATATATATATATATATATATACGCTGAATGTATTTGTACTGTGTTCTATGTAAACTTTGGTAGAGTTATCCCCCTTGAATCTGCGATTTGACATTGTCTTTGCTATGACATTCAAAAACATTCGGAATTCATTTACTGAACAGATGTCGTTATTTTCTGTTGTAATTTACAAAATATTTGTTGATGTCTGTCATGTTCATTGTTATTGCTCCTTCTAGTACTGGTGGAGAGGTTTCCTTCATAACATTTTGTTTGAAGTCGTGTTGAAAGTCAAGATTTAATTATGTCATTATTTTATCTTTGGGTACTATCCATTTTAGTTGTTCTTGCTGTTGAAAGCTTTCACCTGATGCAGTTTTCTGTTTTGTTCTTTGGGTAAAGTTCTTTGGGATTCTCTAGCGCCAGTCCACGAGATCTAATGAAAAATGGTTTTCTCTAAGACCTAAATGTTTCATTCGCTCGAAGCCATTTTTAATCATTGATCTGAGAAAACAGTTGTATACGGCTGACGTTTAATAATTTCTGTGTGACTTCGACATCCTTATGAGCGTCTAGATCTGACAAGTCTATTTAATAAGATGACTCGAGTTGTCAGATTAATGTTTTAGTTGTGAATCATCTTGCCGTGTTGGAAAAAATACCCGTGGTGCAGCCTATTCTTTGTTTAATTTCCTCATCTCCTATACGAAATATTTTATAGCAAGTTATTTGGAGTATTTAGTATTTACTAATTCCACAACCTTAATTTTTATGATATATTCAATGTATGCGTCACCATTACTTTCGTTTCAATTCCAGATCATAGTTTATGTTTTGAATAAGTTTAATTTGGGTCCTATTTCTTAGAACACTTGGTAAGAGAAACTTTATTCCGTAATAATGGAAGCCAACAAAATCAAAAGGGAATTTCAAGTGGATGAAAAATTGCAAATAAATCATAATACAGCTACTGCAGCAGCAAAGAACCTAAAAAAGAAAGCAAAAGCAAATGCAATGTACCAAATACAGAAACGATGACCAGCAAGCCTCTTCCTGATCAATACTCTGTCCGTACCAAAGAAAGCTGATGTAGACAAACCCTATACCCATCAGTGGTTATGTAGTGCAGGGTTAAAAGCTGAAACTAAAGTTTTTATTCTTGCTACATAGGGCCAATGCTTGCTAACTATAAATTACCAAGTACACAGACTAAAAATTGCGTTAACCCAAAATGCAAATTCTGTGATAAATATCCAGAAAAAATTGAACATCTTGTATCAGGTTACATTGTGTTAGCACTTACTGAATATAAAACTCATTATTATAGAGTGGGTCAATATCTGCACTGGAAAGTATGCAACTTTTTACGAGAAGGAAATTGAAAAAAACAAAACTTGTATGAACATCATCCAGATCCAGTTACAGAGACGGAACCTGTAACAATTTTATTGGATTTACAATACACACAGGCAAAACAATCAAAGCTAATCGCCCAGACACCGTTTTCAAAGACCACAAAAACAGAATTTGCTTTAGTATTGACATGGAAGTCCCTGCAGATTTTTATGTATCTGAAGATTTTCAAAAAACTATAAAAAATATAAGGATCATGAAGTGGATATCAAACAAATGTGGCACATGAAGACATCAATAACTCCAGTTGTAGTTGGAGCCAGTGAATAGGTTCCTATAGGCTCATTGAAGGGATTCCGAGTAACCCATGCCTTAAAGAAATACAGAAAAATATACTGATATGTGCAGCTCGCACATTACAAATTCTTTCTATTGAATTAAAAAGGCATGCCTTTTCAAAGAAATACCGAAAAAGTTTTTCGAGTGCAAAAGTCATTGTTCCTTTCCATTGTAAAACTTTAAATCTAAAGAAAAATGTGCGAATAAACAAAAATCTTCAATAATGATTTCATCATTATATACTCTTAGTCAGATATTCTTTCTAATAATTCGTCCTGGGTACGACGTTAAACTGCATCCAACAGCAAGGCCTCTGATCAGGAGGTTTTGAGGAAGCGCGGAACCACCTCTTAATTGCTGGTGTTCCCAGGTCCACCGTGACCCGGGGTGGTAGCACCTGTTGGGGTCCCAGCTATGGGCAAATAGTGAACTTCCAGGTCTTTTCCAAACTTCCAGGTCTTTTCCAGCACATTTCTTTTTGAAAAAATGTTATTACCAGCTATACGTTTTTGAAAAAATATTATTACCAGCTATACGTTTTTGAAAAAATATTATTGCCAGCTATACGTTTTTGGAAAAATAATATTACCAGCAGTACTTTTTTGAAAAACAATATTACCAGCTATACTTTTTTGAAAAACAATTTTACCAGCTATATTTTTTAGAAAAACAATATTACCAGCTATACTTTTTTCAAAAACAATATTACCAACTATACTTTTTTGAAAAAGAAGAATAAAAATTCAGCATTAAATGGCCCAACGAAGGTCGATATGTTGGTTAGCAAACAAACTATCTATCTTTCTAATAATTAAAAAAAAGGAAAAATGTGTTTTTTTTATTTTTTTATCTTTTTTTTAAAATTGTTATTTTATTGTTTTTTTTTTTAAGTATAGTAACAGTTGCTTTTAATTTTTTGTGCCGTGTCTCTTGAAGACGTCGGCAATTATGGCTCTCCACAAGTTCGTGTCTTTTGTAGCGCTGAGTAAGACTTATCTTTTTGCTATCTCTCCTAATCCTTGTTCTGTCATCCATTTACAAAAGCGAGGCAAGTAGGTTGTTCGCTGCTTTCCTATGTCCCTCTTGCATTCAATATTTCCTGTGAATGTTAAATTCTTCAAACCCTCTTTCCTTATAATGTCCCTTTAAAAGTTTCTTTCTGATTCACTCTTTTTTCATCGTTGCTAACATGTTCAGTCCATAGTATTCTCAGTATCCTTCAAGTCTCTTCTTCATCTGTGAGGAGATTGTCCAGCATTCACTGCCATAGAGGCAAGCCGATATTACATGACAGTTTATCAATCAGTTCTTTGTTTCTGACGAAAATTTCCTGTTTTTCTAATACTTTATTTAGCTTTTGAAAAACATCTTTTGTTTTCCAATGCGTCTTTGGATTACGGTGTCACATGTACCATTCTTGATTAAAGCACAACCTAGATATTGATATTTTCTTACTTGCTTCATTCTGACGTTTTTAATTCCGTGCTTGTATCTTTAACTTTCAGAAGTTTTAAATAAAAACCATTTCTAGTATATGAAACCTTTTGCTTCAGATTTTGTTTCGTTCACTTACATTTCATAATTCATAATTCAATTACATTTCATGATTCACTAACATTTCATAATTCATTATTCCAAGCATATCATACTTCATACAAAAAATCGGTAATCTAAAAAACGTAAAAAAATTACAATAGGTAAAAAGATTGTAATCAGTATTTATTCATGTTGTTTGCTTTTATTTATTTCATTCGGCATCTGAATATAGAATTAAAACAAAATGTTAATCATAGTGTAGAGAATTCAATTTTTATATTCAAATCATTTTGCTTCGCACAAAATCGTCTAAATGTGCTTTGAACGAAAAATTTTTGTTTTTTATTCTTTTTTTCCTTAGATAAATTTAATGAAGTTAGTTAATTAATAAAACAAAAATTGTAAGGGAATGTTATTTTTACTAACAATATTTGAAAAACAAAATTTAAAAATAAAATTTCAGAAAAAAACTCAATATTGCTTTCTCTCATTTATACAGGGTGCGGCAGAAATAACCCCTACATATACCGTCCCTGAAATACCACCTATATAGTGATAAGGTATTAAGTAGATGAAGACACCGTTCCTACTAGTGTTTTACCATTAGATAGGGGTATTTAGGGAAGTTATATGTGGGAGGCAGCTCTGCCGCACCCTGTATATTGCTTACTTTCTCCTAGTCCCAAACTGTGATTTAAATGTCAAGGTCGTTGCCACTTTTAATGTAGAAAATGCCTTTATATCGGCAATTAAAAAATGTAATTGTAAAAGATACCAGTAAGAAAACAGATTGTTTATAACGATCATAAAGTCGGAAGTGAAACACAAAAATGTATTAAAACTAAATATGCAAAGAAAAAATAACGGGATCGATTAATGAAGAACTACTAAGATAATTAAGGTATAACAAACATATCCTTAAAGGATAAGTAATATGAATTAATAAACAACTGTGTTTAGTTTTTATCATTTCTATGTTATTTGACAGCTTAATTTTACGTAATACGCGCAGATTACACACACACACACACACACACACACACACACACACACACACACACACACACACACACACACACAATCATATCTAGAAAAAATAATTTATTTAGCATCCGAAAATAGTAAATAATAGCAACGGCGTTAAAAAGTTCTCAGCATGACTCACTTTGTAAAATCACATTTTTTAAGGGTCTCCTTATTCGGACTCAGAAATTTTCTGCACCAAATGAATAATATGTAAACAATTTTCCTAATCCACTTCTTCTGCACAAAAAGGTAAAATACTGAATTCTCTTTAAATCATTATTAAGCAAAACAAATGGACTAACTTTGATTATTATTTTTTGTCTGAATTTCTGGAATGAGTTATCATCATTACACTATTTATATTCGGCCGATTATCCTCATCTTTGTAGCTGTCGTCAAAACGTTTCGGCCGTTGTGCTCTCCGTCCTTCTTCAGGTGTATATCGACCTGTGTAACCTACAGGGAATTCTGAACTGAATCGTTTAGATTGCTCTCGTTCCACAGCTCATATCTAGGGATATCGCCTAGTTCTTATTTTATTTGATACTGTTCAGTTATTGCTCACCCATTTCCGCTGAGTGCAAGTGCACACTGCCCGACCCTGGGATTCACAGCTCACAACCACTATGTCACCAAATTCACAAAACAACGCTTTTTTTCCACTAGGCCATTGTCCCTTAGCACAATTTGCTGTAGTAAACTTAGAGCCTTAAACTTAATGTACTTGCTGATTAGATCACAACTGCTGCCCATGTTTTGATTGCCGCTGCAGTTGAAGACTTGCTGTAATTTGCCTTTTTTTTTTCTTTCTTTATCGCTGGCTTCCATCTTGTACTTATTTCTATGCTAGGTCTACTAATGGGGTTCATATAGCTTAGTATACGCGCTGATTCATTCAGATATCTAACTCTCCAGTTTTCTTCCTTGTCCAGTATTTTCACTGATTTGTTTTATGGTTTATCAAAATTTGATAATGATGATTTTATATATATTCAGCTAATTAAATCTTAATGTAAATTTGCCTTAAACATGAATATATGAATGGGATGCTGGAAGTTCTTGACCTAACCCACTTCCCAAAATATCAAGTTTTTCTGGGCTGTCTACTTAGACTGAGAACTTTTCAGTACATGTACAGTTTATTTTATATTTTTTTATAATAAATGCCATGTACCTGGAGGATCATGGTTCTCTGCGGATTCTTTTTTTAACTCTTTGTAATACTGTGACAAAGTAATCGTCGTCCGCTTGTTCCACCGTTGGGGGTCTTTGGGGTTGGTCGCACTTAGTCTAGGTCCCCGTCTTCGACACTTCCGCCAAATGTGGCCCTACCAGGAGTTTAGGACTCCTGAAGGTATTCTCAGAGTCATTGGACCAAGCAAGCCACTCCACTCCGACAAGATACCATCATAGGTAAGCACACAGAAATATACACGCATAAACCCACATATATATTTTACACTGGATGTCGGAGTAAACAGTTCGTCATCAAATGTACCATATTATTATTATTACTTTAGAAACCAAACAATAAATAAAAAAAGTATAAAATTATCATCAAATATTGGAGAACGATTTTTATTATTGTTGTTCTTTTTATTATTGCTTATGTGCAGACACGTACAGACAAATAGACAATGTACATCACAAAAAAACTATTGGAACAGCGACGTAAATCATTTCACAAAGACACAAAGTGTTTCTGAGTGTGGAGGAACAAGAAAGAAAAGAGAAACATTAGGGAGCGAGAAGAACAGAAGAATAGTCAGGAGAGTAGAAAACGATTCACATTGCATTTACATTTTTGAAGATCAAAGTCGGCTGGAAAGCAAGGAGCCGGAAGAGAGTTCCACAAATGAGAATTGCGAAAAAAGAAACTGCTAGCCAATTCAACTGTGGATAGACGAAAACTGCCGCCAATCTAGTACTGCTCTTAAATTCATAAAGTCCAGGTATCATAGCGAAGAGTTCATCCCAACAGTTACCATGAATGTATTTATAGAAAAGACACAGGGAAACTACATTACAGGCGGTGAGCAAGTGACTGAAGCCAAGACACCAGGTCAGGACCAATAATATTGCAGAGTCTTCTTTGGATTTTATTAAGAATCTCTAAATATATAGCGGGAGCACCGGGACATAAGACAGCAATATTCAAAGCATGAACGAATGGTAGACTTATCGATATGCAAGATAGATTCTGGAGAGAAAAATTGTCTAACACAGCACATTGAACCCACTTTTTAGCAGCAGACCTAAAAAGGGATTCAATATAGACTTTCCGTTCATATCAACGAGAACATTAGCCCGAGAAGGCGCAACGAGTCACTTAGGAGGTAAGCATCAGCCATGCCGACCGGAGGTACGAAGGGGTCTTTTAGGTGATTAATAGAAATAAGTTTCGTGTTGGAAGCGTTAAAATTAACATGCCACTCATTGTCCCAGATAACAACAAACTACAGGTCTTTTTTTAGGTCACCTGCCAATTTCATCTTATCGAGCCGATCAGACTTATTATTGAAACAGGAGTAAATGGTTGGGTCATTAGCATAGATACCAAGTTTTGAGCTGATGTCATCAGTAATGTCGCTGATGATAATTAGGAACAAAGTTCAAGAATAGGGCCCTGGAAAAAACCTGCATTAATGCAAAAAGATCTAGAAGGACAATTTTCATTTTGCGATTTGGTAAGAAAGACTGAATCAATTTAAAAATTCGTCCGGAAATACCATAGCCTTTTAACTTGTGGAGACGATCCGTATGCCAAACCCTGTCAAAAGTGTTCAAGATATCCAAAACAGTAGCACAAGCTTCACCAGTCATATCTAAAGCTTGGTAGGCTCTTTCAGCAATAATCTTTAGTACATCGGCAGTTGACCTAGAGAAGCGAAATCCATATTGCTGGTCTGAAAGAAAGACCTGCGATGGAAGATGCTTATTTGGGAATGATATTAGAATAATCCTGGATCTATACTGACTGCAAACCACCTTCATACATAGAAAATGAATTCGATACATATACAAAAATAGAAAATGACTAAAACAGTGGTGTATAATCTCACCGGACTTATAGAATGAGGTAACTCTGAGAGAATTAGAAGTCCTACCAGGCTTTCTGACGGTCACAATCTTAACTACGTAAGATATGCAGAATGGAAACTGCAAGGACTTCTATAGAATGTAAGGAAGAAAAGCAAGAAGAAAGGACGAAACACCAATTTTAAGAAAATAGAATTCAAGTTTGTAAGAAAAAGTGCAACATGCAAATTACAAATTGGAGACACCAAAGTTAAATAAGTACGACAATTTTAATATTTGGGAAGTGTTTTAACAGAGGACGGAAAATATAACACTGCAATCCGAAGGCACATTAGGATAGCGAAAGCTGCCTTCCAAAAGCTAAGCAGAGTATTAAGAAAGAGGAGATTTTCTGAACTGTGACGTAATATCAGTACTCCTATATGGCAATGAATATCTAACAATCTTGAAGTAAGAGAAATGTGGTTCCTCAGAAGGATGCTGAGAATATCATGAACCAAACATGTGAGCAACGATGAAGTTGTTGACAAAACGTAAACTAAAAGTACATTTATGCTTAACATCATAAATAGACAGTTGAAATTTCTAGGACACCTAATGAGGAAAGAGGGCTTGGAAATCTGATACTCACAAGACAGATTGAAGGCAAGAGGGACAGAGGAAAACAACGCATAACCTACCGAGCGAGCTTGAGTAAACGGATAACGGAACAAGGTTTAGGAGAGATAACAAAATAATTTATTAAGGTCTACAAGGGAATTGTGGAGAACCATGATCGCCAATGAAGATAATAATAAGATTTTCAAATTAATCAAAAAGCCATCATTTCTTACTTCCCGTTATACATTGCTTATTTCCTTTTAAACATTTTCAAGGCAGAAAATGGTTTTATTTAGATAATCAAGTAACTCAATTATAGAAGCCACTAGTAAAACAATCTATTATTTAGAAAGATCCCAAATGATCAGATTGGAAACGACTGATAAAACACAGTTTACACAATTTGATTTTAAAAGCTGTATATGCAAAAGAATACTTATTGCGATTACGAAAGAGCAGCTAAGTTGGTTAATGTACAGTGTGGTGAATGTTTATAAGATCAGCTGAATTTTCAAGTCATGGGGGTCGAATTTTACTGATTTACCTCTATATTATGACTCGTTGTATACATGCTATAAGAAACATTTTCTGTTTTGAAAAGTATTTTGGTAGACATTTTGAAGAGAGACCAAGAGAAGTTTTTTGAAATAGAAAAAGACCAGCAACAGAACGACAAAGAAATGTTTATTTTAGCAACTTATAACATTTTTCTGGTGATAACGATTAAAATGCATTTTCACAGCACAAGCATACAAAACCACATAATATAGAGCCAAACCAATTAAATTGAATCTTGATAAGTTAAAATTTCAGCTGGTCTTATAAATGTTTAATACACGATGCAGGAGGTTGGTACATATGAGTAGTGTTCAGACAAACATCCCAGAGATGTAAATGGTAGTTTTGTACAATTAAAAGTAATATTTGCTCGAACGCACGTATGCACACGCAGACACTCAGAGACACACTCAAACACAGACACACAAAGCACCAACGTGAAAACGGCTAAAGTATTAATCGAAGACGCTCGTAACAACAAATACTCTGGATAATTACTCCACGCACTTAGCTTCCAAAGGAAGAAAATTTATAAGGACAAGAATAAATAAATAAATAAACAACTTACAAAACTTTCCTTGTCCGTCATATGCAACGAAAGCTGCACGCATTTTTGCCGAACCCTCCCCTCCCCCCTCTCTCTCCCTCTCTCTCTCTCTTTATATATATATATATATATATATATATATATATATATATATATATATATATGAGGTATATTTCGGCAGCAAATATTTAACCAAACAAGGTTGATTAAAAAGAGCCGACAAGGTCTGTCTGTTTAATTTTTTTTCTCCCCAAAGAATACCAGGATGCAGACAAAGGAATTCTAAGTACCACACAGACACCACTCAGATTGATAATGATTGCAAAAGTCAAAAGTAACAAAATATGAACTTCCCACGGTTTATCCACAACTTTGTGCACAATACTGAGGTACATCCATGAAAATCAATAAAAAGAGCATAGCATGACAAGAACGGCCTTAAATTTCCTGAAAAAAATTTTATCTGCTTAAGTATATATATCATTATTAAGAAGAAATACCAAAGTATTTTTTGATTATTTTTAAAAAAATTTTACTCATTCTTAGCATGTCCGAAATTTTAGTTATAAATCTTGTTTTTGTTTTTTTTGTCAGCGAAATTACTAAAAAAAACTCGATATCAGCCATTTTTTTAAATTTTGTAAACTAAGTTAAAATCCTAGTTTAAAATTCGTCCAAAAATCAATTATAAGTTTTTCAAAATTTATTTGACAAAAATTAGCAAATTTAAAGATTATTTAATATATTTTTTTAAAATCTTTTACTTACTTTCTTCGAAGAAAAATGTTGTTTAAAATAAAAAGGAGGCGAATTTCACATCGTTCGCAATTGACAAGTGATGAATGATTGCTATCATCACATATCGACAGCTAACATGAGATTCGAGTTATCATACGGAAGGACATAATTGACGTAACGTTTTTACGTTAACCAGCTTATGTAGTACCTCGTAATTATTAAAGTAAAAAAAGATCTTTCAGCATTCCAATTTCTTTTATTTTGTTTTTTTTATTACTGTATCTTACACCAGAAGTTTGTTGATACTATCTGTAGAAATTATAAATACTATAAATAAATTAAAATACAAGTGCTGCACAGCTTTCTGAGGGAAGCTATAGCCCCCTAAAGTCAATACAGATTTGCTATGATAAAACATTTCTATCCCAAGTAAAAATCATCACAAACATATCAAAAGTTATTTTGCTACACTACAGCCTATTTGCTCTGAAAAAAAATATTGAAAAATGACTTTTGTCATCATCTGAACAAAACATCAAGGAAACTTTTGATCTGCACCCAATGAAAATAGGTATTTCCTGAAAGCAAAGAATGCTCTTTCATTTCTAAGTGAAATTCGTTGGTGTAAATGATTATAAAAAAATTTCTGGGGATAAAATATGAAAAAATAGTTAAAATTACTATTCCTGAACACTGGAAACCAGGATTTTTTTATATGTGTTATTTATTTATTTATTTATTAAATCAGCGATATGGAAAACAGCGTTGAAATTACGCCAAAATTGACTTTGACATTGCTGAGTCAAAGGCCAGCCAGCCGACAATACCTAGCTGTGATCACCTTGTAAAAAATCCCATTTTTAAAAAATCTGTTTGAACAATGGCTTGATGTATTTTTTTAACACCTTTTGAGCAGTGTGATGACAACAACACTTAAGGAATGATTATGAGCTGCAGGCAGAATGGACCGAGAACTGAGAAATGCTCAACATGTGTTTCGCACGAAGAATTTGCAATAATGAAATCGACGTTCAGCTGAGAACGCTTACACTCAGGCCACGCGACGTTTTATTGCTTGTGACCTTCTGAACTTTTTAATTACAGCCATTTTAACGATTTTTATGAACACAAAATTACATTTCTTAATTACTGCGGATCTTCTGATTAGTTAAAACGATACAATTTACAAAGCGCTAAAAAAAAGATCTATCTCATAAGGACACTTAGGAAACCCGATGCGGCTTTTAACTAATTTTATAATATTTTAACAACTTAAATGTAAAAATATATTATAATTAAAGAAATAACAAATAATTGTATTAAAAATTCATTTTTCATCGAAAAAGTCTTTGCTTTCAGAAAATATTGTCCATATTCTTAAAAACAGCTAAAAACAAATAAAAGCATTTGAAAGTAAATAATATATTTGTTTCATTGAGTTTTGTATGTTACAATTCAGAGCTGATTTTCAGGTAGGTGGGGTCCAATTAAAAACAAAAAAATACATGATTTGCATTCCTCAAAGCCTTGTGCTTTTAACTATTGTAATCACTAAACCTGATGCGATCGAATTTCTAGCGTTTTCATAAAATTAGTTATGGGGGGTAATAAATATAAAAAAAATATTTCTGCCATGACTTTAATAAAAAAAACATATTTATAATAATTTCGATCATCTGTGAATAGTTTCTGAAGGTTTCATTAACATCCGACAATTATTTTCATTTTTGCAAGATTTTCCAAATTAATGTTTGTCATACAAAAAAAACGTGCTAAAAATTGTATATGTTATTTTCGTAGTTCCGGTGATACAAAGAGAAACAATGTTTTTTTTTAATCAAAATTTAGAATGTTCTAAAATGAAGGAAAAATTGTAAAAAATAATGAAAAATAATCTTTGGTCTTTCCTCTTCATAATAACATAAGCATTTAGACGATAAAATTTTGTTTTCGTCAAGTATGGCGTCTTTTTCATCATGCTATGCTCCTTTTTAGCGATTTCATGGAGTTACCTAACAATACTCAACACTTTATCCGAAATCTAGAAAAATGCAATAAAATTAAACAGAGAGACCTTGTCAGTAACTTTTTAATCAAACTTTTTCGGATGAATACTTCCTACCGAAATATATATATATATATATATATATATATATATATATATATATATATATATATATTAATCCACATACAAGCCTGTTTCGCTGTATCATAACCCATCAGTGTGGTTAGACATTCGATTGCTTGAAGCTGGGACCGAAACTCGCCGCCGACTGATTTGGCATCAGTTGGAGAATCTAGTCCTAAGCTATCGGGAGAAAAAAGGGAAATATTAACGTATTATATACGGATGTATACAAACGCCAGTAACCAAAGAGCTCAATTTATTAGTGAAGAGTGGTGCGTTATTAGCGGCCGAGTGACTGCTCTTTTTCGAAATTATCCTTTTCTCTATATCGCTCGATCGAATCGTGAGACTGTAATACAAGCCTGTTTTGCTGTATCGCGTTTCATCAGTGTGACTAGACATCCGATTGCTTCAAGCTGGGATCGAAATCCGACTGATTCATATACATATACATATATATATATATATATATATATATATATATATATATATATATATATATATATATATATATATACATACATATATATATATATATATATATATATATATATATATATATATATATATATATATATTCGATCCCGGCTTAAAGTAATCGGATGTCTAGCGACACTGATAAGCTGTGAAACAGCGAAACAGTCTGTCTGGATGGCAATATATATATATATATATATATATATATATATATATATATATATATATATATATATACATGCTCCTGAGAAAAATATTTCGGTTGAGCTCTCGGGGAGAAAAGTTAAAACGAATCGAATTCTCCAAGTCACTGGTGTGTTTATCTAAAAATAAATACGTCTGAATTACATTATTTACATTATTCGGACTATTGTCCTCATCTTTGTCGCCATATTTATTACAACATTTCGGCCGTTTTACGCTTCGGCCTTCTTCAGGTTGTTGGAATGTCGAACTGAACCCGTTATTTCGCTCACTGGGGTAGACTATTCTAGTTCCACGTGCCATGTTTAATAGATGTCAGTTATCAGTTATCTCCTGTTAATTTTTCCCTCTGAAAGTTCTCCACTGCCTTAACCGGGTATTGAACACACCCTCTTTGGATCCTGTCACAGGATCTAACCAACGCCTTTATCCACTCTGCCATTAAGGACATCTGTGTATGAATTTCTGGGTATTATAAACCTAATGTCTTCAGCAACCATTTTTACCAGTGTTCGTATTGCAATTTTTTGTGTTATATTCATATTTACCAGAGCTCATATTGCAACTTTGTTGTTATTATGTTTTTTCTCTGGCACTTCTTATTACTGGTTCTCATATTGTATTCATTTCTATGCTTGGTCGGCTCAGGAGATGTTTGTGGCTCAGAAACATAGACAGACGTCTAAATTAACCATCATTCCTGCCGTACGTCAATGGCATAGGAGTAGATTCTCCGATCTCGGCTTGAGGTAATCGGATATCTAGCCACACTGATGAGCTGTGAAACAGCGAAACAGTCTGTTTGTGGATGACAATACATATATATATATATATATATATATATATATATATATATATATATATATATATAGGGTGTGGCAGAAATGCGCCCTACATATATCTCCCAGAAATACCTCCCACATAATGGTATGACACTAGAGCCAATGCTGTCTGCATCTTGCTGAAGTACTACCATTATGCGGTAGGTATTTCTGGGTGGTATATGTGGGAGGTATTTCTGCTTCTAAAGCCTGTTAAGCTTATGATAGTTAAATGGTACGGGTTCAGATATAAAGCCAGGAGTGCTGATTTCTAGGGAAAGCCATTCCTTCTCCCATGGAATATTGGCGCAGCCTAATCTTAATATTCACTATTACCTCTATTTAGTTAATCTAACATTAATATATAATTTTAACATTCTAATTTCTCTTTCAGACATATCAGAGGATTTTTAACATAGCCGCTTTCAGTTTCACACCGGAAATGAAAAGCGCACTGTACTCATGGCACTGACCCATAACAGAAATACCTCGGAGATAGCGAGATTCTTGGAAGTGGACACCTAATGTATTCCATTTTCAAGTCAACCTTGATGGTCTTGAAGGTGAGCAAAACTTCTTCAAACTCCTTCCTGTAGTCACATGGTCAATGCCACCGACTATCAGTAACTGTGCAACATAGCATCGTATGTTTTATTCTTGAAAAATCGGTTTGATTAAATATCAATTGCTGAAACTCTATGCCGAAAATCCTGTTCTCTTACTGAATACAACCTTGAAATAAAAATTGAAAAATTTATTTCATATTTTTGTAATTATCTTCAGTGACTTATTAACGAAAATCAACCAAATTTCGTTAGCCAAACTTTGTTACGTCTGGCGCTAACTCTATTCCGTTCAGTCTATGTTTCCAGATTCATAAGTATATATTTCTAGATTTTCTATCTTTGATTCTCTTTGAATTCTACTGAGGGTCTTTTTTCCCATTTCATTTATTAATTCAATGCTTTTATCATTTTTTTTCTTTGATTTTTTGGCTTTTCGAGTGCACGCGAATTACGCCCTGTCATGGTGTTAATCTACCACATGCCAAGTGTCATAAGCCACAGTTTTTTTTTTTTTCTTATATTTTATCAAAGACACCAAAATTCTTCAAACTCGGTATATGTATTCTCCTCGTCCCTATGTTTCTTTCTGTTCTCTTCTCTTTTTTCAATCGTTTTTTTTTCTTCTTCTCTTTCGACTTCCTCCTTCAATTTACAATCTCTTGCTGGAAATCATTCATCCTTTTTTCGTTCATCGGCCTCTTTGGTTTACTTCTTGTCTTGCACTAAGTACTAGAAGTAAAGGCGAATTTCTTTTTTTCTTTTTATCTTTTTCATTTTTTTTTTGTTTTTTTTTTGTTTCTATATCCCACCAATCCCGTTCCCCTATAATCCTTGGAGCTCTTCATCTTGGGGACCATGACTGCAGGCAGTTTGATCATCACAGCCGCAATCTATCAGTGTCGTGACGTATATGCTTTCGTGATCATCCTAAAATTATGCATGCCAACGACGCTTTTCAAATATAGTCGCTTAAACACACAGACACATAAAGTGTCTAACGGCGTTTAAGTAGACACATACACCCGTCTACATAAACACATACCCACGCACACAGACACACGCACACACACACGCACTACGTGCATACAGTGAAATACCGAGTTACACATGAACACATACTCACGCGCGAAAAGACACATGCTTTCTAAACATAGTGGGTAAATGAGCGAGAATGCAGGAGTAGGAAGATTAGGTTGCGCCAATATTGGGAGATTTCGCCTGCTTTGAAAATTTATAGTCGAAAACTCGGAAGCATATATATACTAAATGTGTGCAAAATTTTCAAGAATTATTTTTATTAAAATAAAAATTGTACCGTGTCTTCAGCCATAAGAAATGAAAGAAAAATAACCTTGTGAGTTTCTCACGCATGTGATTTTCCCTGGGGTACGAATACAATTAATTTTAGACGTATGTACATATACACTAATACATGCAGATAGATAAATATGGAGTTATATGGAGTTTATATATATATATATATATATATATATATATATACATACATATATATATATATATATATATATATATATACATATATATATATATATAGAGAGAGAGAGAGAGAGAGAGAGAGAATGAAGAATGAATTGAGATAGATAGATAGATAGATAGATAGGAATGTATATGTATGCGCATGTATTTATATATTATATATATATATATATATATGCATGTATGTATGTATAGAGATAGAGAGAGTGTGTAGAGGAAATATATATATAGAGAGAGTGAGAGAGAGAAAGGGAGAGAATGAAGAATGAATTGAGATAGATAGATAGGAATGTGTATGTATGCGTATGTATGTATATATATATATATATATATATATATATATATATATATATATATATATATATGCATGTATGTATGTATGTATATATATAGATAGAGTGTGTAGAGGAAATAGATAGATAGATAGATAGATAGATAGATAGATAGATAGATAGATAGATAGATAGATAAATTCAAAGGTGCATCCTTTTACGCACAAACATGTACGCACACACGCTCACATACCCACAGAAACGCACGTCTATTCACAGACACGCGCACCCTATTCCGTGTACATAATACACAGTTTCCCGCACTTTGACGATGCTTAAGGCGATGAAAAGTTGCCAGCCGTGTGATATCAAATGTAATTTTTCAGACTTCCGCTACGAAGTCCCGATTCCTGCTTGGGCGAAGATAATTACCATTCAATGGCAGTGGCCCGTCTTGCAATCATGTCTTACAAGCCACGTTCCTTCGACAGTTGCCAGCTAAGGAAAACTAAGGAAACTAGAAAATCATATAACATGCTCTGCGCCCGAAGGTACGAAAAAATGTCCAGTTTTTAGAAAATAATTCTGGGTGTACGTTTGTTTGTTTTTTTTAGATGGGACCTTCGATTTTGTAGTGGATGTCCGTGCAGCACGGTTTCATGATTATAAAGGTGGTCAGAGGATTGTTATTTGCTTATGAAGATCAGAATATCGTAATTATTGGTTGGTTATTTATCGATTCTTGTGACAATGTTATTACAAGTAATGAAGTTCATGAAAGACATGCAAGCTGAAGACAGAAATTGGCGAATAAAATAATTGTTTTGTAAGAGTAAAATATATATATATATATATATATATATATAACAAATTTACTATTTCGCCATACAAAAAACCTACTAGTATAAATTCTTGTACACTTAACTACAAAAGCGAATGTCCTTATTACTACAAAACAGCAATTATAACAAATCTAATACATCGTGCAAAAACTAACTCATCTACAAAACAGATTTTTTACAGTGAACTTAAGAATATAAAATAAACACTTAATAATAGCTTTCCAAATTATATAGTGGATGAACAGATAAAATATTATCTTAGAAGTCTTAATACTAAGCAAATAGAACATAATACTACTTCAACTAATTCCAAACATATTAATCTCTATTATCGTAGTCAAATGCATACCAATTATAAACAAGACGAAAATATATTAAAAAAACTAGTTAATTCTAATATAACTACAACAGATCCAAGCAAAAAAATTAGGTTAATCATATACTACACTAAATCTGGTATATCCAACTTAACTATTCGGAATGATTCTTCCCCTCTCCCCGTTAGCGATTTGCAAAAAACTAACATAGTGTACAAACTCAAGTGCCTGTTGGGAGAATGTATCTCCAATGGATTAAATAATATCTATGTTGGTCACACCACAAACTCGCTTTCAAGACGCTTAACTCTACATTTAACTGATAATTTTTTTAGACATTTAAAACAACATGCCTGCCCGCGTACTCAATTCCGGAAAATTCTTGTTGACAACACAATTATACTTAAACATGAAAATAATAAACAAAAATTAAAAATCCTTGAAGCTATATATATAAAACAGTTGAAACCTAACCTGAACAAAATAAACTATGAAATCTCCACAAACATTCTTAAATGCCTATAATCTATAGCAGAAGCCATTGGTTTATATCAATGGCTTCCCATACTTAATACTTCTCGTTTTCACTCTCGCGTGGTCATGTGTGACGTCACGAGCTACGACGCGTTTTTCGCTTCCTTGGCTCGTAAGTAAGACTTTGTCGCTACTTTGAGCTTATTCAAACAGCAAGGGCGGGCCATTATTGTGGTTTCGTATATGTGTTGTTTGATTTATTAAAATTGTGATCTTTGATAATGGCTTATGTGAGCCGAAAGCTTAGATTGGATTCAAACATGTGTCAATATGGTGCTTTCCTTTCGTCTTTCAACGATAATGTGATTAAGCTTATCAGACAATACGAAAAGAAATTACTTAAAATAAATAGACAAAACTTGTCTATATTATTTAATGAAACATTAATTAATGTATATATATATATATATATATATATATATATATATATATATATATATATATATATATATATATATATATATATATATATATATATGAGGAAATACTGTATTAAGGTGTGCTATATTTTGGGGATAAAGTGCTCAATATCAGAGACAGAGCGTATGTAAATATAAATATAAAAGTGAACATTGAAGTCAACATTCATGCGACAGGCTGTTTCATGCTAGACGCAACTGTCGGCCTGACAATTGCGTCTTGCATGAACCAGCCTGTCACCTCTGAATGTTGACTTCAGTGTTCAGTTTTATATATATAAATATATATATATATATATATATATATATATATATATATATATATATATATATATATATATATATATAGTAAAAGAAAGAAAGAAAGAGAGAGAAAAAATTCGTGTATATATGGATCATTTCATTACAAAATCAAATATTAATACATTGCTAGATAATATTCAAATATTATAGAGCACACACTGCAAGGAAAACTCAACATACTCGACGATATTATTAAAGAACCCGATTTAAGTAAAATATATTTCATCACGGGAGATGGTATTTTAAAACATACCTAAAATAAGTAATATGGATAAAAAATGATGATAATAATAATACGTATAAAGTACAGATGTTTTTCGGTACAGTCAAGATCTGAAATAGTTCTACATGTGACGTCACTTATATGATACGCATATATTTGAATTGTAGCATTCCCTTCCAACAAAAAATAAAATTCCAATATGTAGCCAACAGATACTATTATTGAAATATATATAAAATATTTGATATTGTACAAAATAATAATACATTGATACATTCTTTACTAGTGCAGTCAAATACAAGGAACTGAATTGTAGCGTTCCCAAAATCTTGTTTATCATACTGACAACAATCAATTGATAATATGGACTTTGAACAGTTTTTCCACATTTGAATGTCCGTCCGCTTATTCGAAAACTTGAAAATTATGATAAAAAAAATAAACAGACTTTGTCGGTTGAAATAAACAAGACTTGTTTAAATGAATTCATTTAAACAAGTCTTGTTTAAATGAATTCATTTAAACAAGTCTTGTTCATTATTGCAGCAAGTATTCTTACATCAACACATGCACACACATTAACTTTCTGCCATATCACGTTGAAACACCGGTTCTCGTACTATCACCGGAATTAAGCAACTTCGTCAATACCTAGGTGGATGACCGCTTGAGGATACCAGGTGCTGCAAACTGGGATATGCAGTGGGTGTAATGGATAGCGGTTAGGTGTTGGAAATCGGAGAGCTGAGTTCCAATCCCTATTGGTTAATCAGTAGAACAAGTAGTAAAATACATTATTATCTCCAAAATGTCCTTACATTTGAAAGATATTTTATGTCTTTAAATAACCTTCAAAAGTCTGAGATAGATAGATAGATAGATAGATAGATAGATAGATAGATAGATAGATTACTTCAACCTTCTAGCAAGTGCATGAACGCGTAGAACATTAATATTCTTAGCGCTATAGATAAATACTGTTGAATGAACAATTTTCTGTTCAGATTTTGGTCGCCTCCTCAAAAGTAAAGAAATCGTGTGAAGACAATTAGTAAACTTAGTTTAGTCTGGCTCAAGTCCTTTAAGCGTGGAGCATTTACGACGATCAAGACCACTATAGTAATAATCATCTGTGACACTGGCTTGCTCACACTTGATCTACGTCGAAGCACTCATAAACATAGTCACTGTATTTATTTAGCTTTATTTAAATACAAGATTATGTAACGCCAGTCTTCCAGGTATGAGGACCATTCCGACATTTTTTAAAATCAGTAATTAAAAACTTGTTTTTAGAAGGGTATGGGCATCAGTCTCTGGTACTGATGAGATTTACTTAACTATATCAGCCATGAAGTAAATCAATTTTGAATGCTTGCCTCATCATTCATTATTCTTGATGAAGAAGATTTTAAATATTTTTTTTACTAATGTTCCTCTTACACGAGGCCCAAGGTCTACTCCAAAGAGAATGTTACTGAAAGTATATAGTTAGAGTAAGAGCGTAGTTTATACGGATATGTGTGAAAGATAACAGTTAATCCTAGACGAAGAGGTTAAGATTGTAGTGGCCGAGAAAGTATCCTCCTGTAATTCTGTTCCACAAAGTAGCAGTTCTAAGGGAGAAGCTATCCGAGTCGAACTTATTCATTACTTATAGAATACGAAGGGAACGAGGATGGTTCGCCTGAGTCTACACGACGTAGCGGGTCTTAGCTGTGAGGGTTACAGTCGGCAGAACTAAAGAAAGTAGCGCGTCTGAACATTACCGATGGAAATAGCAATAGAGTAGTGAGAGGCTTGCAACGCTTCGTCTCTGGGCAAGGCTTTGTAAGGTGGATAACAATTCATCACCCACAAGGCCACTTAGATGCTTTTGAACGCTATCAAAACAGGGGATTGAAGATTGGCCTGCTCCAGACCGGATATGGCAGCAGAACTTCAGGAATTCCTAGACAAAGTAGTCAAGGAAAAGGAGGACTTAACCATCAACTGTAACAAGACACAATGTATGGTCGTTTGCAAGTGACATCCCAAAATGTGAGCTACGAATTACAGATGTTCAAATCAAGCAAGTACAGAAATTCAATTTCCTGGGATGTGTTATAACAGACTACGGAAAATGTGACACAAATCCTAAGATGCACTTGAATAGCGAAAGATAAGTTCCAAAAGCTAAACAAAGTATTAGGCTGTCATAAGTAAATTCCGTTTCTGGGAACCAGTCGTAAAATTTTTTAACCAATAAATTGATAGGCAAAACGCAAAATATTTATGATTCAACTTAATATTAGGAAACAGTAGAATTTCATTAGAAACAACAAGAAGAGTACTAAACTATTTAATATCAACACTTCGTATATGGTAGTGAATGCTGGACAATTTCCAGAGATGAAGAGGAGGCCTAAGCCAACAGAGATGTGGTTCTACAGAAGGATACTGAGAATAGCACGGACGAGTATATGATCAACGAAGAAATTTAAATGAAAATGGAAACAAGAAGGACACTTAGAATCAGAAAGAGACAGTGATATTTCTGGGACACATAATGTAGAAGGAAGGCTAATAGAATTTGACACTTACAAGATATATTGAAAGCAGTAGGAACGGAGGGACACAAAACCACAAAAACCTACCTAAAGAATTTGTGTCAATGGATGGCAGAACAGTTATAGTAAGAAGATAAACATTATTTAGATATACGAAGGATAGGAAGTTGTAGAGAGTCGTAAACGGGGACATGGCACATAAAAGAGATTGAACTACTACCAAAGAGCCTTTTTTGGATTTTAATCCAATTTTTTTTTCACATGATGTTCGGTAAGTTAGAATCGAATCTCAGATCTCCAGATATTATGTCATTTTTCCTCCCATCTAAATCAACTTTTTTCAATGATTATTTCATCGAAATATGTACGTGAGTGAGTGTAATATTTTTTACTCAAAAAATGCTGGGAATGGCGATAGGATTTCTTTTGGAACTATATCCGAACAGAACCGCTCCAGGGCAAATTATGGTGGAATTTTTAATTAATTTCATAGTCTCTCCTAGAGAAAAATGGGTATCAAAAAAGTATGATCAAACTCATATCTGCCCGGAGAGCAAATTAAATTTAACATTCAATCCAACAAAGACATGTAAAGTGTGAGATTTTCTTTTCCATATAAGCAGAAATTATTTTGCACTGAACGCTATGTGTTCGCACCCTACCCAGCTATTTGCAATTTATTCTAAAAATAAAAAAAAATAATAAGCACGAATTGCAATACATCAATCCGACGCCGCAATCCTGTGTTCGTATGATAAGTTAAAGACAACTTAATAATAAACCTTATTTTTCATTAAATGAATGAGAATTTTGCATAGAACTCTAAATGGTAAATCTTTTGATAATAATTAGCACCAGCTAAAAATCATAAATATTTTTCGATAAGACAGATATCGACCATTTTCGGAAAGGTTCACCAACTCCCAAAATTTGAATTGAGAGGGAGATAATGTAAACTAATAAAAATGTGTAACAATCTGGTCGCTAAAGTTGTTTTTTAATTAACTAGATACCTACTGAGAACGGTATTTAAATTTATAAGTCTACCATTTGACCATGCATTGAATATTGCAGTAACATCTGGTTTGGTGCTTCTGATATGCATTTAGATATTCTTGATAAAATACAAAGAAGAATCTGCAATGTTATCGTTCCTAGCCTGGCATCTCTGTTTCAGTCACTTTCCCATCGCCGTAACGCAACTTCCTTGTGCCTTTTCTATAAATATTTTCATGGTAATTTTTCTGATGAGCTTTAGTCTTTGGTATCAAGACTTTATGAATTTAAGTACAGTACTAGATTAGCGAAAAGGTCTCATTCTTTTACAGTTGAAATGTCTAGATGTAACCGCAAGTTCTATGCTAACAGTTTTTTCTCTCACACTTCTCGCTTATGGAACTCTGTTCCGGCTTCTTGCTTTCAAGTCAACGTTGATCTTCAAAAATTTAAATGCAATGTCAATCGTAATCTTCCGTTTTCTTAATTCCTGTTCTTTTATTGTCCTCTTTTTCTTAATAATATTTTCTTTTTCTCATATTATCTCACATTCTGTAGCCTCTTGCATCTTAGTGGCTTTATTGCTTTACTTGGGGTGAAATGATTAATAAAAATACGGTACATGACATAGTTTACAAAAAAAACTGTCATTTAGTAAGCTGAGCTTTGTCTGATAGAAATCAGACAATAAATATCGATCTCAAAACACTCGCTTGTTGACAATCGGAATACTCTAGGCTCTATTTATAACCTATTCATATAAACATTCAACGAAATAAATATAATAAAAACTAATGTATTCTTAACTTTACAAATTTTACTACGGATTTTAGTTAAGATATATTGATGTTGTTCCTCTGTCCAATGGGGAGAAATGATTGAGCAATATTAAAAAAGGGATAAATGATATGTTCTTAGATCTAGAATTATCCCACAAGACAATAGCCTAGATGATTAAAGCATTGGTTCATGAATTTCATGGATTTAGTGGCATATTGATTTCGTGTATTGGAAATTCAATCTTTTGGGCGAGTAGTACGAACCCAGACTAAGTAGAAACAGTGCTAGAAATAAATGAACAGACGTAAAAAAAATATCAAATTAAGATATCCTGAAACATTCTACACCTGTAGTGTTCAGTTCAAAAATTGTCCGGGGGTTACCTGAAGAAGGCCGGATGGCATAACGACTGAAACGTTATGATGATAGCAACAAAGATTAAAATATTAATTCGACTGTAAATAATGATAAATCATCACATTTATTTACTTATTCTTAATAACCTATATTAACCGACTGTTTTCCATTATTCTTTCCATTGAAATAATTTACAATTGATTCAGTCAGTTGGGTATGCAATGATAAAACTGAACACTGATGAGAATGATACTCGCCATTTTGCATTTATGCGAACGTTGATGCATTTATATTTTATCTAATGAAAAGAAGTTTGCGAACTGAAACCGAATTTTAACTTGAGCAGTGGAAATTCACTTTGCACCAAAAACCTTGAAAAATGCACGAATTATGCTTCTCCCTGATTTGTGTCCCATCGCTGTATATCTTGACAAAATATCTCGTCAGTAGCACGTTAACAATAGTTGATGGAAACAGACTTGACAAAAAATTCACTCGTACTATTTTTTTGCTTATGCAATGCCCTGGACGAAAGACATGAATCAGGCGTCTCTCTGACCTGTGTGCCATTGATAGAAATGTCATTATTTCTTAAAATTTCCCTTACGAAATAATGACTGTGAGCCAGATCTGAGGTACAATTCGTTTTAGTAGCCGCATGGTATTTCTACGAATTTTAGTGGCTCTTTTACTCATACATAAATATACGAGTAAATCTAAATACATACACGGATATATATTGGGAAAATCTGTGACAGTGAAAAAAGTTTTCGTTCAACGCGTTTCGTCCTTTTGGACTTCATCGAACTAAAGTGATGTTTCATTTGATGTGACACACATGCGCACGAAGAAGAAGGGGCACTAAGAATTTTAAATCTAAATTTAATTTTAAAAAAATATGTTTTTGGTGTATAGTTTAGCCGACTTAATTTAATTTCTTTTTTTATTATGTTTTTTACCACTTTTGTCATTAAATATCACACATTGTGATAATAGATCTACCAATAAATGTGAAATATTGTAAAATCCTGGATGTAAATTTACTGTGGAGGATCTAAAGAGTAAAGCGCATTAAACGCGTCACAGGAAAGGTTTTTCCTCTTTCTCATAGATTTACGCAAAATTATTCTTTATATATAAAATTTATATATCGTTTTCTCATATACATATATATATATATATATATATATATATATATATATATATATATATATATATATATATATATATATATATATATATATAGGGTGTCCATAAAGTAGTTCGTGTTCACTTTAAAGAATGTATAACTTTATTTGTATTTGCGATAGAAATAATTTGTAAAAAGGATTAGAAAGAAGTAAATCTATATCTTTTATGGTTTTATTGAAATTTTATTTAAGTTTACACATGTCCTCCATCATTAGCAATACAAAGAGTAATACAATTTTGCAGTTCACGGAAAACATTTGGCAACTGATTTACAGTAATGCCTGAAATCACATTTGTTATTTTAGCTATACTTAAAACTAGGTACATTAAACTTTATAACATTTTTTACAGATTATTTCTATCGCAAATACAAATAAAGTTATAATTTTTTTAAAGTACACACAAACTTTATGGACAGCCCGTATATATATATATATATATATATATATATATATATATATATATATATATATATATATATATATATATTATTATCATTATTATTATTATTAATATATATGTATTGATTTATTGTTTAAACCCATATTTAAGCAGATACTCTTTTTTTTATTTATTAAACAGTATATTTATTTATTTCAATCTACCTGCTTGAATATTTGAGACATTTTTTAGAAAGTATGCACCCTCCGGTAGATGTAAATAAATATACTGTTTAATAAATAAATACAAACATAGCATCTACTTATATATGGATATCCATTAAAAATAACGTTTAAGCAATAAATTAAACTATTTCAGATTAATAAAATAAATAAATATATATATATATATATATATATATATATATATATATATATATATATATATATATATATATATGATAAGATAAGGATCAAATAGGAAATGTTTATAAATCTAACATGTTTCACTTTTACTAAAGCTTCATCAGAGGTAGGTTCTACGATATTAAGTTTCTTAATCCTACCCTCCAACACTATCAACAAAATTTGATAATAAATTATTTATCCCCAACACAAGAAGATTTACCACCACCCACAAAACAATGGAAGATATAGTTTGTAAGCAAAATAGACTCAACACCACATTAGATGCCGGGATTTATGACATAAAATGCCTGCAATGTAAGGAGAGTTATATTGGCAGCTCATTTAGGAATCTTAAAGCCTGTAAGAACATAAAAAAATACCTACGTTTTGACAGCCATTTAATCTTGAGGCCATAACATTCGGTTTTATAAATGCCACCCTAATTAGAAAAGAACATAATTCTTTACGTAGTAAATACTTGGCGGGAGTTCTGATAAATATTTTATCATCTAAAAACACACGTTAAACGCACTTTATTATATTACCAACTTTTATAAAATCCAAACTTTTAAGTTTGGAGTCTCGGGTATGTCTATCTGCTATCACAACCGATGTAATTTAAATTTTTTTACCCTCACAAAAAACGTGCTGGAAAATGCCTAAAATGCCTACTAGACACTTTCCCAGCAATATAAAATTCTGAATACAAAACGAGCCCGAAGAGAGATGGGTTACGTCAAATTATCTTGCTTTAGACAAACTACCGCTGCTATGAATGAAGTATTAATGGGTCACGGAACTCGGGCCACCTATTAACAATTCCGATCCGATTCCGAGCCATTATCCGTAACACCATTAACACATCCAAGCTTACCGCACCTGATATTCCCAAACGGTCACCGAAGGTGGTGCAGAAAATTTCTCAGTTCTACCCCGTTCTCAAAATCCAACCAAATGACCAAACATCAGTTTAAAAAGAGAAAAACTTGCTTCGGATATTTTCAATCTCTTTTTAAAATTTTTAGCCGCACCCTTCCCTTTCACTCTTTCTCTCTCTCTCTCTCTCTATATATATATATATATATACATATATATGTCAATATATATACATATCTATGTCAATATATATATATATATATCTATATATATATATATATGTGGGGGGGTGTATGTGTGTATTTAGGTAGCATATTTTAATTCTAACACGTTTGGTTAAATAATTTAGACATATCATGTCAATTTAATTTATTAGGTTGGTGCAAAAATAATCTCGTTATTTACATAAGTAACATATTGAGAAAACGACATTATTTTTGCACCAACCTAATAGTTGTGATCATTTCAAGCAAATGCAACCAAAATAAATCGACATGATATATCTAAATTAATTACCCAAACTTTTACATATATATATATATATATATAATAAATAATTTATATACATACACATTTTACACACACACACACACACACACACATATATATATATATATATATATATATATATATATATATATATATATATATATATATATATATATATGTAAAATGTGTATGTATATAAATATATATATATGCAATTTTTATATATATTATTTATATATTATATATGCGAGGTACTTATTGGAAAGCGCTCATTATCAGTGATAGATCTAACATATTTATTTGGATTGATGTGAGTTTGTGATCCTGGGTTTCACGCTATTTGCGATCGTCAAAAAACTGATTAATTTTTAAATTTTGGATTTATTTATGGTTGCGTACATCGGTGCTTTTATGGTTGTCGGAGGAAAAATTGTCATACGTACGCAGACATACATACATTCATGTTCACGTATTGCAGCTCACATAAGCATAAACGTATATGAACAGTGTGAGACTGGGCATATATGTGCATCCATGTGTTGTTGCGTGCATACATATTCAATTGGTTGCTGTATTCAATGTTGGATTGTGTATCGAACTTCTTTCGCAAGTCGCAATATCAACGTACAGACTGTTCGTCTATTTTGTTTGCTGAATAATGTGTCCTCGCACACATATATACGTATGCACACGCGTTCACACATCTTCTATCCGTCTGTCTTTTTTGTGGGGGGTTATCTTAAGATGGGGTCTGTGTAAAATTGTTATTATTTTTAATTTTAAAATTTTTTTAATGCTGTTTTGCTATTACCTTAAAACCGCTTATTTGTTCGCTTTTGACGATTGCGCTTACGGTAAATGGTAGAAACTCTAAGTTATAATACTTACTGGTATTTATGTGGTCGTATGAATTTTGCTGGGGAGGAAATATAATTGTTCACTGATGCGGTAATGGTAATTGTGGTGCGGTAGTAATTGTGGACTAATGCGGCAATGGTAATTGTGATGCAGTAGTAATGGTGGGGATAGCGGGCGATGATAACAATTGTGGCAGCAAATAGTTATGGTAGAAATGTCTGTGGTAATGGTGGTGGAATGGTAGTAACAATAATTATAATTATTACGATGGTAGTTTGAATTAGAAAATAATTGATGGTGATATGATGTCAGTGGTTTCTCTTTACGTGTTCATAGGGTCAATGGTGGTTTATGTAGCCGTGTTGGTTGTTTTTTATTTTATCCTTTTGGTATAAATTGTGATAATAGGTATTTGTTTTTATGTCTGCATTTAGAAATTATTTCTGATCTTATGCTTAGTAATTTCTTTTGTTGGGTGTGACAAATTATTGCTACCTTTTCGTGTAGGCAAAGTAGGCATTTCTTTGTAATGTTGTTGTAGGCAGGTGCGTTTTTCAATATTTCAATGCATAGTCTTGATGTAATATTTCTGTCTTTTAGATACCATATGTCTCTGGATAGGTAGTGCTGTCTGAGCATTTTCTGTCGGAGAATGAGAGGTCGTGGTTGTGTTTTCTTTTCTTGAATGGTTCCTCAGTGGCACCAATGTAGTACATTGTGCTGTTGTTCTTGCCTTTATATATTATATTTGTTTGTTGGTAGTTCCCTTGGAGTGGACATGTTTAATTTCCACAGTTGCATTGGGGTTCCTTGGTTGCGTTATTGCAGGTTGTTACTTTTTTGTTGTGGCTTTTTATTATTTGTGTTATATTTTTGTTCAGCTGTAACTAAATTTTACATTATTTTTGTTGAATATTTTGCTAAGCCGTTTGTTGCAGGGAAGTGTTTTTCTATTAAGTTTAGGAATGTCCTTCCTATGTTTGTTTTGACGGTTTTGTTGTATGGTGGGTTAAACCAGAAAATGTTTCTTTTACTGTTTTTGTGTTTCGGTTGTGGTGGTGTGTATGTAGTTGTTGCGTGTATCCACTTTTCTGTGCGTCATCATATGGCGTTTTCTTTTTATTGAAAATGTCCACGTTTGATAAGTTTTCAGATAGCCTGCGGCTGGTTGATATGGGTATTTGCTTGATGATTGAAGATGTATGGTTGGAGGATGTGTGTACGTAAGTTGGGGTGTCATTATCTTTTTTGCACGGTTCATATGTATTTTTGTTTAGGTTGAGAGTGACGTCTGAGAAGTTTATTGTTTTTGTGCCCGCATTTATTTATGTTTTAAATCCAATACACACACTCACATACACATCCATATATATATATATATATATATATATATATATATATATATATATATATATTGTGTATTTAGGTGGGAATCCATCTTCTATACATGTTTCGTGAAAGACTATAATAATTTTTTGAGGATATTTGATCTTATGGATGGATGTGGAATGGAATTATTTCTGGACACGGAGTTAAGTATTATGTCAATAGTTTGATCAACGGGGACGTTTGTGAATAAATTTTCAACGTCGAGTGACGCTAAAACACCTTGGGTTGGTTTTATACTTTTTCGAATTTGAAGGAATTCGTGGGTTGATGTGATTCTGTAATTCGTAGGTAAGTATGGGGTAATGATGTCATTAAGGAATTTTGATAGCTCGTAGGTAGGGGACTAGGATCTGATTGGTCGTAGCGGCATTTTTTTTTGTGTATTTTTACATTTCCGTATAAGTATCCTTGTTGGTAGTTTCCAATGATTTGGGTGATTTTCAGGGAACCAACATCGGCGTTATTCGATGTTATCTGTTTGTTGACAGATCTTTTTGGGGTCTCCATAGGGTTTCTGCTTAATTTGGTGAATTTACGTCGATCATCAGTGATGTTTTGTAATTTTTTCATGGTAATCGGCTTTATCCAGAATTACATGTGTTAGCTTTGTCGGCTCGTTTGATGACAATGTTGCAATTGTTTTTTAGGTCTTTTGCAGGAATTGTTAGTTTTGTTATTAGGATATTATTATAGTTGTTGCGAGGAGAGCGGCCTTTTAGACCATCTGCTTTAAGGATATCTCTTAGGTCTGAGTGAACTGCTTTTTGTAATTATTTGTCTGTGTGTAATTTGGTGTTCATTAATGCTAAGGTTGAGGTGGTACAGTGCTTCCATAAATACGGGTTCAGTCAAAATGCTTTTAGTGCCTCATTATTTTGTGGATTTCATTATTTAAATGTTGGATGTCATTTTTAGCTATTTTTATTTGGCGTAAGACGAGGTTTTTTTCTGAATGTTGTGTTGTTACTTTCCTTGTTGGCTGCCAGGTCGTGTAGTTTGATAATTGTGTATTTAGGCAGCAATCCCTCTTTTATACATGTTTTGTTAAAGACGACTGAAAAGTACTGCGTTTAAGCTTTTTATTTATTTAGTTTTTTTTTTTTTGTGTTCGTACAAGTGTTTTCTTTTCTGGTCAAAAATTGTGTAAAAACTGTCCAAAATATATAAGATATAAAAATATATAAAAATGGTTAAATTAATGTCAAGACGGGAAACTGTTTAGCAACCCATTTCGATCTGAGGAGATTGATTTTGATTTTTTTTTTCAGCCTTATCATCACTTTAAAGCTAGAAAATAATTTAGATTGTAACAATTTTTTTTGGTGGGGGAGAGATAATAATATGAGTGATACAAGTTTTACTAATTAGCCCATAGTTGTGGTAGAAAGAGAGAGATTCATAGTTTTCCTAGAAATATTTGCGCGTAAGTGAAAAAAAAACGAACCCAACTGGAATTGGAATTTGGCCATCCTCCGATCTAATTTCAGGCCATTATCCATTACACCACGTGCATTTCTAAGCTTACAGCACCTTGTATTTCCAAGCAGTCACCCATCTAAGTACTGACCAGGCCCGACGTTGCTTAACTTCGGTGATCGTACGGGGGACTTGTAGCGGACCGCTGGGGGTGAAGATGTGAAGAGATATCAGAAGGTTAAAATTTCCTGCTAGCTGGGAATGTTGGACTTTAATTAGGTCCAAAGAAGATAAAGAAAACAAACAAGACCGATATATATGGGTAAACAAATATATATTAATAACAAGCTACACAAAGACATGAACAATTACATAGTGTTTGTATGGAGAAATTATGTGGGTGTGTTGTGAGTGTTCGTACGTACGTGTATTGTTCTTAGCGCGTTCCCAGAATTTGGGAAACGCAGTATCTGTGAGAGGTCACATATTGGTGTAAGTGGAAAAAGAAAGATTTTACCTCGCCTCCGCGCGAGTTGGCGTCCCAAGGCCTAAGTCGAATAAAAGAGAGATTTTACCTCATCTCCAAGCGAGGTGGCGGCCGAAGGCCTGAGTCGGAAAAGAGAGAGAGAGACGAAGGGTCAGCCAGTATTTATAGCCAGGGGAGAGAGACCCCTGTTGAAGGATTAAGGAACTGAGGAGGAGCTAACCCCGACAGACTAGTGTTTCAACGTGGTGCGGTCGTAAGACAGTGTTTCGAGAAGGAAATTCCTCAGACAAATAATAGTTTTGTAATGGGAAGTCTAATTTATAAAACTGATGCCATTGTTGGGGTAAAAATACAACAGTTACCAAATTTGAAAATACTCGGAAAAAATAATATAAAATAAAAATAAATATGAATTTTGGCAAATTTACCAATACCATAAAACAACTAATTTTGAAATTTAAAAAAATTTTTTTTTAAATTGGTAGACAGAACTGGTGATATTATTTAACCAAACATGTTTGAAAGAATTATTGCTGCCGAAATACACCTCATATATATACACGCACACACACACACACACACGCACGCGCGTGCGCGTGTGCACACACACACACTCTCTCTCCCCCCCTCTCTCTCTCTCTATCTATCTATATATATATATATATATATATACATACAATTAAATGAATATGCTACTGTTAAAGGCATCTTTCAAAGACAAAAGACTTATTTCTGAAAATCGATACTTGAAATCTTGACACTGGACTAAGGTATGATCTTCACAATCGTCATTGAACTATAGTAAACTTCTCGACAACCAAGTTTACTCCAGATTTAAAATTTAAAAAAAGTGAGTGAATTCAACATTTAAAATCTCAAGATGTAGCACTCGGTGAAGAGTAAAAAATTCAACATCCGATTCTGAACTGATATTTGGACGTAAACCTGACCTCACTGCCACGAACTAATTCTCGCACTTGATACCAATATCACTTTATTGTAATTTTTTATCAGAAATATAATGGAATTATTTCTATATTTCAATGGGGTGGCTGAATAATTGGATTCTGAAAAAAATGAAACAATCTCGACATTTTTTCAGACAAAAGGTATTAAATAAGATTAATATAGGAAATGAATAGGTGTGAATATTCAGTATTATGCGTATGTACACACACACACGCACACACACACACATACATATATATATATATATATATATATATATATATATATATATATATATATATATATATATATATATTCACATATAAATATATATATATATATATATTTATCCTGGAAAAACACGCATGCCAAAACAGTATCAATAAAACTCCCTAACTGCAATTAGACAAAAATAATGAAAAATTATGTGATTGTAGAAACCCTAAAGACTGTCCGTTAGAAAATAAATGCCTCACAAAATCCGTGGTATACCAATGTACCATCTCATCCATTGAGAGTCCTAACACTGATAGGATATACATTGGGTCAACGAAGAATGAATTTAAAATTAGATGGAGACAACACAAGAGCTCCTTCAACAATATCCAAAATAGAAATCAGACATCTCTATCCCAATATTTCTGGCATTTAAAAGAAACGAATAAAACACAAAAAGTAAAATGGAAAATAATAAATAGAACTTGTAAAACCTGGGATGACCCATGCCCTTTATGCCTACATGAAAAACTACACATCATTAAGTTTCTAAATAATGAAAAGTTATGAAACCATAGGCAGGAGTTAACGTTTTTTGCCGACATCAACAAATTTTCGCATTAAATAATTAACATAAAATAAACAGATAAATTCCATAGTTTAATAAAAGTCTTAAAAGCTTAGCCCAATCATGAAATAGATAAACCCTTTGTGAAGTCGTCAAAAAAACAAATTATAATCCAATCCAACACGTTTGTATAAGAAATAGCCATTTGAATAAACAAATAAATAAAAAGATTAATAGATAGATAATAATAAAACAGAATCCTCTCGACACTTAACGACCTGCCGCAACGCCATAAAATACCTTTCGCTTTAGACTAACTAGACGGCGACTGCTACTATCAGATTTGAAATAGGGACCCCACCATAACCTGACATCAACTTTCCGAAGGTAACTGGTCTGTAGATAAAAATTAATTCTTCGGCCACCTAACCAATATGGCAGCCCCCAGCCGTTCCCATAGTAACTAATGTTGCAAGAGACCATACTTATAAACACGCGCAAACCACAAGATAGCTTATTCCTAAATTTTCGCTTGAGGATGAAACGAGACCAGATATTTTAATTCAACTTAATTCCAATAATTACATTGAGGGTCTCGCGTCTCGCTTTTGAAACGAGACCTCTTATGTAGCGAAGGAATCATATTTTTTTAAAAAATATTATAATATAAGCTCTACTTCTGTATGGAGCACCGTCTTTTTAAAAAATAAAAACAAAAATACTAAAGAACCCCGAATTATTTACCTAACGTGTTCTTTCCTATTTTTCTGCATACCTGCACATATATATGTATATATATATATATATAGGGTTCGTGTGCGCGGTACACACACACACACACACACACACACACACATATATATATATATATATATATATATACATACATACAAATGAACGTATGTGTATATATACATGTCTATAATATAAAAATATATAATATATAATATACATATACGCATCAATATACATATTCACACATGTATGTGTGCATAAATTATATCACACACACACGTATATATAAATATATATATACACACAAAAATACATATATATATATATATATATATATATATATATATATATATGAAGAAATATAGTCTTAAAGTGTGCTATATTTATGGGATAAAGTGCTCAATATCAGATGTTGCCTGACGATTGCATTCAGCATGAAACAGACTGTTGCCTCTAAGTATTGACTTCTATGTTCACTTTATATAATATATATATATTATGAAATGGCTTAAGTCCGACAATTATTTAATATATTTTCTTTATAGATGTTATTTTTATAGATACAATTTATTTAAGTAAATGCACTCATTTTAAATAAACAGCATTCATTACATTTACCGGTCTGAGTGTTCAAGATATTCATTTTCATAGAAAATATGCGTTCTCCGAGAGCAATCGAACCTATAGGAATACAAGTTTGATTCCTGTTGGAGGATGCATACTTTCTACGATAATTTCTCAAACTTTCAAGCTGGTAAATGTAATTAATACTGTTTAATTAAAAACAAATCATTTAATTAATTATATTGTATCTATAAAAAAAATAGCGTATAAACAGAAATATATATATATATGCAAACATATGTGTGTAAATATATATATATATATATATAATTATTTATTTGAATATTACAACATAAATATGTTATAAAATCACGACAAAAATAGCCATTTTGTTTCAACACACACACACACACATATAGATAGATAGATAGATAGATAGATAGATAGATAGATAGATAGATATATGTCATTAACAGACAGTACTGTTTCGCTGTATCACAGCTCCTCAGTACGACTAGACTTCCGAATGCCTCAAGCCAGGATTGAAACACAATTAATTTGGTGTCAGCCAGAGCTATCTTCACTCGGTAGAGTTACACAACTAAATCTAGCGTATTGTTTTTACAAATGTAAACAAATGCCAATATATATATAACTTCCTTCCTCGAGATGGGCATTAAATAAAGCGAGTTATAGTGAAACAACCACTTTTGACCAGTGCTCAGATCTTTGAAAAGTCTGGAATTAAGGTACTCAAGTAAGACAAAAGGTATAAAATAGTTTGCGAATTGGGTTCTGTAAAATAATCTCCTAGGCAAACTCCTCTCACTAAAGCAAATATTTTAAAGCGTTAAAATCGGGCCAAGAAATACATGGAAATTCGCTTTTCTAGAGTAACCTTTAGATACAAATCTCGAGTGACATCTAATGGACCTAATGGATGGGCCAAGGGATGGATTTTATCCAATCTAAATTACATTAAGTGGAGGAGGTGGGGGTAACATATGTAAAAAATATTTTTACCAAAGTTTTCTAAAAGAAATATTAAAAATAATTTCACTGATTTCGAAATGTCCTGAAAGATTCATTAAAATCCGACAATTATTTGATTTTTGCAAGAATTTCTAAATCAATGTGTTTTATATCGGAAAAAAGGCGCTAAAACACCCATAATAATCTTTGGCATACCGCTGACGCAAAATAACGAGATTTTTAACCGAAATTTCGAACGTGCTTTAAAGGATTAAAAAATTTAATTACTCGCTAATTCTATTATCAGCGTTAACGAAGTTCTTGGCACTTCATAGAATTTTAATTCAGCAATTTAAGAAAACTACGTATTTCAAACTATCACTCTTCATCTCTTTTGAATGTATGCAACTATATAAACCTTATTCGAAAAACGAATTATCTTACCTTTGTTTTAAACATTTTTTTATATTAATTAGTCAGATGATTTAATTTATTGAATGAACATTTTCTTTTCATGACAATTGGAAGATTTGTGATTTATTTTCCTGAAATAAGCTACTGACACAACTTCAAGCGTGTAAATTCGTAAATATATTCCTTATCTTGTTTTGTTAAAAATAATTCGTGTGTTTCTTCGTCTTTATCGACTCCATTAATCATCTTAGTGTAGGTAAACCAACTGTTCATTTTAACCCCGAATCTCCCACGCCACTATAGGTATATCAGGCACATATATTACAGCCAGATATGCGTGATATAATAAAGAGCTTCGATAAAAGCAGAGATAACCTTGCAAGTGGCTTCAAGTGAGAAGATCCTTCAGATCGAGAGAGTGAGTGCGTTTCCAAGTATTCTACGTTTGAGTCTCAAGTCATCTTGTTAGTTTTAGCCTTTAAACTTAGAAAATACCTGACTACGATGCATCCTTTCTACTTCCTCACATGAATAGAGATGCACATTGCGCAAGCTTCTAGGGGGAGGTCCAAAGCATCAAGACTTTCGACATCTAGCCATGATGCCCCCCCACTACTACTCATATTCATGACCAGAAATTCACAGAGTTGGTTAAGTCCAGACAATTAACAATTAACAAACAAATCTGTGGTACGGGACAGGATATTGACTGTAACCCATCTTAATTTATTAAGAATGTTTCATGTTAACAGCCTCAATCAAGAAACCAATAAGATGGCGCAATAAGATAAGTCAACGCCAGAAACCATGAGAGCTATACCTGGTTTAGAATAATAGCATTTATTATTATTATTATTATTATTATTATTATTATTATTATTATTATTACCAATAGTCAGAGTAGTAAAATTGGGAGAAAATGAAGAGATTGCTAAATATCCTGCAAAAAAGTGAAAACAAATTTTAAAGCCTAAAGGTGACAGTCGTACCAAAACAGGTAAAGATACTGTAAAAATGATAAATCTGACAAAGAAGTGCACATCAAGACGAGTGCACTATTGAAAACAGCTGGGAAGTGATGTATCACTGAGAAGATTTGAGATCAGGGGAAAAACATCAATTAACGCTGTTGATAAAACAAAGTAAAATGAAAAGAGTAATAGCAAAAATATGAATAATTAGATGAGATAATGGCGACTGAAAACAGATAGATAAACAAGCAGTCTGCTCAGCATGGTTGCACTGATAAAAAATGTTATAAATTGCATATATGAGCAAATGATAACAACTATGAACAATAATAACGAGCATGAATGCTAAAAGGTCAAATGCGATCAGACTGAGATAGATAGATAGATAGATAGAAGGATAGATATGAACAGACTAAAAGAAAAACGAATATATTTAAATACGTGTGTATATATATATATATATATATATATATATATATATATATATATATATATATATATATATAAAAGTTTACATAGAAGTCAACACTTAGAGGCGACAGTCTGTTTCATGCTAGATGCAATCGTCAGGTGGCCAATCGTCATCTAGCATGAAACAGACTCTCGCCTCTAAGTGTTGACTTCTATGTAAACTTTTATATTTACACATGCTCTATCTCTGATATTGAGCACTTTATCCCATAAATATAGCACATCTTAAGACTATATTTCTTCATATGTATATATATATATATATATGTGTGTGTGTGTGTGTGTGTGTGTGTGTGTGTGTGTGTGTGTGTGTGTGTGTGTGTGTTATCGTAGCATACCTACGGACGATAATGGGTATGTCCCCATTCACACAAATACAGTAGTAAATACTGTATATTGACCTGTTGTTGAAGATTCATCGTGGAATTCACTTCACTCACTTCTAGCAGTTGACTACTTCTTCTGCGCGCCGCTGGCGAATCTTGCATGTATTGTTCGTGTCCTAAGTATTATTATTCTTCATTACCAGCCTTCGTGTAATTATTCTATTTAGTAACCTTCCCGAGGTTACAACATATATATATATATATATATATATATATATATATATATATATATATATATATATATATATATATATATATATATATCTCACTTAAACGTTAATTGTTAGTGGATAAAAATTTAGTGATAAAACTCTGTCGGATTAATAAATAAAAATCTACTGGCTCTTGAGAAATATATATATATATATATACACACACACAAATGCAACACGCATACACACACATACATATATATATATATATATATATATATATATATATATATATATATATGAGAAAAATATAATTTTAAAATATACTGTATTTGTGGTTAAAAGTGCTCAGTATCGCCGAAAGAGCTTTTTAAATATAAAAGTGGACACTGAGGTCAATTCCAAACGGCGACAGTTTCATACTTCAACGTCGTCCTCAGGCTATGTGTGTTGTGTTTTCCCTCGGCTATTTATATATGCTGGTGTATTATGGCTAGTAATATCTATTGTATTATCTGCCGGTTTATCAAGTGGGCAGTAACGGTTATGTTTGAAATTATTTTAGAGGCTATTCATTAGAAATAATTGTAGATCCAAATGCGATTTTTTGTTAACTTTTTACTCATTATTTATTGTAGATTGCTTAATTATTTGTTGTTGATTATTATTATTATTATTATTATTATTATTATTATTATTATTATTACTTGCGTTTATATGTTCATTCGCAGTTTCTTAATTTGTTTACTAAAAATAAACTCTTTTAAAACTCTTTCTTACTATTTAATAAGTCATCTGATAAGAAAAGAGACAAAGAGAAAAAAAAGAGGGAAAGATATAAGAAAGCAAATGTGGAGGCTGAGGTGTGAGGAAAAAGCGGGGAAAGAAGAAAAGGAAGAATGAATTAACATATATAGGCATATTGCAGTTAATTTCAAAAACACAGATTGATATAGTTTACAGTTAACGCTTCACATTAATTTAAAGATTACCAAAAAAATAAAATAGCTCAATGTTTGATCCTTACCCCCACTCCCTTACTCTTAAGTATTTTAATAAAAATAGATTTAAAATTATTCCTATCTCTCCCTTCCTTCTCTAATTCCGACAATATCTGTCGTTCTCCTCCCCCTCTCTCTATCACCTTACATCAACTTAAAACCACCCCTCAAAAGCGTATAGAAATAATACGTGAATTTAAAACCATATTTTTATGCTTGCAAATGTGATCTGAGGAACCAGGAAAAAAAACACCTTCCTGGGGAAATAAAATATAATCAATGGACCCTTAAGGTTGCCAGTTTTTTAATTTCAATTATATATATATATATATATATATATATATATATATATATATATATATATATGAACCTTTTTTGTCAATAACAATCCCAATAATTTCCGACGTTTGACAATAACCGCTCCCAGTTTATTAATAATCGGTGCGCACAATTCAGATTAAAGTTCCAAACATACTGAAACAAAACTTATCCAAAAGTGCTAAATTCGATGATTAAATTTTACTTAAAGATTATAATATATTTAGTTTTTGATGGCACAAACGGTAAAAGCATAGCATCACCCCAAAACTAAGCAAAGTATTAGGAAACCGGAATATTTCGTTAGAAACAAAGAAAAGAGTGTTGAACTTTTATTTAATATCAGTCCTCCACTATGCCAATGAATGCTGTACAATCTCTTCAGAGATGAAGAAGAGACTTGAGGCAATAGAGATGCGGTTCTACAGACTGAGGCTAAGCATACTATTGACAGACTATTTAAGTAATGTGGAAGTTTTAAGGAAAATGGAACAAAAAAGGAAATTTACATTTAGAATCAGAAAAGAGGGCTTGCAGAATTTGACACTAATGTGACATTGGCGACAAGAGAGACATAAGAAAGCCAGGAGTAACCTACATAAGAAAATGATGTAAAGGGAAGGCAGAACAGGGATTGGGGGGGAAAAAGACAGACCTTACTAAGGGCTATAAACGATAGGAAGTTGTGAAGAGCCATAATCGCCGACGTCCTGAAGAAACTCGGCACTTAGAAGAAGAATGTGAGATAAAGGCTATTTTGACCGAATAAAAAAAATTTCCTACTGTTTTATTTTGTTTTGTTTTGTTTTTGTTTATTTTCTTTAAAATAAATTGGGTTTTTCATGTTGATCAAAAAAGAAAGTCAGAAGTTTTCTGACAACCCAAAAATAGATTTTTTTTTTTTTTAACTGTTCATTCATTTGGTCACATTTTAAGAAGTCGATTAGGCCGAGAACATTTTAGCACGCCAGATTCGTCGCCTGGGATTTTGGTGCCGTCTCACTTCGAAAGCTGATCTCCCACTATCACTGTGAAAATGAGGTGAAATAATTTTAGTTTGCAAATTCTTACTCGTCCCTCCCGACCTACTAATTTAAAAACTGAAAAAATTAATACAACTTCATATTTATATCTTAATTAATATTCATTGTGGTTATTACTATTCGATGTCAGTTTTCAAAAGTTTCACAAGAATTCACACTTGCTGTTGAACGTGAAGTTGAAGAATTAACATCGACCATGCATTTCCAAATACGTATGCTCAATTTTGTTTTATTTCTTACCTGTTCTATGAGAATTATTAAAATAACTCACAAGTTTAGTTTGTCAGATAATGACACATAATGAGGAAAAAAGACTTGGAGAATTTAACACTCACAGAACATATAGAAGGCAAGAGGAAAACGGTGAGTAACCTTACTAAAGAGCTTGAGTAAATGCCTAGCAGGACCGGCAATGATTGTGAGAAGACAAATATTACTAATAGATAAAAAATACAGAAAATTGTGATGAGTCATGACCGTAAACGTCATGGAATCACAAAGCACATAGAAGATAATTGAATTTCATTGTAGGTCCTATATTTATTTTTTATTTGTTCTTGTTATTTTTTATAAAAGGTAAAATAAAACTATTTTCTTTTTTGCTTGAAAGTAACAATGCTGACAGAAGCAATGGGCCAATTCGGCATCTTTTTAAAGCAAATGATATCGTGTTTGTGCAGGGTGTCCCCCAAAACTGACATCACTTTGTAATCTAACAATATAGCCAATTCTCGTTTAAACGATCTCAAATTTTAACTCTGTTGACCGTGCGGACTTATCTCAATGGGAATCTACCAGGAAGATGGATCGGGCGTTCCAGTGATAATGACAATGTGCTGTTAAAATGGCCACCACGTTCAAATGACATGACATCTTGTGATTTTTTTCTATGGGGCTTTGTGAAAGGAGATGTCTATATCCCACCTCTTCCTGCAAGCCTAGAGAAAACTTAAGCAGAGAATCACTGAGGCGATGGAGAATGTCACGCAAGGCAGGCTACAGCGTGTTTGGCAGGAGCTGGACTACCGGCTTGACGAGTTTCCTATCACAGTTTGTGCGCATATTGAACATTTGTGAAGCTTTGTGAAATCGCTTATAAAAATCTACATCCCTTTGAATATCTTATTCGAATTTTGATAAATAAATCTTTTATTGTTCAACATGTAGTCTATTTAATTTCGTTTGCCTGATACAAGTAGTCACTCGGATATTCACAATTTAAATGATGTTAAATTATAGGTGGCGACACCTTGTATTTATTTTAAGATAGCCAAGGAAGCATTCCAAAAGCCAAGCAAAATACTAAGAAATAGAAAAACTTCGCTAGAAACAAGAAAAAGAGTACTAAACTACTACGTAATATCTGTTTTCCTCTATGACAGTGAGTGCTCCTCAAAAATGAAGAGGAGACTTGGAGCAACAGAAATGTGGTTCTACAGAAGGATGCTGATACCATGGACCAAACATGTGAGCAACGATGAAGTTTTGGAGAAAATGGAAACAAAAAGGAAACTAATACTTAACATCAGGAAGAGATAGTTGAGGTTTCTAGGGAACATAATGAGGAAGGATGGCTTAGAAAATCTGATACCCACGAGACAGATAGAGGACAAGAAGGACGGAGGAAAACAACGCAAAACATACTCAGTGAGCTTGAGTAAATGGATGGCGGAACAGAGCTTAGGAAAAATAACAGTAAAACAATGTTTATTATGAGCTACAAGGGATTGGAAGTTGTGGAGAGCCATAATGGTTTACACGGCACATAAAGAAGAAGAATAAATCAAGATACGATCAGATATTCTGGTAGTGGAAAATACGATCACTTTTAAAGTAGACTCATCTAAAAGATGAAGTCAATCTGGAAATTGCGTTGAAGCATAGAGTTTATTTCATGAGCCATTGTTGTTTGCAACGTTATCTTTTTTGTCTGTTGAAAAACGAGTTATTTAATTTTATTACCCTTTTTTTTATTCCTACTTGTAAAATTCTAATAGCAGTACGATCTCTGTGAAGGGAGCAAAAGACAGATTGCAATGTATCATTTTGATTGAATTGAGTGCGAGTGCACATGCGTCAGATTTGAACTAGTTTCGCGCCATCTTATTGGTTGCTTTTTTTCTTTTCTCCATTTTTTCTTTCTTATTTTCCTCGGTGAGTTTCCGTTGTACTTGTGACACATAAAAAGTAGAAAGGGAACAAAGAGCCCACAGAGATCCACTGAAAGATGGTAAGAGCAAAAAGAGACTACAGGAAGTCTATTACTAAACACTTGACATAAGTAAATTATTACATTTGTAAAGTATTATATATTTAGAAATGATCCATCATTATGTATGCGTGAAAAGGAGATAACAGTTTCAAATTCAAACTGACAGGGGAAAAATGATTATTTTTATATCAGACTTTACGATTCAACCACACACGCACATTTAACACATACAGAAACTTTGTATGTATTTTGTGTGTGTACCGTGTGTAGAATTCTATATAGGATTTATTATGATTTAACGCAACAAATGAAAAGCCCCTGTGATGACTGAACTTTCTGCATTATTAATGGTCTTCGAGATTATCTTCCGAATTCCAATGATCCAGTGATTTTCTTATGTGCCGTATCTCATGAAACTCCAGAACTTTCTACCTTTTGTAGCTCTAAGCAATGCTTGACCCATTACCATCCCTCCCAGTCGAAATTCACGCCGCTATCCATTTATACAAACTATTTTGGTTGATTAATAGATGTTTGAATGGATTTTTCTCAGTGTGTGAATGCCAGATGAAAATGTTTTCTAAACAGGTATCTCTTTTTGTATTCACAACTTTCCAGTAGATTTACATCAGCGGAGAAATGAAACTTTAATTCAATGTTAAATTTGAATTTAGTATTTACCAGCGCATTCACCCGAACGATATATGACAAAATGCCAACTTTGAGGTGAGAATTGGTAATAGAATATATTCTCTCAGCATTTAGCCTTAGGCCGCAAGGGCTCTCGCTCGCTCTCGCTCTCTCTCTCTCTCTCTCCCTCTCTCTCTCTCTCTCTCTCTCTCTCTCTCTCTCTCTCTCTCTCTTAGTGCACTGAGTGGAGTGTGGTGCTGTTTGAAACTGTACTAAGCCAGTTTGTGGTTCGGTTCACCCAAATAGGCCGAAAAGCAATTTTAATTTACTGGCCAGAAGAGAAGATCAAGACACTGGTCGGTTAATGTGAAATTTAGCTTGAGAGTCAAGAAATTTGTCTATATATAATTTGCATAATGTTGAAATATGTGCGCATCCACACGCGTGTGAGGATACAATATAGTTTTCTTTAGAACAACTTCAAATGCCCAATCCTTTATTGCTATGTATAGGTCTTCTTTTATGTAACATGACCTTTCAGGATTTCCACCACATTTCTATAGGTAAGTATAAAATTGATGTATCTAATTTCTGAACACTGGAAATTGCAAGAAATCGTCAGATGGAAAAGAAAAGCGATGCTTATATGTTTCGTATCATATTTTTATTATATATTTATTTAGGTTGGTGTACATATCTTAAATATTATCTAATGTTCCGGTCATTGTATTACCCGGTCTACTTCGTATTCCGTAACCATCTCGGAATTTAGAACTAAGAACTTTATTTAATCCATAAAGGGAGATAATTTGTGTAAGTTAATTCTTCCTATTTAAATAGTTCTTGTAATCACGGAAAATGTGAAAGTATTCTTGAAGGGCAGAGGAATACTGAAATATGCTTTTCAAAAACTAACCAAAGTATTATGTAATATGAAAAACACAGAAAATGTGCAATATCTAATCTCCTATGTGACAGTAAATGTTAGACAATTTCCCAAGTAATGAAGAGATTTGAAACGAAAGAAATGTGGTTCTACTATATAATGCTATAAGAAAACCATAGATAGACCATATCAGAAAAGATTAGAAAAGAGGAAGTTTTAAGGATTTACAAAAAAAAACTGCCACTAACAATCTTCTATTCTAAGGTTAACCGTTATCTTTTCTGCATAGCCCGATGAACTTCACTTCTTGTTCTTTCTTACGCTCATACAACACCACGCAGTAACCCACAACATTGAGTGACTCTTGGGCAATTTATTGGGTGAACCTTGGAATAAAAAAGAGGCACTCGGAATTTCCGGGTCATAAAATGACGAATGAGAACTTGTAGGACACGCCATATCGAATAGGACATGTTGAATGCAAGAGAAGTAATTGGAAACAGTGAGGAACCAACAAGTTAGAAGGAGTGAGCGACAGAATAATTTCAAAGACTAGTAAAAAGAGCATGAGTTATTTCGAGTAACACAATAGAGGAATTTGTGGAGAGCTATGATCAGCCACGCCCTTTCTGTTTTTCATTTGAAATAATAGTGTGACATCAAGTTATACTGATGTTAATACTTTCCGAAGTAACTATTGTAACTACTAAATAATGTAGCTAATGAAATAAGTTTTAATTGTAATTCATGTGAAGTGAAATTAATATTATCTTTTCTAACTGTCATCTTAACTTCGGCTTTTGTATTAAATCTACATAAGGTTGATAAATAAAGAATTTATTTTTTTTATTTTTCTACCCTTTCAAACTGAAATTATTGTATCTGTAACAGGCTGCACATACCGTGAATCATTCACTCTTCCGGTTGTACCAGAAGTACGGGGCCTGTCTCTATATGAGTGCAGCGTTAATCACGTCCGACAAAGAAGTTCAACTCAGTGTCTTTTCACGTCGGTTAATTCTCGTTGCATTTGCATCGACAACACTCACTGTATCTTGTTATAGAACAAAATATCCTATCATTGTCGAAATGGCCTATTACACCAAATGCAATTAAAAGAATGATATTTTATATTTTAATTGTTGCTTTGTGTCTGTTATCCCATCTTGATTATTGATTAATGTTGATTATTGAGGCAAGAGGGCCAATAATTTTGTCCTATGTTAAAAGTGTTTATAGTGTTTTTTTTATGTTATTGTTTGTCATTAAAATGAAAATTTTGTTCCTGCCATCAGTGCACATTCTTTCAAATCTATTATTTCATAATTTGTGAAAAAATACACATGAAGTTTCCATGAAAATTTGAGGTATTACAGCTTTATTTGTAATTATGGAAGTGGGGTGAATAATTATGTCCAATACATATATACATATATATATATATATATATATATATATATATATATATATATATATATATATATATATATATGTATATATATATGCATATATATATATACACACACACATATATATATGTATATATATATATATATATATATGTATATATATATATTATTACTTTAGACGTTATTATTATTGAATAGTCGTATTTCAGTAGGCGCTGCCTCTTTCTCTTTCGAGAAATGTTATTAAAGAAAAATTTGCATACTTTCGCAGAAATCGAACTTGTGTCCCTCAAGGTAGAGGAATTCCGCGTTTAGCTCGTTGCGCCTTATCTTGGTGAAGCTAAGTTCATGCTTTAAAGCAAAATTTCTCCTGGCATAGATTTCTCGGAAATTTTCATATCTGCACACAGTTTCGTAATCAAACAAATAATAAAAATACATTCCCCAAAAAATGAAAATGCATTCTCTCTCTCTCTCTCTCTCTCTCTCTCTCTCTCTCTATATATATATATATATATATATATATATATATATATATATATATATACATATATATATATATATACATATATATATATATACATATATATATATATATACATATATATATATATATATATATATATATATATACATATATATATACATATATATATATATATATATATATATATATATATATATATATATATATATATATATATATATATAGTAAGGTAATGAAATGTTTGGTAATCCGTGTGGATATTTCAAAGAGGATGTAATCCAGAGAGCTCAATGCAACAACAGAGCAAATATTGATCAAATAATTAAGAAAGAGACAATCTTAAGGTTCCATGACTACAATTTATTATATTTATATATACATTGAGTGGCGATAGCCTGTTTAATGGATGGTTTCCAGCTTTTTTTCCTTGTTATGTGCCATGTCCTTTCAGGATGTAGGCGATTATGGCTCTCCATCTCCCTCTATCCCTTGCAGCTCTCAGCTAGCTCCTTCTCCCTTCTATCTTCCCCCAGATCACGTTGTGTCATCCACTTGCTCAAGCTTGTCAGGTATGTTACGCGCTGCTTTCCCTTCTTTCTCTTTCCCCTCTATTTGAGCCGTGAGTGTCAGATTCTCCAGCCCCCCACATTCCTCATTATGCGTCCCAGAAACTTCAGCTGCCTCTTTCTGATGTTAGGTATAAGACTTCTCTTTGTTTGTAACCTCTCTAAGACCTCATCGTTGCTCACATGCTCGGTCCATGATATCCTTAACATCCTTCTGTAGAACCCCATCTTGGTCGTTTCGAGTCTTTTCTTCATCTTTGAGGAAATCATCCAACATTCGCTGCCGTAAAGAAGAACAGATGTCACGTAACATCCCAGTATTCTTTTCTTTGTTACCAAAGAAATCCTGCTGTCTCGCAACACTCTGCTCAGCTTTTGGAATATGTCCTTGGCCATGCCAATTCGTCTACAGCTCTCAGTCTCGCACTTACCATCCTATGTCAAGATGTTTCCCAGATATTTAAACTTCTGTGTCTGCTTGATTCTAGTGTTTCCGATCTGCAAATCGCATTTCGGGTTCTTCCTCTTATTGATGACCATGCATTCTGTCATCTTGTATTTTATGCTTAGTCCTTTCTACTCACTCTCCGTCACTACCTTCTGTAGGAGATTTTGTAATTTCTCTTCCGTGTCTGCTATCAGTACTGTGTCATCTACGTATCTTATGTTGTTACGGTTGTGGCTGCCAATGCTAAATCCAGGTAAGCTTTCCAATTCTCTCAGAATTGCCTCGCTGTATAGATTGAATAGGTCTGGTGAGAAGACGCATCCTTGCCTTTCGCCCCTTTCTATTTTTGTATATTCACTGAACTCGTTCCCTATCCGTATGCATGCTGTTTGCTGCCAATATAGGTTCTTGATTATTCTGATATCCCTCCCGAATATATCAAGGTTGCTGAGCAATGAGCCAAATTAAAATATAAGTATATACACTGGACAAAAAAGAACTTTATGTAAATATCCTTTTACAAATTTCAAAATGTTATGAATATCAAATTTTAATAAAAAAATATATATATAATTACAAACAATATTGTATTATTGACAGTAAAAAATGAAATTATACATGCACAAAATGAAATAAATTCATAATGATTTTTGACATTGCTTTCCTTTTATAATATAGCCAATATCTACTTTGATGGTACTAGTCTTTAGCAAGAATGTTAGTCCAATGAGAATCATTCAACCTATTTCATTCAAGAATTTTGTTGTTTTTTATGGAATTGTTCACGGCACTATGCACTGCCTTACATACACATAACAGTTTTCTAGATGAACTGACAATTTCATTAAATTCATTGAAAGAATGAACTTCTTTATAAAATTCAAGGAAATGTTTTCTATAAGTTTTCAAATATTCCGTTTTGTAACTGTATGAGCTCTATTTGATATTCGGTTGGTGCATCCACATAATTAAAATGAAAATGAATCACTAAACAATTTAAATTCAGTTTCTATTTTTATGGGATCAAAAAATCTTGTTGTAAATTCTTTTAACAACACTTCACATAATTTACTATATTTTTCAAAGTTCACAGAAAATTCTTCTTTTCTTTTTAATAAAGTCTGAAAATGAACAATTTCACTGGCTTCCAATTATCTTATCAAAAGCTGGAACTTCTTATTAAAACATATTATTCGCTCGTTCTGTGTAAATGCAAAATAATTTTAGACAACATTTCTGGGATATCTACTAAGAAGGAAAGATCATATAACCATTCTTCGTTTTCTAAAAAAAAAAAATTACATTTTGATTCTTGCTTTGCATGAACATTTATTTCAAGTAACAATAATTGAAATCTCTTCAAAGTTGCTGCTTTACTTTTGAGAAATAAATAACGTCTTCATACTTACTGTCAACTTATTCCAAGAATTTTTTGAACACAATGGTTCAAGCTCCGAGATAAAATTGACAACTTTCTCAATATCAGTCATCAACTGATTCATATTTAACCTTTGAGCACATCATTGCTGTTGATGAATCAAGCAATGATAGTTGAGTATATCATAATTAACAGATTCTTTGAATAAAATAATAAATCCATTATTTTTACCAATTAATGTAGGAACCCATCACTTGTAATCGAATAATTTTTATTTTTTTTCAATACTGAACTTTTCATTTGATAAATTAACGTGTTCAAGTATGTTCCTGCCAATTGTTGTACTCTTCATATCGCATACGTTCAACATTTCTTGAATTATATTAAAACTGACATCAATTCCTCTGAGAAAAATAACTAACTGTGCAGTCACTTTGATCGCTACTTTCGTCCAATGCTAAACTATAATAAACACATTTAGATAAATGGGTCTGCAATGTACTCACAATGCTGTCACCTATGTAATCAATTCTTCTACCAATTGTCTTATCTGAGAGATTAGTTTCATTGAATAAGTTCACTTTCTCGGGACAATTTTTTATTAAAAGCAATTACGCTCCTTTATTAATTCACCATCTATCAGTTGCTTACCCTTCCGAGCCATTTTATCAGCTATTAAATAGATAACATTTGTACATGTATCAGTTTTAACAATAGATATTTTGAGAATGTTTTGTTGAGAACTAAACTGCTTCTTTAATTCATCTATTTTCATTCTTCTTTGTTCGTTTAATTTATTATATTCTGATTCATGCTTAACATCATAGTGAAGCTTAATATTATATTCCTTGCACATGACAAATGAGGCAGACAACATGGTTCAATTACGAAATATTTTTCTTTTCATACAATATTGAAAATTCTCTTTTCTTCTATTATTTTTTTTTCCTTATTATTAGATATGTTACGTTAACAAAAGAAATACATAGACCTATGACTGTATTCAGTCAGTCGTGTGCCATGCGTGATACACACTTAGGCGATCATGTATACTTCGATACATGACTGAAGAGGCAGTAGGTTGCCATTTCTTTCTGCTTTGGACAAGTTTCCATCCAAGGCTATAGAACCCGGTCTGTCCTGCTATTTGCCCATAGCTGGGGGAGAAGATGAGGATTCATACTTTTTCCAAGAGAATTAGTACGTAAATGAATGTAATGGATTCGACTGGAATTCGAACTCGGCTCTCCGATTCCTCAATTCGGGCCACTATCCATTACTCCACCGTGGACTGAAATTAGAAAGAAATAAAGACTAAATTTAAATTATCCCCTTCCACTTGGCACTAGGCCAAGCCCTGAGTCACTAAAAATGCTTGAAACTCTTTTAAAAAGAAGGAAAATGCGTCTTTTTTTCCATCCGCCTGATTAAAGGTTTCCATTCTTTATCCCTAAAGGCATAACTGGACACTGATACGACTCTTTCCGAATCACCTGCATGGATTCGAGGTCACTACCCCTTGACATTGTAAAAAATGTTTTCGTTTTTTTTCCCTCTGTTTGTTCTTTCTTTTTTTCTGTCACCAAAGTACATGCGTAAATTTTATTTCCTATTTGTTCTTCCTATTTCTAAACTTTCTTGCACATTAACTCATTGGGGATTCCTTAGGCTCGTACATTTAATGGACGCTTTTTTCTAGCGTGGTGTACTGGAGTAGGTGTACGTATCCAAAAAGTGGATATTCGCACTTATATTAAGTTAAAACTTTATAAATATTTCAGGCTCCGTGTCCATACCCCCAATCCATAATTCTTCTCTTTTGTAAATTTTTTTTCTCCTTCTTTCCAATAGTTAAATTGCCAATTACATGCCCCGCCCTGTAACCATCTTCTATACTAATTCAAATAGAGGTAGGGTATGCACATGCATCCCTGAGTAGCCCTCGTTAGCCCCTTCTCCCAATGGGTCTTTTAGTCCTCTACATGATTAAGCTTGTCTCGGTGCCTTTAGTTCTTGGACCGGTACGATATTTCTGACCCAAACAGGAATTCTGTTGCCCTGACTTCTGGGAAGACGCGACATAACCACTCTGAGCATTACACGTGTATCTTCTCTCCTTGGTTTATTGTCTCTTCATTAAGGGTGCTGGAAGTAAACATTTCTTTTTTTTTTTTTTTTGAGGTGGGAGGTGCTAACCGCATGATAGTCAGGTCTCCGAACCCTCGAGTAACTTTGAAGGAGGCCATCATATCAGCAGGTGTATAATATTGGGGCTGTTGTACTACCATTTTTGTGAATGGTCTCTGGATCGTGAAGTCTCGGGTGGGGCCTCTCGATGCCATGATGAAGGGTACTGCTACAGTTGTATTTCTGGACGATTCTCTCCAAGTTATTTATACTTGCAACTTATGCGTGTGGCTCACTGTCCACTAGTTTTCAAACAACCAATACACATATGAAACCAGACAAAATGAAAATGAACAAAACTAGCAAACCCAAACTAAAAAAATCAAAGTAGATCCCCCACGTATACCATCTCCAACGTTTCAACATTCCAGAAGGGGAACTCCATCTTAACTTGCGGATTTCATAGTCCCGGGCTACTCCCCTCTTATAGCTAAACACGACCACCTAAAACGCCACGCCCACGGACTAGGAACCTAGTTCAAGGACGAGTTTCCCTGTAACAGAGACACAAAAAACGAGGAACCTGATATCCCAAATATGTGTTTCAGCGTGGTATTTATCTATAGTACCACATTCGTCATTGCTCTCTATCGCCCTCAGAACGGAGAGACGTTAATCTTCGACCGTATATCTGAGAAAATTGATAATATCCTCAATTTCCCTCGGGCAGCTTTCATATCTGCCGTGACTTTAATATCCACCTTAAAGAATGGCTAGTCCACTCCAACAAAACCGATTTTGAAGGCAGATATTGCAGAGACTTAGCCATAACCTAGGAACTAACCTAGATCATCGGAGAACCTATTCGGGTCACGATGGGTCATCAGGCGAACCCCCTCGAGCTCTTCCTAACATCCTCCCCTGATAAATGCTTAGCAAAAGTTCTACCGCCACTAGGAACGTCAGACCATTCCCTTGTCAATGTCCAGATGATGTCAAACCTAAGGCATCCTGTGATGTAACGTTCCATAGAACTATTTTTCGCTATGCCAAGGCAGACTGGGACATCTTTGTCGGTCCTACATGATGAAAGCTCCCATCCCAAACTTCGTCAAGCATACTGCATCTGAAACTGCTGCCCTCATCACTGATTGAATACTTTCTGGAATGGAGAGTTTTATACCCTCACCAAAAAAAAAAAAATTCCAGCAAAAGCTAAACAACCAACCCTGGTTCACCCTTGAATGCGCTGCGGCCATTATTCACCGAAACCACTGCTTCAGTATCTATCGCAAGAAGCGGTGTTGTTCGGCCCTCACTACATTCAGATCTGTCTGCAATCACTGCAAAAACGTTCTAGAAAACGGCAAATGCAACTACGCGTGAGCAGTCTAGACCAAAGTTGAAAGGAAACAAATTGGATACCGTGAATTCTGTAAGATCATTAACCAAATCATGAACAGAGGTAAAGCGGCTGCGCCTATAATCATAAATGGCCCCGAGGTCATATCCTCCTCGACAGATAAGGCGATCTTTTCCTCTAACTCAACATTAGATGACAAAGATTATCCCTGCCCAAGTTCCCAAGTCTCACTGAGCACAATCTCAGTAATATAACCATCACAGCTTGAGAAGTTTCTAGACTTATTAATCCTAAGAAAGCCACTAGCCCAGACAAAATTCCATTGATTTTCCTTAAGAATAACAATCTGGAATTATCTCCGATCCTACCAAAGTTATTCAACCGCTACTTGAACGAGAAATCCTTCTCAAGCTTGTGGAAGGTGTCAAGGGTACGCTCGGTTTACAAGAACGCGGGTGCGCGATATCCCCACTCTCAGTACAGATCCATCAGTCTCCTCACTATCATCAGTAAGCTTTTTGAGGTCATAATCAATAAGAAGCAAAAGAAGAAACTCTTCAGCGACGATCAGGATGGATTTCGGTCGGCCCGATTCACTGCCAATGTCTTAACTACCATCGCTCACAGAATCAGTGGGACTCTTGACGACAAACACACCTCGAGGACCATAGCACTAAATATCTGAAAGGCCTTCGATAAGGTGTGGCATAAAGGTTTACTACACAACCTCTCCAGATATGGAATCACTGGAAGGGTTATCTCGATCATAAAATCCTTCCTAACAGGTAGGTCCCTGAGGGTAGTTATTAATGGCCAGTCCTCTGGTGACCTAACGGTCAACGCAGGCGTCCATACGATCCGTTGCTAAGAATGTGGGCAAAAATGGTCGGCTCCCTGCACCGCCCAAGTAACTATGTGTCTCCTCCAGCTATCCTCTACCTTTGCAAGAGCCATATCAGGCCCAAAAATGGAATACTGTTGTCATATCTGGCTGAGCACTACCAAGACCTCACTCTCCAGCCTTGATAGTTCAAAAGCCTTTCCGATCCCTTGTGGGTGACGAATTATTCTCCACCGTTCAACCTCTTTCCCACAGGTGGAATGTGGCAAGCATCTCACTGCTCTACCTCTACTTCCATGGAAAGTGCTTGGATGAACTATATTCCCTGGTCCCGCCAAGGCAAACCTTCACAGCAACCTTCACGCTGTGCCACTTACATAGTAGCGAACCACCCACATTCCCGCCATATTCCATCAGTAAGTTCCATTCCAGCAGTTTCTTCCTGCGAGCCACTGCTTTGTGGAACCGACACCCCAAGAGGATGTTTCTCCGATCACTACAATCAACCTATTCAAGGCTAGGGTTAATCTTTATCTCCTTCACCTACACACACAAATGGCCTCCTAATGTAACCCTCTACCCTGGGCCTTGTAAATGGTGACTTTCTCTGTAAAAAAAAACATTATTCATCAAACCGTAAAACTTTTTAAACTGAAACATTCCAAATGACTGACCAAATCTACAAAATATTTCATTGGTTAGTTTAAAATTGTCAAAATTTACGTTATTACGACATCAAAGTATATCCTTTTATTTATTCGCTGCCCCATTAACAACAAATTTGACACAAGGTTGGTTTAACGTGAGAGGTTCAAGCAGGAATCTGAGGAATGTAACACATAACCCAGAGCTAAAAAACCGTAAACTAAATAATTTTTATTTAACTATCGCTCTTGCCCCACCCACAAGCCGGTGTGTCTCGTTAAAGACATTTCCTTTCTTCCCCTTTTAGTGCAATGGGAAACTAAACCTACTAGCACAATCTGAGAAAAATTTTCTCGACATAAGTTACTAAAGTAAATCAAAATATACCTAGATTTTAGGGTGCAGTGCGCCGCATGAAAATATTAAGTGGGCCACAGTGCGACCCGCGGGTTGGACGTCCTTAGTTTAATTCTTGAGCGCAATCTTCATAGGCCGATGATTCCATCCAAGGATGAAACAGACTATCGCCACTCGGTGTTGACTTCAATGTCCACAAAAAATGATTTTATTTCACAAGGACAAAATATACACCGACCAGATAAAATGTGAACGCTTTATTTTTTACCTTAACTGTATAATTATATAAATTATCTTCTTCCTCTTTTTAAATATTTCCTTTTTAAATTTTATTTAACCACAGAACAACAAATTCAATCAAACAATCTGTTTATAATAATATATCCCAAAATTTCCGTTTAGAAAGACCATAAAATCTCTTAAGTCCATGGAAAAATGTTTGATGACATACGAGGTTGTGTTGAAAAGTTCTTAGCCTTACCAAAAAAAAAAGAAAAGAAAAAAGAATGTTTAATCTTTTGGTGGAGCTTCTGCGAAGTGGGTTGGACCGAGAAGTTTTAGGTAAAATGTAAATATATGTTCTTAACAAAATAAGTAGATTGTAAATATATGTTCAAAAGAAAAGAAGCAGATCATGTAGTTGTGAAACCTAGAAACACTTAACGTAATCCAAGGAGTAAATTTGATCTTTCGTACTTTAACAAATATGGGCTGAAATTATTAAATGATTTTTCGGACTAACATCCTCACGGTCACGTGTCAAGTGATAAAGTGGCCAGAGAAGTTACCGCAGGGCCAAGAGGCCAATTCACTTACGTCGCGAAGTGCATTCCTCTTTGTCGGCCTTTTTCTTTCTTATAGTGTCTGTAATCTTTTTTTTTCTTTTTCTTTTTGGAATTGGGACGAACGTATATTCAGAGGTTCAACAATTGCCACTTAATCAACCATTTTCTTCACCTCGCCCGGAGCTGCTTTTTAACAAGACCAACGTTCTTTTACCGTTAAAAAAAGCTCTCGACTTGAAGTAGACACAGCCCCAGAAGAAACAAGCCACTCCAAAGAATGATGAAACTAAATGCCTTTTTTCTTTGATTCATTCAATGCTTTATTTATTAATAGCATCAGAAATTAATTTTATGTTGCTTCGTATCTGGGAAAATATGCAGACATGCAAACAAAACACATGAAAGTTTATATTTTTCAAGAACCTGTAAGAGACACAAATAATCGATTCAAAATGTGAGAAAAACACTTTCTCTTTTACAAACCAATAACAAAAGTTACATCATTTATTTAAATGTGTTGAGATAAAAATTACTTAGAAATCTTTAATTTTTATTTGAATCATTCTGTGGTGTGTCATTTTTATTCTTTAAAAACCTAATCTTGCAATTCCGTTATAGTGTTATAATTCCATATTTCCACCAGAACTATTTAAGTCAAAAAGACAGACATTTAGTTTAATAGCAGTGTTACAGTGCATTATATATATATATATATATATATATATATATATATATATATATATATATATATATATATATATATATATATATTGTTATGGGAACTTACCTATAACGATAATGGACTCTTCCTGACTCTATAAATACTGCGCCTCTCTGAGAGGAACGAGTCGAGACGCAGACTCTGACTGTGCGCGACTCCTGTCGAACTCTCTGCTTTGGCAGAGAGGAACTCGGACGAGGCTTTGCCGCAGGGCAAAGTTTCGTCCGGGGAAGTAGACAGTCCCTGAACTCGTTTATACGGGTTCTAATGGGCATATTTTTGGACGAGCCTACAGGCTCGGAGAGCCCACATTAAACCGGCCTTCTGCCAATACGACCCATGTGGGGGGGGGTTGTTAAATATCGAGGAACGAGTCGAGACCTAACGAGTCAAGACATATCAGCTCACTCTAAACCAGACTGACAGTTAATACTAACACCTTCAACTTCTTGTATTATATTTCTGTTGTAATATATCTTTATTATTTTCTACTCTTGCGTTCGTGTTGTTCTTCCTTGGTCCTAACCTTGGACCATAACCGTGGTGCGAGGATATTGGACCATAGCAGTGGCGACGAGGACTGAAGAAACAAACTCTACGCGGAGAAATCTAAAAGTATGTTGAAGAAACGAAACTCTACGAGAAGAAATCCTAAAAAAGAATATTGAAAAAAAACAAGTTCTACGTGGAAAAACTACAAAAAATATTTTACTATCGGTCGTCCATAACAGAGGCGACGTTGGTAGTGAAAAAGTAAAAACAAGTTATACGCGAACATAAAAAAAGAGAACATTTTCTTTTTGGACACCAACTTTACAGTAGTAACAAAGACCTGAAGTCTAAACTAAAAGAATAATACTTGCACATAATTACGGTAAATATGGAAGACTTTAAGGCAACCATATTGGAACTTATTAAAATACAATTTGAACAGCAACAGAAAAACGAACAGAAGCATCTTGAACTACAAGAATTATTGCTACGGGTAATAACAAATAAAGGGCAAAATTCCGAAAATGAAACAGTTCTCTCGCAGAATGCTATATGGAGCTCTATCGAAGACTTCTCGTATGCACCGGACGAAAACAAAACCTTCGCAGCTTACTTCAGAAGGTACGAAGATTTATATGAGTTTGATTGCGGAAATTGGTCAGATGCGAGAAAAGTACGTCTACTACTAAGAAAATTAGGGTCAAGCGAATACACTAAATTCGTAGACTACATCCTACCGAGGAAAACAAATTAGTTAACTTTCAAGGAAGCCATAAAACTGTTAACATAACTATTTAGCCCAAACACCTCACGATTCCACAAAAGATGGAAATGTCTGAATCTAACAAAAAAGGACAGCGAAGACTATATAACATTCGCTTCCATTGTAAACAAACACTGTGATCACTTTAAGTTATCTGAACTCAGCCCAGACAATTTTAAATGTTTAATATTCGTTCAAGGCCTGGTTTCGACTAAAGACGAGGAGATCAGACGCAGAATTCTTACAAAACTTGAGAGTGAACCAGAATTGACGCTACAAAAATTGACTGAAGACTGTCAGAGATGTATAAGCGTAAAGAAGGACTCGAAAGATATAGAATAGCCTGGCATCGCTCACATACGTAAAGTACAACGACAAACACGTTTTTGTCCCTCCTCAAAAACAAACCAAACCAATTTTCCCTCCTCAAAAACAGGTCAAACAAATTTTTCTACTTCAAAAAGTCAATATCAGAAAAAACTACCACCCAGTCCATGCTATCGCTGTGGAACTTTGCATTAGTATAAAGATTGTCCATACCGCCTTAAGACTTGTCTGTCGTGCAAAAAAGTGGGTCATAAAAGTTCTCATTGTTGGACTAGGAAAGAAAGCAAAAACAGAGTAAGAGTCACTAGGACTGACCAAGCGAACGAGACAAACAGACGAAAATACGTGCAAGTAGAAATGTTAAACAGAAAAGTCAGACTACAATTGGATTCCGGATCGGATTTAACTTATTAACGTATAAATATGGAGAAAATTGAACAAACCGACCATGTTGAGAACCGATTAAATTGCTAGGTCGGTAACTGGGAGAAAAATAAAATTTGAGGGAGAAGTTATTCCAAATGTGACATTCAATGGAATGACCAAAAAATTAAAAATGTATGTGCTAAGAAATACAGAAAATCTTTTTGGAACGGACTAGATGCAGAAATTCAACCTCTGGGATTTACCAATAAGTACGTACTGCCAAAAAATGAAAAGTTTATCGACCGAGGCAGATAAATTAAAGGAGAAACTAAAAGAGAGTTTCCCCGAAGTATTTTCAGTCGGCCTCGGGTGGTGTAAAAATGGCAGCAAATATAGAAATAAAAGAAAACGTACAACCTATCTTCAAGAAGAAAAGAAACGTACCTTTTGCTTCAATAGATAAAATAGATCAAGAGTTGGATAGACTCGAAAAAATCGCTATATTGACAAAAGTGGAATATATTCAATGGGCCTCACATACGGTTTACGTCAAAAAGAAATCGGGTGAGATACGAGTATGCGCTGATTTCTCAACGGGATTGATCGCAGCGATTAAGGATTACCGCAATCCTCTACCCAGTCAAGAAGAAGTTTTCACAAAATTAAACGGAGGAAAATCTTTCTCAAAAATAGACTTGAGCGAAGCGTACCTACAAATACCAGTAGATGAAAAAAGCTCGAGATTATTGTGCATAAACACACATAAAGGATTATACAAGTTCCAAAGATTACCATTCAGGATTAAGCTCGCGCCGACAATATTTCAACAAATAATGGACACTATGCTAGGCGGACTTGATTTCACGATTGCATACCTGGATGACATACTGATAAATAGCAAAAACATTGAACAACACTCGGAACACGGTCAAGAGGTTTTCAGGAGAATACAAAACTATGGTTTCAAGGTAAAAGAAAGCAAATACGATTTCTTTATGAAGGAAATAAAATATCTGGGCCATATCATCGATGGAGAAGGAAGAAGACCAGATCCAGAAAGGGCAACGGCAATAAAAAAAAAATGGCAGCTCCAAAAAACGTAGCCGAATTACAAAGCTTCTTAGACTTAGTGAATTATTACCAAGAATTCATTCCAAACATGCATAAATTACGCGCACCCTTAAACAAACTGTTGAAGAAGGAAAAAGTTTGGGAGTGGACAGATGAATGCCAGAAAACGTTTGACAAAATAATTAAGACGCTAACCGCGGATCTATTTTTAGCGCACTATGACCCAAAATTAGAAATAATAGTCACAAGTGACGCGAGTGACTATGGAGTCGGGGCATGTATACTGCATAAAATGCCGGATGGGACAATAAAACCCATCGCGCATGCTTCAAGAACCTCACTACCAGCAGAAAAAAATTACTCACAAATCGAAAATACGTGCTGGGGATTATTTTTGCAGTTACAAGATTTCATAGATATATTTACGGTAGATTTTTTAATTTACAGATGGACCACAAGCAGTTATTAACAATACTTGGATTGAAGAAAGGTCTACCTGTTTACATGGCTAATAGGTTGGTAAGATGGGGTACAATTTTACTCAACTACAATTTCAAATTGGAGTATCTTCCAACGAACAAAATTGGGCATGCAGATGGTCTCTGGAGACTAATACCTAAAAAAACGAAGCCATTGGAAGAGTCCGTAATTGCAGTCCTACAACATGAAGAAGATAATAGGACATCAATATGTAGTACGGTTCGAAACCTCCCCGTTACACTACAAGAGATAAGAAATGAAGCATTAAATGATGAATTCATAAAAGAAATAAAAATTGCAGAAAAAAATAAAACTGTATCAGACAGTTTTTCGTTTACTTTATGACGAAAGGGTAGTAATTCCGAAAACACTACAAAGGCGAATCCTAAAGGACTTCCAAATGGTCCATCCAGGAAAGAACAGAATGAAATCGTTAATGCGAAGTTACGTGTATTGGCAAAACATGGATCAAGACATTACACATATGGTGGGAAAATGCAGCGTTGTTCCTTAGCAGCAAAAACACCGCCGATCATCCATAAGCCATGGCCGGAGACAGATCGACCGTTGTCAAGAATCCATGTAGACCTCGCAGGTCCAATATATGGTTTCTACAATTTGATCATAGTAGACAGTTATAGAAAATGGCCACTAGTATTTCGTTGCAGAAAACCTACTTCTGAAACTACTATAAATTGCCTCCTGTTTGCTCGTTTCGGAGTGGTTGATTGTCTAGTCATTGATAATGGGACACAATTCACATCTGCGGACTTTCAAGTATTTTGTGAAACTTTTCAAGTTAAACATATCAAATCCCCACCATATCACCCAAGATCAAACGGGCAAGCGGAGAGATTTGTAGACACACTCAAAAGAGCGTTAAGGAAAGCATATGACGTGCCAACAGAAAAGGCGTTGCAACAATTTTTACAAGTATATCGAATTGCACCAAACAGTGCTACGCCATCGGCATTATCACCCGCGGAAGTGATGTTCGCCCGAAAGATCAGATCAGTATTTGACAAATTGCTACCAAAACAAACAAAGCAAATACAAATGTCGTGCGTACCAAAAAGAAAATTCTACCCAGGAGAGAAAGTTTTTTTCAAAACGTATAAAAACAATACACCCTACTGGGAGCAAGGTACAATTGAAAAAAGAATCGGGAACATGGTTTACATAATACAGGGCCTGAACTTCTCACATAAAAGACATGTAAGTCAAATAAGAAAGAGGCTGTTAGATGATTCTAACGGTCCACCTCAGGAACAAGAAGTGATGGATACAATCTTCGACACATTTGATATGCAAAGGCCGCAAACAATGTATGAACCACAAAAATCGACCAGGAAAAGAAAAGTCACAGGGCCTTTGATAATAAATCCAAAGAGAAAAAAATACCATTGCGACCCAAAAGCTTTGGAAGTGGGATGTTATGGGAACTCACCTATAACGATAATGGACTCTTCCTGACACTATAAATACTGCGCCTCTCTGAGAGAGAGGAGAGGAACGAGTCGAGACCTAACGAGTCAAGACATATCAGCTCACTCTAAACCAAACTAACAGTTAATACTAACACCTTCAACTTCTTGTATTATATTTCTGTTGTAATATATCTTTGTTATTTTCTACTCTTGTGTTCGTGTTGTTCTTCCTTGGTCCTAACCTTGGAGCATAACTGTGGTGCGAGGATATTGGACCATAACACACACACATATATATATATATATATACATCTCCCCCTTATATATATATATATATATATATATATATATATATATATATAAGAGGGAGATTATTGTTATTCCAACGAGAGAAAAGTGTATATTTTAAAGAGAGAGAAAATGCCGCAAGTGTTTTTTTATTTTTTATTATAATGTTGACGTGCATATATATATATATATATATATATATACTTTATTCTATAGATTTTGTTACACGTGTTTCGGGACTTGTGATCTTCATCAATCGAAGAATGGTTATTTTCTAATATTATTTAAAGAAATTAATTTTTTTCTCCTCCCATGTTAAATCTTTTAACCATTGTCTTTTGCGTGTAGTAGTAGTAATCTGAACCCATCGTGAACTGGCCGAAAAATGTTCCTTTGCTTGAGGGGTAATAAAATAATTAAATTTGTCAGAGAAAGAGAAAGGAAGGAGGATGTCTTTGTTCTTATCGTTTTATGTCCTCGTGTCTCTTTTCATTTCTTCTTCTAATTTTGTGTATTGTGCGTGTGTGTGGGTTTGCCAGTATGGGTATATATATTCTTTCTCCATACATATTTATTGTATTATTACAAAAAAACCTATATAGTATATACATATATATATATATATACTTTGTATGGTGTGTAGGGTCCGTGTGTGTGTGTGTGTGTGTGTGTGTGTGTGTGTGTGTGTGTGTGTGTGTGTGTGTGTGTGTGTGTGTGTGTGGTCCGACTAGTGTGTTTTGCCACTATGTGTATATGGTGTATGTTTATGTGTGAGCGGGTTATGAGATGTTTAGTGCTGGTTTAAATTAGTCTATGAAGATTTTTCTCATATTTGAAGAAAAGATTAATATATATATATATTTATATATATATATATATATATTTATATATATATATGTATGTATGTGTGTGTGTGTTTGTGTGTGTGTATAACCACCTTATAGGTAATCAAATTAGATTATTTCTCTCTAAAATAAACAAATGTTAACAATACAAAAGATGAAACCAACTCTCATTAATATTTATTATGAACACGGCCGCAATGTGTTGACTGTGTTCAGTTAAAACATTCCTATTACTGCAAAAAAAGATCGATATATTTAGACAAACAAAAAAACATACCTGATAATATCTAATAGTTTAGTCAAAAGCGCTTAGAGCCAGATATCATTTGAATAGTTCTTAGATTGTATGTTTAAAAAAGAAACCACCTGTACAATCCCCCCCAAAATATAATAAAAAGATTAATCACAGTGCCTTGCCAGTCGTCTTCAATGAAACTTATGCCGAAATGCTTAAACATCTTACCTTCCATGATCTACTCTCTGACAAACAATATGTTTTCTGCTTTGCCCGGTCTACCGCTGATGTGCTTACGGCCATAACTGAATATGTATACCAAGCTCTTGATAATAACGGCGAAGCTCGAGCTATAGCTCAAGATATCTCTCAGACGTTTAACAGGGTCTGGCATGCTGGCCTTCTATGTAAGCTTCAGGGCTACGGTATTAAAGGACGATTATTTGATTTAATCCAATCATTCCTATCAAATCGTGAAATGAAGGTCGTCCTGAACGGGTTCTCTTTCAGTTATTTTCATACGAAGGCACCATCCTGCGACCTGCACTGTTTCTGATCTTCATCAATGATCTTCCTGGTGACATCAGTTCTCAAGTAGGCATCAATGCAGACGACATTACCATTTACTGTCTTATAGCGAATCCGGCAATTGCTGACAAAATTTGCCTGGCCGTCGGTCTCGAAAAGTACTTCCAATCTGTAGTTGACTGGGGCAGGAAATAGCTTGTAAATTTTTAATGCCGCCAAAACGTAACTTCTCTAAACACCATAGAGAAACTTCTCTGCCCTCTATTAGCATGGTTGATGCTCGACTTCACGAGAATGTCTCACTGCTTGGGCTCTCATTTTCCACTGACTTGAGATGGAACAACGTCATTGAATCAATAGCTGCATCTACCGCATGTCTCTATGACATACCAAAAAGTTTTTCTCGTCTGAGTCCATCCTACATATCTACACATCTACCTTTCGTCCATGCATTGAATACTGTTGCCATATATTGTCTGGTGCCCCCGCTGTCCATATTGAGGTTTTCGAGAAAATCCAAACACGGATCTGCAATGTGATCGATCCTGGCTTGGCATCTCAACTCCAGTCACTTTCCCACAGACGTGATTTAGCTTCGCTCTGTCTTTTCTAAAAATATTTTCTGACGAGCTATTTTCTCTGGTACCCTGACTGCATGAATTTAAGCGTTTTACAAGGTTGGCCTCTAGGTTATACCCTCTTACTGTTAAAACAGTTAAATGTAACCGCCTTTTATATTCCAACAGATTCATTTCTCGCAATTCCCAAGAGTGGAACACCCTTTGTCTTACTTGCTTCCTTGATAATTACAATCTTAAATGTAACGTCAATCGTCATCTTCTGGTGTCTTGATCTCCGTTCTTCTTTTTATCCTTTCCTCAATCCCCCCCATACCCAGTGTTTTCTCTTACTTTCACTCTCTTTAAGCTCTTGCGTACTAGTGGCACTCCCACCTTGCTTGGGTTGAAATGCTTGAAAAGAAATAAAATAAATAATGGATTTTATTTTTAATCTGACATCTTTAAAACTTGAGACGTTAATTTTAATAGATAACTGTATTTGAAAAAGACGCCCCGTTTTTATTCTAAACGGTGTATAGTAAATCTATTTACGCAACTCGAGAAATCTTTGATTTCTCCTTCAAAGAGAGACAGCACATTTTCTTTATTAAAATTTCTCGATTGCGCAAGTCAATAGATATAATAAATTTTAGGGGCGTCTATTTCAAATACGGGCATCTACTAAATAACGTTTTAATAATACACACACACACATCTCGTAGGTTGTGCACTTTGGAAGAAAGGGAATTTGTCAGCTGCTGCTAATTAACTCTAAAAGCTTTTCGCTATGAATTAAGCAATCTGGGAGCTGGTAATGCTTATATCTCGTATATAATGCGTTAAAATTTCCCTTTCTCTGATAGCCTAAGAGTAAGAAACTCCGACTGATGTCAAATCAGTCGGGTTTCGATCCCGGCTTGAAGTAGTCTCATGTTTAGCCACACTGAAGAGCTGTAATAACAATATGGCAATATATATACGCCCCCGAAAAAATAAATTTCGGTCGAGCACTTTAGAGAGAAAGCGCGAATTTGGAAACAGTGACTGCTACTGCTGCTGATGAAGAGCTCTTCTATGAATCGAACACTGAGTCACTGGCATGTTTATTCTAAAATAAAAACGTAAAAATTCACCTCCCTCTCTGCCGAGAGCCGATAGGTTAGAGGAAAATCTCCGACTGATTCCGAATCAGTCGGGTTTCGATCCTGGTTTGAGGCAATCAGATGTCTAGCCACACCGATGAGCTGTGATACAGCGAAACAGTCTGTCTGTGGATGATATTATATATATATATATATATATATATATATATATCATTTCACCTAAGGTGATCCACACTGATGAGCTGTGAAACAGCGAAACAGTCTGTCTGTGGATGACAAAAATATTAGCTCCTGAAAAATTAATTTCGTTTGAGCCCTCTGGTTTGAGGTGTGAATTTGTAAACAGTGATTATTTAAGCTAATACTGCACGACTCTTCGACAGAATTGAGTCCCTCTCAGTCACTGTGTGTTTGTCCGAATCTAAAAATAAACACGCTAAAATTAACCTTCATCCCGTACCGTAAGCTGACGGCTTAGTGGGAGAAGTTCGGACTGACGCAAATTCAGTCGGGTTTCGATCCTAGCTGATGAGCTGCGAAACAGTCTGTCTGTGGATGACAAAATATATATATATATATATATAATTTCACCTAAGGTGATGGTGATAATTCCATTTCGTGAAGACTTTAGTGACGAGAAAAGACAATAAAAGAGCTGGATTCATTAAGACAGAAGATGTCTATTGGCATTGCATTTAAATTTTTGAAGATTTTTAGTGTCATAGAAGCAAGAAATCGGCATTATAAAAGTTTAGGAAAATAAACTAATGGAATAGAACTTACGGTTCCATCTAGCTAGTTCAATACGAAAACAATGAGACCTAGTTGCCAATATAGTAGTACGCTTCAATTCATGTAGTCGAGGTACCAAAGAGGAAAGCTAATCAGAAAAATTATCATGAAAATATTTATGGAAAAACAGAGGGAAGTGATGTCACGTCGATATTTGAACAAGTGAAAAAATAGTAAGTTTGCATAATAAATTATCATTATTATAAATATAGACATTAAAAATTATTTAAATATTGGTCAGCCCTATGTAGCTATGTTTAGAGAGGAAATTCAATTGGACTTAGCATAGCGAATAAAAGAAATTTATAAAATGAATGTCTTGCTGAAAATGGTTATATAGAACTTTCAGAAACGTAACAGTGTTTGTAATTTCTATGTCCGTGGAACGAGTATTCGGCTAGTAGAATGAAAATCAACCTACAGACGCTAATAAAAAGCAACAAAGATAAGGTCAATTAGTATTACTAAAAGTTGGTCACTCTTCTTTCCTAAACTATATGCTGTAAATATTTATCTTTATCGATTACTTAATATTACTTGCTTTAACTGAAACTTCAAAATATGGCGCGAAGACCGATTTTCAATTCTTTAGGCTAAAATTCTCACTCACTCAGACATTTAGACTCTAATTACGCTCTACCACTGAGCTATGTCTGAAAGTGCTTGTTAATAATTGCATATTCTAACACCAGCTGATTTTTGCCATTTCAATGAAAACACTCTATTCAGTGCCAGGATCGAATAGATGTCAAAGGTCGACCAATGTTCAGCTCAAATCACCGGTCCCGTATATTAAGAGAGTATTTAACTACAAACCTCCGGTATAAACCTGCCATTTAGGGTCCCAAGATTAGCCTGGAATATTCCTCCTTCGGATTAGTTTCCTTAAAGTGACAATAGAAACAGAACTGGTTACAAAGCAAATGATTCCAAGCTGTGTCTGGGGAATGTCAATATGGACTTGTTGCACCTTTGCAACACCAAGCTCCGATGTCTAATTAAGGCTGTAAAAATCCTCCTCTCTCTTCTATCGGCTAACGAACTTGTTTGTTATCTGATGTGCATTCTCCTTTACTGGAACTAATTTTTGTGTACTTCCGCTGATGGGTATAGTGCGAGGCTGCTATTTTTCCTCGAACACAATTATTTCAAATTGTTACACTTTTTACACCCACCTTGTTT